>OU343225.1:326202459-326426394 GCA_910596185.1 Chrysanthemum makinoi | reverse complement strand
TTGCTCACTATTTATAGAAGAAAAATCTACTGTTCTCGGATCCCACGGATCCCTTCCACAAGGGATCCGTCTAGCGTAAAGTAGGGATCAGTGGGACACTCCCATTTACCCATGGGTATTTTGGTTATGGGTCATGGGTCATGGGTTGAACCATGGATCTTTAGCTAAATACAATGTATCTCTTGAGTGCAATGCACTTAGTCACTTGGGTATGGGTTGGTCCATGGGTTATGGATATTATCCATGTATGATATAAGCATGATGTCATGCAATGGGTTATTGGTCAAGCTCCATGGGACATGAGCTTTGGGTTGTACCCAACTACATTCAATGTATTTGCCCAATGGGTTATGATACTTAAGTTTCTACCAATTTATATTACCTAATATACTACATACTAGTTATGTGTATATTTTACCCAAATATGTAAACACTAGTTGTTGTACATATTAAATCATAAAATCACTTATATTTGTTTTAGTGTTTTATGTGAAAATTTGAATATGTTAGAAACTATTAGTTCAAACCATTTACGTATTTTATTTGTTTCGTTAAAATGATTTTACGTTTGTTATCGACAAAACATTAGAAGATCGTAAAATATAAATAAACGTTTTTACGGCTTATTTATATTAACATACACTTACCGCATACGCTATGTCTGGCCTCGTGCATACCATCAAGTACATTAAGCTCCCAACCGCATTTGCATACGACATCCTACTCATCCTTTCAACATCACAATCCCTAACCGGGAAATCCTTCAACGACATCTTGAAGTGCCCACCCAATGGCATCTTAACCGATTTCCCATTGTCTATTATGAAATTATTCAAAATCTTAGAAACATACCCGGATTGTGACACCCTCAGAATCTTGCGACTCTGATCCATGATGATCTCCATACCAAGAATCTTCTTTGCTTCCCCGAGCTCTTTCATGTCGAACTCCTTTTTAAGCAAAGACTTGATAGACCCAATCTCAGCCTTGCTTTTACAAGCAATCAGCATATCGTCTACATATAACAATAGATAGATATAATCACCTGGTGCATAACTCATGTAATATACGCAGCTGTCGTAACTGCTACGCTTGAACCCATTGCTCAACATGTACTCATCGAACCTCCTATACCATTGCCTAGGTGACTGCTTCAAACCATAAAGGGATTTCTTTAACAAACATACCTTGTTACCTTGTTCATATCCCGGTGGTTGCCTCATGTAGATCACTTCTTCAAGATTTCCATGTAAAAATACCGTCTTTACATCAAGCTGCTCTAGCTCATAAAATGATCAACACACATTCAATGCAAGTATAACCCGGATAGATGTGTGTCGAACTACCAGAGAAAATACTTCATTGTAGTCAATACCTGCCCTTTGTGTGAATCCACGAGCTACCAACCTCACCTTGTACCTAGGCTTTTGAACACCTTCAATCCCTTCTTTTATCTTGTATAGTCATTTGCAGCTCACCAGCTTTTGCCCAGCTGGATGATCTACCAACTCATAGGTCTTATTCTTCCTCAGAGAATCCATCTCTTCATCCATAGAAACTTTCTACTTAGAACTATCTTCACAAGCAACTGCCTCATGGTATGTCAATGGTTCATGAGTATCTTCTTCCTCTGCTACAGCAAACGCGAAAGCAACCATATTACTCTCATCTCGAAACCTCAAAGGTTTTGTTCTTGTCCTTGGCTCTCTATCCCGAACCAACTGATAATCTGTGAGATCTGGTGTCTGATCAGTTTCTTGATCCTCTGCATCTTCATCATTGTTATCTTCCTGATCATCTATCTGATCTTCTTGATCATTTTTCTGATCTTCCTCAAGCATATGATTATTTAACCTTTGCAGTTCTACCTCAACCTGTAATTCCTCAACAGACGTATCAGTACCTGCACCAGAATTCTTCAACGTGTCTTTGTACATGACACTTTCGTTGAAGACCACGTTCCTGCTAGTGACTATTTTAGGTGATTCATTATCAATCCTATATAGCCTGTACCCCATCACACCCTCAGGATACCCCAAAAGAACGCATTTTACCGCTCTCGGCTCGAGCTTACCTTGTTTAACGTGTGAATATGCGACACAGCTGAAAATCCTTTACATCCCATAATCACTTGGATGTCCCGACCACATCTCCATGGGTGTCTTTTTCCAATCGCTTGTTGATGGTGACCTATTTATGAGATATGCAGCCGTACATGCCGCTTCGCCCAAAAGGTATGGGCAATCCAGATGAATTAATAAACAGCGTACCTTATCCATGAGAGTTCTGTTCATCCGTTATGCTAACCCATTCTGCTGCGGCGTCCGACAAGTGTCAAATGTCTAGCAATCCACTCTCAGTGCATAGTGATCAAAATCCCGGTTACAAAACTCAGACCATCATATGTCCTAAGCTTCTAAACCGTCCTCCCAGTTGATTCTCTACTAACTGCTTCCACTCTTTGAACTTTCCAAATGCTTCGTTTGAACCGAGAATATAAACCCATACCCTTCTGGAATAATCATCAACGATAGATAAGAAATACCTCTTACCTCCCAATGATTCCACTGAGACGAAACCCCATAAGTCTGAATGAACATAGTCTATCACTCCCTGAGTAGTGTGCCTTCCTACACCGAAACTAACTCGGTGCGACTTTCCCAGAACAAAATTCTCACAAAAATCAAGCTTACCTAGACTTTTCTTGCCAAAAAGCTCCTGCTTTTCCAGCACCTATAGTCCTGCCTCACTGATATGACCCAGTCTTTTGTGCCAAACCTGTGCAAGACTGTCTTTTTATTCAACACTAGCATTAAGCTCACCCTCTACTGCATGGCCATCCAAAGAGTATACGCAATTATCCCTTCGGGTTCCAGATAAACTAACCCTGGAACCATTAATCATCTTGATTTGCTAACTGTATTTATGGTATATCCCTCTTTTCAAGAGTCCCGCGATATCAAGTTTCTTTTCAATTCAGGAATATACTTGACATTGTGTAACACAAAACTTGACCCATCTTTCAGTTGTACCCTTACCTTGCCAATAACTCTGATTTTGCACTCCTTGTTATCACCCAACAGTAACTGCCCCCATCGCATTCCAGAAAATCAAACAATAAATCTAACCTGGGTGTCATGTGGTATGAACCTCCTGAATCCATAATCCAATCGAGCAATGCATCTGCATTCATCACCATCATCACCTCAGAACCGTCATAAATCGAACCACTAGAGCTTGGTTGATCCTCTTTCTTGACGAAACCATTTGACTTCTTGCGATTATTCTTCAGACAGTTTCTCTTCAAGTGCTCCTCAGATTGGCAAATATAGCATTTGAGTCTTCCACCTCGAGACTTCGATTTGACTTTCCCCTAGACTGATGAGAATTCCTGCGATCAGTTCTTCCCCTCACATACAACCCTTCACCATCATCCCCTTTCGCTTTAGATCTTTCTTTGATTTCCTTTGAATTCAGTGAGGCCATCACATCCTCCAAAGTCAATAATAAAGCAAGATCTTCATCCTCGAATTTTACCTCAATATTTGCTAAATCAAGAACGATTTTGTTGAACTCATCTATATGCTCGGAAATCGTACGTCCAGCCGACATGTAGAATGTATACAATTTCTTCTTCAGGTACAACTTGTTGGCCAAGGACTTTGTCATGTACAAAGTCTCGAGCTTGGTCCAAACCCCCGCTGCAGTCGTCTCCCCGGTAACCTCTCTCAGTACCTTGTTACCTAAACACAAAATCACGGCACTATGAGCTTTCTTGTTTAGCTCAGCTCTCGCTGCAACATCCATGTCTGCGGGTAAAACCTCCAGAGCTGCTTCACATCCATTCTGGATTAATAAAGCACGCATCTTGACTCTCCATAACCCGAAATCACCAGTTCCATCGAATTTCTCGATGTCAAACTTGGCTCCCATCATTCTTTAATCCCTTTATTAATTTGCTAAACCTTGTGAAAAAATATCACAATCACAAACTAAAAAAGTCCCTTGTGCAATACCCTTTAATTTAATAACATTTGTTTTCTAAATAATAAAAACAAAGAAAGAAAGAAAAAACAAATCTATTCCCACTAAGAATCTTATCCTCTTGAAGTTGACTTAAAAGCAACCACTGATAATTCTTCTTCTTCTTTGTTTAACACGACAAGAACCAAAACGACACCACCTGTTGATCTCTAACAAACCGAAAACCAACTAACCCTTAAGCCTCCTACACCTTGTCACAAACCCGGACAATCGAAGACCCAAGAACCCTTATATGTCGATGTCGATACCCTGCTGCAACCTTCTTGTTGTCGTTAAACCTGGTAGCCCAAACAGAAACACACCCTTCTGCTCCTTCCAGAAACCGAACAGCAAAGACCCTTCAAGATCGATCGAACCTTGCTCTTGTTTGGACTCCAACCGAGCTCTTGATACCATTTGGTGTAATCGCTACAACAAACCAAGAAGCTAGAAGCGGAACCAATTGACTTCTTAAAGAATATTGACAGCAAGCACAAGTAAGTAACCCTAACCAAACGATTAGTATTGAAAGAATGAACGTACAAAACCCCTCCCCCTCACCTCCTTTTATAGAGATGAGGGGGGAGGAACAACCGACTCTAACATACGGGTTGGGCTTGGGACACAAACCGACCCAACGACCCTTATTGATATCCTAGGACTAGTTGACTAATAGGAAACTTAACGCTTAATCCCCTAGACACTCGTAAGCTAAGATAAAGACTAAATACATAACAAGCAGTAAACATCAAAAGCAATCTTAAATCCATATAAAAACAATTCGAATCTTAAAAAACATCCATAGACTAGATGCTTCCAACCTTAGCAAACTATCAAAGACCAAAACCTAAAAAATTAATCAGTTAAGAATTAAAGTTAAAGCTAAGTTCGCGAGAACATTTACAAATCTCACCATTATCTGTACAAACAATCTTCAAAGGCTTTTCATCAAATATATCGTCAATAAATTTAGTGGTAGGTGTATATTCAACCAATCTATGGTTTTTAAGCATGCATACCTGTCTAAAACATTTTTTTTTTAATTTTAGAAAGGCAACATGTATTAGAGAAACCAAAAACAAAGACAAGATACAAAAGAAATGGCCTCCCACCTTCTTAACAAGAGAGTTAAAATGGATGAGCCCCAAGAAGAAAACAACAACAACAAAAGCAAACTTACAAGCAAATGCAAAAAAATACTCTATCACAAGACACTAAACTGAGACCACATGCCCCACCAAATAATGGAGTCAATGAAACAATTGGTAGAAGAAAAGTACCACACTCAAAACCATTTAAAGTGGGCACTTGAATAATAATGCCAAAGTAGTTGGACTAATTTCCTTGATGTCTTATATACCACCACTGAGCAATATCATGTCTTTCAGTGCCTTCATAGAAGATAAAATTGCAGCAGACATAACCAAATGTATTAGTCCCAACACTCACAAAATTGCAGCAGACTTGATCCAAATGTATTAGTCCCACACACTCAAATGATTTCATCACATAAGCACTTGTAGCATAACTATAAAGAAACATTTGAAACAATATAATTCTCCCGTAATTTTTTGAAGCATACTTGAACCAAACCTGTACAGTCCCAAACACTCAGAGGATTTCATCACAGAAACAAAAGCATCCGCCTGTAGAAGAACCATTTGCAGCAGACATTGTATAACTCTCACTTATATTTGTAGCAGACAAGCATATAAAATTTTGGTACCAAATCATGCAACAAAACTCTTGAACATACCCATTGCAATAATAACAAACATACTGATATACCTTACTGTAGACAAATACTAATGGGGTCCCTCAACCAAAGTTGCCAATATATCACTTTATATTTATTTGCTCTTTGAACGATCCACTCGAAGCTTATTAGTTGAATGTCTTGAACAATTTTGTTTGTACTCGATACTTTTTTGCCAAACACACGAACATTCCTTTCTTTCCAAATGAAATACCCGGTAGTCCAAATAATCGCTTTCCAAATATTAACTAGTTTAGTAGGGATGTTAACATTTCCAAATGATGAAAAGAATTCATCAATCAAAAAAGCATTAACAACTCCCACTTTCTACCAATTATAGATTTTTTCCCACACACTCATAGCTAAGTCACACGTAACCAAACTATGAGTACATGATTTTGTCGCGTTATTACAACATGGACAAAGAACCGAATCCAACTCAATGCCTCTTCTATCTAGCTTCACACGAACCGGTAGTCTTCCTTTTAATGCTCTCCACACAAAGATGTTCACTTTTTTAGGTACTAGCTTGTTCCATCGTGTGTCTTGACCGTCACGGCGTCACCCTCTACATGAATAAACTTTTCCTCAATAAAGCTTGATAACTCTTTGACCATGAAAATATCGTCTTCAAATATCTTCCACCTCCATCTATCCCTACAATTATTAGAAATAGCGAAATTTTGCAATAGACCTAATAAGGGCCCGTTTGGTTTGTTGCTAGGATGACAATGGGTATCGGGTTTGGAATGATGTGGAATGATAATGGGTATGAAAAAATGTATCATTACGATTTTTTATGTTTGGTTGATAAAATATGGTATGAAAAAATGTATAGATATTTGAATTTTGTAGTGGAAAAAAGAAGGGCCCACGGAAATGGATTTCATAGACACCAAATTGATGTGTAATGAATATATCACTATAATATACACATTTCATTACCGGGCCCACAAAACAAAACAAAACAAACATATACTATGACTTTGAAAGTCATAGTCTCATTCCCATTCAACCAAACCAAACGGGCCCTAAATCATTCAATCCATTCCCCAATCTACCTCTAATGTCATGAATCCAATCCCAAACCCAAAACCATACCCCATTTACCTACACCCCTTTCTATTTTATACTACTATCCTTACTCCTATCTAGATGATAAAGCCTTGAGAATCTCTCACAAAGTCTCCGGTTATCAACCCAAATATCGCCCCAAAACCTAATGTCATTACCATCCCCCACCACTCCCACACAAGAAGAAAGAAACTCAATCCCCAAACCCTCAATCTCCCCCTATCCTTACAATATCCCGCCCCACACCCCCACCAATAACCGCCCCTCCATCGACCCTAAGATCCCCTAACCCACCACTAACCCCATGGATACTTTTGATAACCCTTACCCACAGACTCCCCCCTCATTTTTGAATCTCCACCACCACTTACCTTGTAAAGCTAAAATTTTGCCCGCAACGACCCAATATTTAACCCCCCACCCTATAAGATGCAATAACCGTATCCCATTTTACCTTAGAAAGTTTTTTCCCATCCCCAACCCCACCCCAAAAGAAGTTTTTTCTAATTCTCTCAAGTTGTTTTATTACACTCAAAGGCACATGAAACATCGAAAAATAATACAATGGCAAGCTACCAAGAACCGATTTAACCAATGTTAAACGACCCCCGAACGACATCGTTTTAGCTTTCCAATCGGCCAATCGACACTTAAACTTAACCACCACGGTCTTCCAAGCCTTTACACGTCTCATATCTTCCCAATATTATCATAAGCTTTCTCGAAATTAACTTTAAAAATAAGTCCTTTTTCTTTCTTTTTCTTTAAATATTCCATGGTCTCATTTGCGATTAGCACCCCATCAAGAATATACCTCCCTTTTATAAATGCATTTTGCACGTCTCCCACCACACTACCCACAACTTTCTTTATCCTTTCCGCTAACACTTTAGCTATTATTTTATAATAGCATCCTATTAGGCTAATAGGACGAAAGTCATGGATCCTAATTGGACCTCTCACCTTAGGGATGATAGTAACGAAAGACGCATTACACCCCCTCGAAATCTCCATCTTATCCCAAACCCACCTTATCGCCTTCATTAAATCCGTCTTAATGATATCCCAAGTCTTCGTAATAAACCTAAAATTAAATCCGTCGGGGCCCGGCGCTTTATCTCCACCGCATTCTCTTATTGCGTCCCATACCTCCTTTTCGTCAAATTCCTTCTCCAACGTGTGCGCCTCCTCCAAGTCTATCTTTTCTATTTTTTCACTACAAAATATTGTCCTACTATTCCCCCTTCTGAAAAGAGAGATTTATAATGTTTAGCCACTTCCTCCTTAATTATTTTTGGGTCCTCGCACCACTCCCCATTAACCATGATCCCCCTTATACTACATTTATTGTTCCTTATCTTAACATACGAATGAAAAATTTTTGAGTTTTCATCACCTTCCACATCCCACCTAATTCTAGCCTTTTGACGAAGCATATTACTATACGTATTCTCTTTTTCTTACCATCTTTTCCTCGCCTCCAACCACTTAGCTCTCTCCCCGTCGTTTAACGTTCTTTTTTCCGCTTCCAATTCCCACTTCATAGCTTCATCTTTATGTCAATCAATTATTGCCTTATGATCCCCAAATCTTTCCTTACTCCACACTCTAAGACTAGCCTTTACATTTTTTAATTTATCACGAAATAGACAATCAGGCCGACATCCCGCCACCTCCTTTTTCCACGCACCCTCTACTACAACCTGGAAATCCGCTTCCTCCATCCAAATATTGAAAATCCGAAATGGTTTTGGTCCGAAATCAAGATCCACATCCTTTAATACTATAGGGCATGCTCTGACAACTTTCTATCCAAAGCGATTACCGGCAAATACTAAATAGGGCAGTGATCTGACAACTTTCTATCCAAAGCGATTACTGTCTAAAACAATTATGTATACCTGTCAAGTACATAACTTAAAAAGCCACATATTGGCCGAATGTACACTAACTAATTTATCTATCTTTTATGTGTTTTTGACAAAAAAACCTAAGTAGTAAACGATTTAAGTAACCATTCTTGTTTTGAAAATAATAACTTTTGTAATAAGCAAAGAAACAAGAAGTATTACAAAAAGATAGTTGAAAATATTTTTTTGGGTTTTGTTGAATGGGGTGGGGTTGGTTTGTTTATATATAGAAAAAAGGGTGTGGTGTGATTGGTGGAGAGGTGATGTTGCGGATTGCAAATGTGGGACGTTGATTCTCAAGAGGGTGGGATTGAACAGTGGAGATTAGAGTGAGGTGATTTGGCTTGCCAACAAGGCACCTTGCACTTGAGCTGGGCACTGTTCTTGGAAACCAAACACAACAAATTTGACAAAAGGCCGCGAAAAGTAGAAAACAATATTAATAGAAACATACAGTAATAAGAGCTCTAGGTGTCATGAAGAGCACACCCTCTTCATTCGGGGCCCACGGGTGTCACATCACCATAACAAACCTCCACAACTAACCACAACTAATCCCTTTCACTCACAACAAACCTCAACCTCTTCATTTGGGGCCCGCCACTACAACTTTATTTTTTATTTCAAATTTTCAAATAAACTAAATTTATTTATTAAAATAAAAATACAATACAATTAAAAAAAAACGAAGAATGTAAAACTTTATCATTCTTTCCTAAAAAAAAACAAAAAAAACAAAAAAAAAACCCTTCTTTTTCTTCCCTAAAACCTCACACACACAAACACATACTACACACACTACAAACACACACTTGAACAAAAAGAAAGAAGCTCACACTTGGGCCTCACCTTTGTCAGTTTTTTGGTTCGTCATCTGCATGAAGAGGTGAACAACGGCGAAGGACGGAGAGCGATGGCGGTGTGGCGGCGAGGCACGGCGAAGATGCCACCGTGACGGCAAAGTGGACGACGAGCTCCACACCTAGAGCTCTAAGCAAACATACAATGCACATTAATTGGATGTTATCGGTAAATAATTCTCAATATACCCCAAGCTCAATTGTCTACTTAGTATGCAGCTTCTTTACAAACAACTCGTATATTAGACTATCCAAAAGAACACTAGGTGAACAATATTATTGAATGGAGACCAAAAATTATTACATGAAAATACGTATTGGTTCAACTTTTTTTTTTAATACCATATTGGTTCATCTTGATAACCCGTTTGTACTAATGCAATTATTTGTTGTTGAGATGATTAATTTGACTCAAGTTGGGCATTTATTAGCCATTAGATTTGATCTAATGACTCAAATCAAAAGAAGTTGTTTTGATTTGAACTATTTGAACAAATCCAATGGCTAATAAATGTCTAACTTAAATCAAGTTGATCATCTCAACTTGAGAGGATCTTCTTCATTTTGTTCCTTTCTCTCTAATAGCAATACACTTATTATATACTCCCTCCGTCCTAAATTATATGTCCACTTTCATATTTCACAAAGTTTAAAAAAAGTGAGCCCTTACAATATTAACCAATAAAAATTCATTTTCACTCACTTACAAGCATTTTGATTGGTTGAAATTAAAAGTGGACATGAATTTTGGGACAACAAAAAATAGCAAAATGAACTTATATTTTGGGACGGAGGTAGTAACAATCACATCTTGTGTTATGTCACACTTTAACAACAATACGTTCTTTAAGGAATATATGTGTGCTTAGTTGCAAGATATATATGCATGTTACATTTTGTAATAATTATGTATTCTATAAGCATAAACCTTTGGCTGTGTTCTTCAACGGTATTTGTTACATGTGTATTTGAAATATTTCTGTAACCACCTTCAATTGGCCATACAGAAACGAATTCATTTTTTGCTCTAAAAAGACCAAAGATCGAGCTTCTTTTCAACGAAGTGAAGCTTAATTCTTTTAACTCGATCACTAATAGGCACGACAACTTTGTTGGATTGAATGGTTCGATAATTCTTGTAACATCTTGTTTCCCTAGCTCCTTGTTAGGGCGTTTATATAAAATCCCGCCGTTCACTTTTTTTATGTAGCCACTGAAACATACTAAACCATTTTTGGTTTAACAATGACTTTGTGGTTAAAATCAAGTAAACTATCATAAATTAAGATCAAAGTGACCGGTTATTTTTCTAATACTTGTTCCACCGTGTTATGGACAAAATATATACGTAGTATTATTTATCCTACAACCTTCAATCTTCACATACATGGACAAAATATATATGACTATTATTAAACTAGCTAGAAACCTCACTGTTAATTTTATTGGCGTGCGGACGTAGTTCAAAAATGTTTACAACACTTCAAATCAATGCAGAACACATTTCGGCATAAAGGACTCGTATTTTAACAAGTAAACTGTAAAAGATTGAAGCATGTTTGTTGTATGATCACTACAAGAAAAAAGTCTTTTAGTGACACACAAAAAGTGTCAGAAAATGTCAAAAAAGTGTCACTAAATAATTTATTCTTCACCTTCACTTATAAAAAGTGTCATTAAAAGTCCAGGCGGTAAAAGTATATAGTGACACAGTTTACTGACACTTAATAGTGTCAGGATAGGTTGAGACTATTTCTGACACATACATGTATCACTATAGGCTATATATACATACATTTTAATCTGCTATATTAATTCAAATTAACACATGAAAAGCTGATAATTGACAACAAAACTGAGACCGAGACTGAAACATATTTAGTATTTCAATCATATATCGATATCGACCGACCAAATTCGAGTACATCATGACATCATGTTATCCTACAATAACTTAGACGAGACTGAGATAAACAATCAGACCAATTAAGGGTACTAATAGCATATATCACCCAATTTGACCCAATTTGACCCATTACTCAACCTGATATGACATTTCCTAAACCCTAACCCCGATGAACAACTCGATGCCTAACTATTCTGTTCACATGTCCAATAACTATTCTGCGAATACCAATATATCCGATCCCTTTGCCTCATTCCTACTAGTCCGGTACCTGAAAAAAGAAAATACAAATCAACCAACTTTTACATCATCATGTATTTTTATATGTATTGTAAACCATGTTGTCATCAATGCGTACCTTCTCATGCCACAGTTTCCTCATGGTGTCTAAGACGCATCACAAGAGCTTGAGTCACCCCCGCTGAAAGTACTCATCTGTTATAACAAGCTTCTTAGCTCCAGGCACCTCTGCGTTTTCTGTGCAAAATAATCAATCTCAGCGTTGAATGAAAACAAAATTCCACATATACTAATAATAATATAGGTGGCTGGATGGGCAGGCATGTGATTATTGTAAGCAGATACATCCTCAAACTAGAACATAAACTCATAATCAGCAATAAGTAGATATGCAAGATAATTGTTTTGGGCCATCCAGACCTACCTATCTATTTTAACACCTCTAAGCACAAGTATTATACCATACCTGTGGATGAAGAAGCTCATCCAGATGTTGTGGCTCCACTCTCACAATTGTAGTTCGAGTATCAATTACCATCATGTCTTTGTAGTGTCGCCCTAAGATCTCACAGTTCTCGACGAGCTCTTTGTATGCTTCGGGCATTCAATTCTTCATGGTGACAATATCTTGTGGTGTTACGATTCAGCAACGTCTACCCCCTGTGTAAAATTGCTTCTTTAGCCAATGTTGGTAATCTGTATTATAAGTGGCACTTTCGTCCCATTTACAAACGAAATGAGTCCATATATGGTCATGTTCAATCTCAAACATGTCAAATAAAACTTTTTAGCTATAAGTGAAACTGATAAAATGCGTTGAAAGAATGCCGAAGTTTATATGCATTGTATTAAACCGAATTAGTCGTGTTATTTAAAGATTTACATATTTACATGCGCATTGATTAAGAACTCCCTGTATAGCTTGTTTTCACCCGTGCTCGGGTTCCTGGTAAACAGAAACACCAGTTCTTGAAGTGTCTCCCATGTTTCCAAACACCATACATTGAATGTTAACCGCATTCCCTTTTAACCCCGTTATCTGGATAATACCCCCACACTTATTGGCCCTCGGGCTGTCCCAGGAATCAAAAACCGCGATCACTACTAACTCTAACTGTTTGTTTGGGTCTGCACAAGCCTTGAGAAACTTAAAGTTAAAATGGGCGGGTTAAAATAAATATTCATTAAATGGGTAAACATTCCAGGTTCATACCTGTAGGGAATTTTTCACTCTTGTATTCAACATACAAACTTAAGCTATCACAATTTGATCTCACATCCTATCTTAACGTGACTAAAGAATAAGGCCTTAACCAAATATGTATAAACTTACCACATTCATGGCATTCTTCACTGCCTTAATATCGGCTAAGCTAACACTTCTACGAACAAAATGCCTAGGCCTATTCTCGACACCTAGTGTATTTTGCCTACCGATATTAATAATTGCCTAATTTCCAATTTTGCATGACTTACAATTATCATTAACCATTTTAGTTTGCTCTTTAGAAACATGTGCAATCTTAAAACATGTGCAATCTTAAAACATGATGAGAAAGCGAGTGTATGCAATCGGATTAGACAAGTAACACCTTTTAGGAACTTTTTTGCTGGCCAGAAATAGCTTTCATTGAGGTTTTATCAGACGTCATATCATGCCCATCCAATTCTCAATTTTTTCTACGAATAAAGAAACCAGTAGCGTCAACTGATGTAATTACGTTGCCAAGACCTGGAATCAGTGAAAGATGGTAGGAATGGTGTCTAATATCAGGTACGGTCAATAAGAGTTGACTTGGTCCATCAGCAGCAAACGGGCTTGGAGATGACTCCGGTGAAAATGCAGGGGGAAGGATCCTGGAGCTACATATAAATACAATCAACATTACAGTTATTCACCGAAAAAGTAGAAAGAAGTTAGCACCATTAAAGATCAGTTATAAAGTTTGGGTAGGCTGAAAGTGTAACCATGGTACAAATATGGATCTTGTATAAGCAACAGATGTAGATTACCTTTGCTTGACATGCAAAAAGGTATTGTCGAAATTCAAACTCCCTAAAGGAATCATCTTGAACAATCTGTGTTAGTGGTTTCTTTCAGGATTCAGTAGTGTAGCCTGATCATCACCATTTTCCATTCCTCCAAAGTCTCTTAATTTGCCTGCTATGTTAACTGATCACACATACTCGTATTAGCAAAACAAACGGTCACAGTCACGGTTCACGAACCTAGAACCACTTTAGGCGCCTCTTCAAAGATTATAGTCAAGCAACTGATTCATTATAGTTCTACGCAAAATCTATACCTATAAATGTTGCTATAATCTATATTTAAAAACAACGATACAATATGAAATACAAATTAATATACAACTGTTATAATCCGAATGACTCATTTATAGTTCTATGCACAAAATAACATGAAAGACACTAAATGTTACGAGTATTATTTAACCCCTTGTGTTTGTAAACCCCAAGACACTGATATAAATAACGTTCACTCATAAAAGTGGCCGTAATACTAATCTTTTAACTTTTGCTTACTCTGTCTATATACACAAACTAATAATAATCATAATATATAATGTACTTTTCAATTAAACAATAATCTTCCTTGTAAAATCGTTTTCTTGTTCAGTCTGCATCCGCTAGTTGTGTGTTGCGTATTTCTTAATCATATTACACAAACTAATAATAAAAATAAATAATAACTAATAACTAAAAGCAATCCTACGAATCAGATTCTATGTGTATTAAACCTTTAAATAAATCACATTATGAATAATCCAAACACTACATAATTACTAATTTTTAGCTACTCATGGCTCGTAAAAGTGGTCGTAATAGTACTCTTTTCTCACTTTCGTGTTCCATTTATATTCGCTAGTTGTGTGTTCTTACGTGTTTCATACTTACAACAACAACAACAACAACAACATACCCAATCCCGCCTAATCGAGGTATGGGGGAGGTAAAATGTAGACAGATCCTACCCCTACCCCAGGGACAAACCCTGAAGTAGGGAGACTGCTTCCAACGAGACCTCCGGCAAGTGTGGGTGTGTGAGTGAGAAAGAGAAGGGAAGAGAGCCGAAGACAGTAAACATCAAGCACAAGCAGTAAAGAAAACAGGCAAAAACAAGGCAAGGCAGAGATAGATAAGCGCAAAGAAAGCAAGTAGACCTAAGAGAGCAGAAGACAGAAAACATCAAGCACATGCAGAAAAGAAAACAGGCAAAAACAAGACAAGGCAGCATAGATAAGCGCAAATAAAGCAAGCAGACCTAAGGGAGCCAAAAAAAGGAAATAATAATAAATAAAAATAAATAATAAAAAGACGCACGAGCCCCAAGCAAAAGAAGAGCAAAACAAAGCACCACAAGCCAAGCAGGGCAAGAAAAGCAGGCAAGCCCAAACAACACAAGCAAAGCAGAGCAACGCACGGGGCCTAACACTACAGCAAAGACAGGCAAAAACAAGCGAGACGCCTAAAAGCCTAACTCACCCAAACAAGTAAAGCAGAGCAACGCACGGGGCCTAACACTACGTCAAAGACAGGCAAAAACAAGGGAAACGCCAAAAAGCCTAACCCACCCAAACTACCTATACCCCAAAACGCCCCAAGCCAAAAACTAGCGACAGATCCTAATCCTATCTCTCCACCCTTTCCTATCTGAGGTCATGTCCTCCGACAAGTGAAGCTCCGACATATCAATCTTAAGTCTCTCCTCCCACCTGAGTTTGGGTCTGCCCCTTCTTCTCACTCCATCTACTACTAGCGCCTCTACCCTTCTCACCGGCGCTGATTGGGGCTTCCTCTTGACATGACCGAACCACCTCAACCTACCTTCTCTCATCTTCGAAATAATATTTCCGACTTCAAGTTTAGATCTGAAAACTCCGTTCGGGATCATGTCAAGCAAAGATTTTCCACAAGTTCATCTTAGCATTCTCGGTTACGCCACTTCCACCTGTTAGCATGGGCCTTGGAGATGGGCCAACACTCGGACCCGTAAAAGATAGCCGGTCTAATCGCCATCTTATAAAATTTCCCCTTTAACTTTATGGGGACGTTCCTGTCACAGAGGACTCCCGAAGCCGCCCTCCATTTCGCCAACCACTCGATCCGTGGGTTACATCCTCATCTATCCTCACGATTTGTGGATCATCGATCCCGGATATCTAAAGGACTCTTTGGGAGGCGGGATTCGGTCACGATCTGAATCTCCTCGTGATGACCAGCCTCGTTCCTACTAAAATCACATCTCAGGTATTCGGTCTTCTCTCTGCTCACCCGGAGTCCGTTGTCTTCAAGAGCCTTCCTCCAGCGCTCCAGCCAGGAGTTTAACCCTTCCGCCGATTCTGCTACCAACACAATGTCGTCAGCAAATATCATGCTCCACGGGATGTCCTCTTGTATCCCACGAGAAAGGTAATCTAGAATCAAGGCGAAAAGGAATGGGCTTAAAGCCGATCCCTGGTGTAGCCCAACTTTCACAGGGAAAAACTCTGAGGTCCCCACTGTAGACCGTACACGCGTCCTAGCCCTCTCGTACATATCCTTAATGAGTCTCACGTATCTCCTTGGTGATCCCTTGCGGATAAAGAGTACTCCATATCGCCTCTGGGACACTATCATACGCCTTTTCAAGGTCTAGGAACGCCATATGCAGATCCTTTTGTCTCTCTCTATACTTCTCCATGAGGCTTCTGAGAAGGTGTATAGCCTCAATCGAAGACCTTCTCGGCATAAAGCCAAATTGGTTCTCAGACACCCTCGTCTCCCTTCTCAGCCTCCTCTCAATAACTCTCTCCCACAGCTTCATGGTGTGGCTAAGGAGCTTGATTCCCCTATAATTGTTGCACACTTGCACATCCCCTTTGTTCTTGTAGATGGGTATGACTTCACTGAGTCTCCACTCTTCCGGCATCTTAGCCCCTGAAAAGATCTTGTTGAAGAGGCAAGTCAACCAATCTACCCCTTCCTTCCCCAGGCACCTCCAAGCTTCTATCGGGATTTGATCCGGCCCGGTACGCTTTGTTTCCTCCCATCTTCGTAGAGCAACCTTCACTTCTTGATGGCTAATCTTGAATAGTAGCATTGGGACGTTGAGTAGAGATCCCTTCATCCCCGCTTCCTTCAGTGCTTCCTCCGTTGAAAAGGGCTGAGAAATACTCTCCCCATCTTTTCCTAATATCTTCTACGTGCATAATGGTCCGCCCGCCAACATCTTTGATATATTTGATGTTTCCTAAATCCCTCCTCCTTCTCTCTCGGGCTTTAGCAATCCTGAAAATATCGTTTGCTCCCTCTTTGGAGTCCAATTTCTTGTACAAATCTTCGTACGCCTTATCCTTCGCCTGAGCTACCGCCTTCTTCGCCTCCCTTTTAACCACTTTATACCTCTCCTCCGCGGCGGCAATGACAGCCTGGTGACCCTCTCTACACCGAAGAAGCTCTCTGAACCTTGATTGTTTCTCGGCAACTTTGGATTGCACTTCCTCACTAAACCACCAAGATTCCCTGTTAGGTGGCTGTGTCTTAGCTGTCCCTCTAGCCACGCCGAGGCACTCTTTTGCCGCTTCTTTAATGATGTCGGCGAGAAAAGTCATATTACTAAAAACTAATAATCACTAATACTAATAGCTAAAAGCAATCCAATCAACAATTAAACACCTAACAATCACATTAACTCGTATGTATTTTTAAACGCCGAGAATTATTTCAATTTATAGTTGATCACATTACGCAAACTAATTCTATTAATCAATCAATTAAACACGTAATAATCGAAAAACTACCTCTTATGACCACCAGTATAATACTCCTGAGGCTCATCCTCATCACTCCCCGAGTAACAATCATCACAGTGCTTATCACTATTCAGATCCGCAAACGTCCTTATCCGACCCGACCTCCCACTACCAGAAGCCTCCTTCTTACGTATTCCTCGACCTCAGATTATACACACCACGACCACCACCACCAGCTTCGAACGACGGAGGCGGTGAAACCGGTCGAGACCTAGACGGTGAAGAAGAGGCTGGAGAATTCACATCAATAACATTGTTTTGTGCAGAATTAGGGTTTGTTGGTACGGTGTTGGTGGTGGTGGTTTCGATTGAAGATGAGGTGATTTCGGTGAAGGATGTGATTAGGTCGGAGTGATTGTTTTGGTATTGAGTGAATTGAGTAATGGATTGAGTGAAAGGGAATTGGGGAAAGTGAATTGTGTGAAAGCGAAAGTGATTTGGGAAAAAATTATTTGGGGAAAATTAATAAACGGTCAAATCAGATGCGAATCATATGTGCAATTATTAGGAGTTAATATTAGGAGTTAATAAAATTTCACATCAAATAGTTTTGTTAAATATTAGAAGTAGGGGGTGAGCAAACGGATCGGATGGACCGGATCGATCGACAAAACCGACCGGACCGAACCGAAATCGATCGGACCAAAGGATCGACGGTCCGGTTTCGGTCTACTTTTTTTTTGCAAATTTGGTCTCGGTCCGGACCACAAACCGAAAATTTAACTTTGTTGGACTGAATCGACCGAGACCGGACCAGACCGACCACATTTGTTCTCGGTCTCGGTCTAGGGTTTTTGCCGGATTCGGTCTCGGTCCGGTCCGGTTTTCACCGGATGAGCAGCCCTAATTAGAAGTAGTAAAGTTTTTATAAAATATTTTGTTAAAAAATTTGAAGAGTAAAAGCCATTGTTTTAGAAACTGGTTTTTAATTGATCTGGCCGAGCCATCGAGTCAGTCACAGTTCAACCGGTTTGTTCGCTCAAAACCGCCTTCCGGTCATTCAACCAGTTCGCGGTTCAACCGGTCGGGTCAACCCAGGTTTTTAAACAATGGTAAAAGCAAACTTCACTTTAATGCATTTAAAATTTAGCGGTCTTGTAAACAAAAACGAGCCTCGTATTTAAATTTTTCAACAAGTACATATACAAGGTAGACTTTTCATAACACTTTTTTCCTTTCTAATAAAAACTACACTTTTGATCACACTTTTTAAAAAGTGTGGGTAAAAGTAAGACTATTACTTACACTTTTTAAAAATTATAAGTAAAAATAAAACTATTACTTACACTTTTTACACTTTTTTAAAAAGTGTGAGTAAAGCTACACTTTTTCTCACACTTTATGTAAAGTGTGTGTATAAATTAGACTTTTGCTCACACTTTTTAAAAAGTGTAGGCATAACTAGACTTTTGCTTACATTTTATGTAAAGTATGGGTAAAACTTAAACTTTTGCTTACACTTTTTGAAAAGAGTGGGCGAAACTAAACTTTTGCTTACATTTTTTTTAAAGTGTAAGAAAACATGTACTTTCACTTACACTTTTTTTTGTGTGTCATTAAAAATGGTGTCACTAAAAGTCCTTTTTTTTTGTAATGGATGTATCATCAACCTTGGTGTTTTTACTTAAGAATTGGGTAAGGTTTAGCTGATACATTCAAATCGCATGTTATAATGGTACAAAGAAAATTTCAAAAGATGATTGGCTGGTTATAAAAAGGGATACACCGTCTTGTCGAAATAATATTGAAACCAAACAGCTAGAAAATCATGAATATATATATCTATCAGCTCGAATCATTTTTACATTAGTGTTAATTATCAGCATGTGTATTATTTTTATTTTCATTATGGTTTGAAGGGTTGGTGATCAATTATGGGTTGCTGATGGTTGCAGCTCAAACCATGTTTAATAACGGCATGCATGCTTCTTCCTATTCATATTTCACATCGGCTTCTCTTCCCTACTGACAAACTTACTCTCGGAGTGTAGTAAGTTACAATCAGACTGTCTCTTTTGGTATTATTATATTAATCAATAGAGCTCGGGAAAATTTAATACCTAAGCTAGTAGACTGGAATTGATTTCTTCGCACTCTAGTGTTGTCTAGAGGGATACCACACAATAATATCATAAATATGTTACAAATGAGTGATTGCACGCTTCTGAAACTTAAATATTGGAGTGTGAAAACATTGTATGTCCCGTTTGGTACAAATGTTCCTTCCAACACAATTGTGTTATAAATAACTTAGTTACTTCTGAAACTTTACGTGGGAATCATAGAAAAGTTGTACCTAGTGATTTTTTCTTGTGGAACTTGACTTGTGATGCTTAGAAATATTGTGTTTGCGGACATAGATTTTTTTTTAAAACGGCACCACACTTGAAATCCGACCCCCGAGTTAAACCATCCAAACGGGCAGGCCCCGGGACCCGAACCACTAGGAGAGACTCGTGAAGGAAAACCCCTAGAACTCACAGCTTCGCACTAAGAGGAAAACCTGGATTTTTTGTCTCTTGCGAGACTTGAACCCTGGGTAAAACCTCCCCAAGCTCCAGAAGGAACCTTGCGGACATAGATATACTTTGCACATAATTATTGTGAAATAACTGCAAGCTTTGTCCATGTGGTCATTTTATTTTGACACATGTAATCGTTGTAAGAAATGATTCTAACACAAATATTGGAGTGTGAAAACATTGTGTGTCCCATGTTGTACAAATGTTCCTTTCTTCACAATTGTGTGATAAATAACTTAGTTACTTGTGATAAACCAGTAAATACAAGTTCCTTTACCTATCGTCTACTGGTGATAAACCAGTAAATACAAGTTTGCATGGCAATAGTGTTCATGTAATTAATATGCATGGTGATATTGCTTTCATGGTCGGTCAACTTGTTCATAATCAGGATATGCAAAGGAGTACTGTTGTTGGTGCGAATTCGGGAACAAAGTTGGTTAACGAGGAATTGGCATTTGGTATAGTCCAAGTAATACATCAAATGATTAATAAACTAGAAAGCCAAATGTTTGATGGGAAGCTTGTGATATTGGATGATGATTGGGGCCGCTACCTATGCAAAAATAGAGGCTGCTGCGAAATCATCGAGATGTGAACCTATTACTACTATGAAAAAACAAGAGGAAGATTCGGATAGTGATGAAGTCGAGGATATTGATGAGGACATGGCTCGATATATGGCTCACCCGAATTGTAATGGTGGAGGAGCTAATGATGCAAGTCTCCTTGAGTATGAAGACTATGATGGCTATGAATATGATGTTAATAACTTAACTGGGAACAACTTGTTTTCTGTGACGTGTGGGACATCCGTATCCGTGGCAGAGTTAGAAAGTAATTTTAATTTTGTTGTTGGCGTATTATATTGGTAGGTTCATAAGATTGACATATCTCTCTTATGATAAATTTTGTTTGAAGCATAATAGGTGCGTTTGTTTGCCTGTAACAGGCTGAGATATGATATTTACCCTCATCCTATGTACTTAATAGTTTTTTGGAGTACTATATTTTACCGGGTAAACTCTTTACCTAAACAAAAACTTAGGGAGTGTTTGGTACAGAGAAATGAGACTAGAGAAAAGGAAATCATTTCATTTCTCTTGTTTGGTAGGTAGAGAAATCAAATGGTAGGAGAATTTGGATTCTCGAGAAATCACCTCTTTGTAATTTGTAACTCTTTGTTTTCTATCCCTTTTGTGGAGAAATTGGAGAAATGGATTAATTTTTTTGAAAAAATGTTTTTTTTTTTTTTTACATTTAAAAAAATTAAAAAAAAATAATTTTTAGTTTTTTTAAAATAAATACATTTTTAAAAAATATATTTTATTTTATTATTTTTTTTTTACATTTAAAAAAAATTAAATTTTTTTTTTTTTTTTTAATTTTTTTTTAAATAAGTTTTTTTAAAATAAATACATTTTAAAAAAATATTTTTTTAAAAAAAACAAGTTTTTTTTAAGTAAATACATTTTAAAAAAATAAGTTTTTTTAATATTTTTTTTAAAGAAAGTACATAAATTTAAAAAAAAGATATATTTTTTTAAAAATAATTTTTTTTAAATATTTTTTAAGAATTTTTATTTAAATAAAATATTATTTAAATAAAATTTTTTTTCATTTCTCGGGTCAAGTCTCTGTTGTTACCAAATATTAGAATTGAACAAAATTCTCTACTGATTTCTATTCTCTAAGATTCTATTCTCTACTTCATTTCTTTTCTCTAAATTTCTCTCTACCAAACGCACCCTTAGTTACTTGTGAAACTTTACATGAGAATCCCGGAAAAGTCGTACCTAGTGATCTTTTCTTGTGGAACTTGACTTGTGATGCATAGAAATATGGCCAAAGTGTATTTTGATACCTCAAACTTGGTTATCGGGTTTTTTACTATCCTAAATTTTTTAGGGTGCGGTGTAGTACCCTACACTTGTAAACTCGTTTCTAATTGTGCCTTGACTCAGTCACGTGACTTATTATCGTTAGTTTTTTAATGAAAGAAAACGGCAATTAGGGTTTTTTAGTTGCTTATTCTCAAGATAAACATTCTACCCACATTAGGCATCAATTATCTCTGCATGGTAGAGAGGTATGATTTAATGTAACAATTTCATGTAATTATTTGTACTAGAAGAATACCCAGGCAAAGAGACAATGTATAACGGCAAATAATTATACTTGTGAAATCGTGATTTTGGTTCGACTCTTTATGCAAAGTGTGTGTTTTTTGAAATACAAGGCGTGTGTTTTTTAAAATTAGTATAGTGTGTGTGTTTTGAAAAGTTATCAATCCTAAAATTGATCAAGAAAAAAAGACGTAATTTAAGTTGACAAATTTTTGAAAAGTTGTTAAGTTTAAAGAGTATTTAGAGGTAGTTTAGGCAAACTACATTAATTTAAGTTTAAAGATTTAAGATTTCAAAAAAAAACATAAACTCTTTATAAGTAGCAGAGATTTGAATATCATCATTTAAAATAAAATAAAATAAAATAAAATTAAAAAAAAAAAAAAAAAAGACCGTTAGTTAACGTTGATTGCACATGATGAGTTCCACATTTTTTTCTAATATATGGCGCGAACTGTAACATGAAACTTTATTTATTTAGTATGATTTTGGTTTCCGTATTTTGTGATATGTTAAGGAACTCAAGTTTGCTGATTTCACTTAGGCTCGACAACGTTGCTACGAACTGCAGGAAGTAGGCTCGACAAAGTTTGATGATTTCAATAGTAGTAATATCATGTATGTGTGAAATAATGACTAAAACATAAACATGTAGTTTTCAAGCCTTGTTAGGTTTATTTCTACCCTACACGTAGAACCACCACCCTCACTTCACTCCAATTTTACCAAGTGGTTGATGTGTCTTCAGCTGTCGTTTTCTAATAATTACATCGTAAAATTCAAGTTTTTTGGTCCGTCACATTTGCTTCGACTAGGTCAAAATGTTTATACAAAAGGTTTCCATATGGAGTTGATACTTGATGGTACTCAACTGAAGTGATTAGGATCATATGCAAGGGGACCATGGTGATGCATGCGTGTGAACTATTAGATGACTAAGGGTAACATGCACATACACTTAGGGTATCAAGATCAACCCTTTTCTATCTACTCTGATTCTCATTACTACTTATGATCGTACTTCCATCATATTCTGTTTCTAGTCACTTGTCGATATCGAATGCGTAAGCAAAACTCGTAGCTGTTGAGTTAGTGGACTCTCACAAAAGTCAGGATTCTCACGAGATTTCGGAGCCTAACCACCCTTAAATATCACACGTTCGTATCATTGAGAAAATATACAAAAACACACATAAATCCTAGACGTAATAAGCGAGCAGCAGTAGGAAGATATTGGAGTTGTAATTTTTGAGTTCCTGGTTCGAGTTCCCATTGTCAAGTGAGGTAACATTCTCCTTTGATTTGATATGTAAATGTAAAGTTAAAAAATGGCATGTTATAGAATAGACGATGGTCGAGTTCTTAATCACGTTAGACCACACAGATTCTGCTAATGTTACATGTAGACATGCCTATGAACTCTTAATATATATATATATATATATATATATATATATATATATATATATATATATATATATAGTCCTTAATTATGCAGGAGTTGTTAAATAAATGAAATGTTAGAATAATTGTTTAACCTGTGATAAATACTGAAACGATGACGTAGACTAAAACTAAGATGGATTAATTGTGTTGAGTATTAACCGAGAGAAAGAAAAAGAAAGAACGAATTACATGCCCCTTTAGCACTCTATCTGAAGACATCTATAATGACTATGACATTAAAATGGATTCTACGTCTTGTTTGAATATGTGATGTATAGATTGTTTTAGTAATATAACTTGATTTTTATAAAAATGTAGCAGAAGGGCATGGGTACATACTATGTGACTGTTTGTTTATGAAAATTTTAGAATAAGAAGTGTAAATATGATTCTCCATGTTAGCATTGATACTGTTAATACAATTGTAAAGTTGGAAGTAATTAAGAATCAGTATTAAAACGTTGAGCTTTAGCTTTTATTTAATCGGATACTCAACCTCGACCAATCTACTAGGCCTTTTAATTTATATAACAAAAGAATGTTCTGCTTAGTGAGATTTTATTGTAATTGTAGGAGACTTTGTTTAACAAGTGAACTTTTATTCCGAGCAATTTCGAGGTTAGTTTTTATGTGCTTTTTAAATTGGGTTGCACTTTTATTCGAAATACTATCATGCAAACTTGTTTAAATGATCGTGGATTGCTACGTATTTTGATTGCTTCATAATATGCGAAAGTTGTGAAAATTGCTTATAAGTTGAGATATATAAATGTTGAATCATGAATCATGAACCGTTAAGTGTGAATTGTGAACCATTAAATATGAACTCTTGAAACCGTTGAACCAAACGGAAATATAAATTGTTGGAACCGTTGAGCCGAACGGAAATATGAATCATTGGATTGGAACCGCTGAACCAAACGGGTATATGTTGAATTGCTGGAACCGTTGAATCTAACGAAAGTATGAATAATATCAAGGCCGGGAACAATTTACATACGAAGTAATAATAGTGCAAAAACAATTAGCTAATATGTTCTCTAACCAAGAGTTTGTGCGTTAAGTCCCGTGAGGGACAAGTGTGAATTACCTACCTCATTCGAGATGTTAACGGTGCGTCTAGTATCTCTTGATGCGTCATCTAATGTGACATCAGAATGTTAAATAATTAAGGTTTGAACCATCTAAACTGCACAGAAGAAAGTGTTTACATAATGGTAAAATATTTCACAACTTCACAGCAATTATGTGTCTGTATAAAATGAGCAATAGGTAGCAAGAGATTATTTATTTCCGCCTAATAATTGATTGACAAACAACTAAGTCGTAGTTTGGTTTTGAATTCAATTTTATATTGTAACCAAAACTGTGAAGTAGTGAGATGCTGACAACACTCTTCACAATGAAAACACTTTGAGAAGCCTTCATTAAACACACACTTAAGTTGATACCAACCTACTCCCACAAGCATCACATGTTAAACACTTAAACTTGCATTTATATCCTCTACCCACCCACATTACTGATATACCCAAGATCATCTCACATTACTTTTAAAACTCACCAACCAAAACTCAAATATACCAAATTCTTTTGCCTTTGCGGTTTACCCCATTGTGTGAAAGCTCTCCTTTACCCATTTATATCAAACACATTAAAACACAGCAAACACAACAATTTTTCTAATACAAGATTATTTTTATGAGTTACAGAGACACTCAGCATATCATATGTACAATACAACCGCAAGTTTGACATCAGTTACTTCGACATGTTGCTGTTTCTGTCTTGACAACGGTGTTTTCCGTGGACTAGACTACTTTCATAATGAATACGCAGGTTAGACACTCGTTCTGTTTGTGAATAATCATGTCATATTATTTGAAAGTGTTGTTGCATTAAGGTTTGGAACTGGGGAACAGTGAAATGAAATTCTCTAGTTTGTGTTTTTCAAATTAAAATTCTCTAGGTTGTAGACTTGTAAAGATCTCTAATGTAGTCATCTTAGGTTAAAATGCTTTTCAAAACATTGCGTTTGGCTTTTATTGCACATAAAAATGTGATAGTAAGAGAGCAAATATAGAATGTAAAAACATTTTTTTGTGACTTGTGATAACATAGATTTGGTATTGTTGAAGAAGGATTTTGACAAGTTATTATGCACTTAAAAGTTTCCTCATGGCTATAATGCTAGTGTTAAATTTCCATTTGGTGAGGCTAAATGAGATATGAAAGATGACAAATGGGTGAAAACACAAGAGGTATTGAACACATGATTAGTCCTTAATCCTTTTCAGTTTTCTCTAAAACAGATGACAATTGAACGTTTGCGTGCAAAGAGAATGATTCAACAACCTCCCACAAATTAAAATGCCAGAAATGTGATCTACTGATTTTGTACCTAAATGATATCCTTAAATACGGTTCCACTTCTCCTTCATGACCATCCTAACCTTGCTCACTCGATCACTTAAGTTTAAGTTGAATATAAATACACAACTAAATATAACGGTTTTAGAATATGAATTCCCTTAATCCATGTTGTACTTCGAGCCAAACCAAAACACAAAATCACCACAACTACAACAAACCGACAAGGCGACAACACAACATTCTCAAGGAATTGCTTTAACAGAGCCAATACAATATATGTGGTAAATTCCAATCTCTTATAGAAGATTGCAAATTTATGCTTGCATGCATGCTACTATTATTTGGTAGCTGCATTATGCTTCTACACCGGCGTAATGCTGCATAGATGCATGAATTCTAGTCCGGATATTAAAACATACCCGGATATAGCAAGGTCATGCACCATTTGGAAAAATAGGTGTAAAACCTTGTGTCTAGACATTGTCTAGAAAGCTCAACAACCTCCTACAAATGCCAGACTTGCGATTATGGAAAAGGTATCGTATATATATGAATTCCCTATTCTGTTTTTTCCTCGATTCCACTCCGTAAAATACGATCACTTCTCCTTCATTACCATGTTAGCTTTGTGATCACTTACCCAATTAATAAGTCATTATAAGTACATGACTATTAAACTCTTTTTATTAAACCTTCTAAGTAACAAAACTTTTAAATTTGTCCAATGTTAAATAACGAGTGTGGAAACCCGCGCGATGCAGCGGGATTGCTTTTGTAGACGTGAGTTTGGATAAGGACTATTTTTGCCAAATTGCTCAAAAGGACTTACTTTGCAGCGACACTTAAACCTTAGGGACTATTTTTGCCAACTTGGACTTACTACGCGACGACACTTAAACCTCAGGGGCTATTTTTGACAACTTGCGAAACTTGGCATTTAATGTGTTCACACTTGCAAGTGTGAACACACGTCTTGATGTATAGTATATACGAGTGTGGAAACCCGCGCGATGCAGCGGGATTGCTTTTGTAGACGTGAATTTGGATAGGGACTATTTTTGCCAAATTGCTATAGATAGCAATTAATGCTAAAGGACTTACTTTGCAACGTCACCTAAACCTTAGGGGCTGTTTTTGCCAACTTGCGAAAGCTAAATTAATATTACAGGACTTACTTTGCAACGACACCTAAACCTCAGGGACTGTTTTTGCCAAGTTTTGAAACTTTGCATTTAATGTTTGCAAGTATGAACACATGTCTTGCTCTATAGTATATATACTAATATGGTAATCGATTATGGAGGTAATAGGTCAAAATTAAATGACATGTCATCTTATCTTATATACTTAAAGATTCAGTACCTTAATTTAGTGAAAATGCATGAGTGCTATCAAACAAAAACCTAAAAAGGAGAAACTAAAGCTTTGTATACTATTGGTTTACAAAACTTAAGTTCCCACGGTTAACTATAATCTAAGGTCTAAATACTTTTGTCATCCCTATCCTTGATGGAAAATATCTTTGCTTCTCCTAATGTGCAATCATACGTTTTTGTAATCATACTCTTGCATTCATACGTTTTTGTAGTGTTTTCTAACTATTTGAGTTCGGTTTTTTCTTCTCCTAATCGATGAAGGTATTGCGGTTATATTTGCTGAGACGCTAACATCAGGCTTCATGGTGGTGATCATGCTTGTGATATGGAAAACGAACTTATTACTGGTGGCCTTATATTTGTGCTCGTGATTAGCTCAACAGAATACATCTACTTAAACTCGGTCCTCTACAAATTCGGTCAAGGTGGATACTTGCCATTTTCTTTCGCTGTGGCGCTAATGTTCATAATGTGCACATGGAACTACGTTTACCGAGCGAAATACAACTATGAGCCTGATCACAAGTTGTCACGAGAAGCTATAAAAGACATAGTTACGGATGCAAATATTAGTCACATGGGAGGACTTGCAATCTTCTACTCCGAGCTTGCTCATGGGATACCCCCAATCTTTAAACATTATATTGATAATGTGCCTGCTTTAAATTCGGTTATGGTCTTTGTTTTCGTAAAGTCATTGCCGATTAGTAGGGTGGCTCCAGAAGAGAGGTTCTTGTTCCGAAGAGTGAAGCCAAACGCGTTGTACGTGTTTAGGTGCGTGGTGAGGTACGGATACACTATGATGCACGCAACGAAAAGGAGTCATTCAAGAAGATTTTGGTCGAACGCTTGAAGGATTTTATTCACTACGATTGTGGTGTTGGTGAAGAACAACAAGGTAGTATTGCGGATGAGGATGTGGCAAAACTAGACAAAGCTTGGAGAACAGGCCAGAGTCGTGCATTTGGTGGGAGTGCATGAGATCATCTTGAGACCAGGGTTTTCAATTGGGAAAAGGTTTTTGATCGAATACGCTTACAACTTCATGGAGAAGAACTTAAGGCAAGGTTATAGCGTGCTCGAAATTCCTCATAAAAGGATGTTGAAGGTTGGAATGGCTTACGAGCTTTAAGTACGATGAACAAACCTCGATTGTGTGTCGATATACGAAGTTATGAATAAGAACAAAGACTCGACTCGCAAATTATGGAGACTTTACTTTGATGATTTGGGGGGTCTTGAGTTTTAATGTTACTCTTGACATACCGAGCAAGAATGTGTTCTTGAAAATAGGCTTCAAAATTAACCTTTTAAATGTGATTTCCAAAGTCTTTCTCTACAGCGCTCATGTCGTTTATTTATATTTCTTTTTGGGGGATTTTGGTTTAGCTTCTTGCATGAATTTTATGCAATCAAATTGTATATGGAAGAAAAAGATGTATGTACTTGTTTTTATGGGTGTCTATTGTGAAAGACAGGGTCCTGATGTATATGCAGGGCATAATATGTTCAGGTCTCGCTTTCTACATTCAAGGACGAATATAATGAAAGACAGGGTCCTGTTTTTGTGACTGCATTCGGTCCTCTTAACGTGATATTTGTAGCTATCATGGGTTCCATTATTCTTGCCGAAAAAACATATCTTGGAAGGTAAAGAAAATTCCTACTGTATTTCTTAATTATTTACCTAAAACATGAACAAAATGTGACAGCTTTTATATGTTTCTCGCAGGGTTCTAGGAGCAATTGTCATACTTGCAAGGCTCTACCTAGTGGTATGGGATAAAAGCAAAGATCATAAGCTTCCAACCCTTTCTATTGAACAACACTCTTAAGACTTGGTCTTCAACATCAATCACGTATCAATACTCCGTGCCTAAAAACGAGCCTTGTCCTCAAGGCTCATAACTTTGTACCTCGTGTCATGTGGTTTCCAAGGTGGTTCCGGTTCGGTTTGGAGTCTCCTGCATGCATCACATCGTTTGCCACCTAGACGACGGAGTAAGTGACAAACGCTGTGATGCAGGAGCAGGCTCCAAACCAAACTGGAACCACCTTGGAAACCACGTGACATGAGGTACAAAGCCATGAACCTTGAGGACAAGGCTCGTTTTTAGGCACAGAGTAGTGATACGTGATTGATGTGGATGACCAAGTCTTAAGGGTGTTGATACAACGTGCTCCATAATCTCCATGTTCACTTATTTGCATGCATTTATTTAGAAGAAAGAAGTGGTCAAAACCACATTGCATTAGTATGTATTCACGTTTCCTTTTGTTTCGCATGTGTGGGAGTATTGTTCCTATTTCCTAGGCAAGTTGGTAAGTTAGTAGTTTGTATCTTTCTTATATAATTGTAAGCCTTGCATCAGTAGAAAAAAAGAAGAAGAAAAAGAATGAGAAAATTAGTTCAAGAGTTGTTCTTATTTAGTGTTAGTTTAGTTATCGTTAAGAAGACTATCAAACGCAATCAAACACTGATGTATGCTAACCCCAAATGTCAAGTTTACAACACTGATACGGCCCCTAAACTATAATATCATTATTATTAGTATATTATCAATTAAATAATTATTTGCTATTTAATTAGTATATGTTGTTTAATTAAAGTAATGATTAGTATCTAGTTCCACAAGAATAGTTTTTTTGTTTTTTTTTTTTTTACCTTTGAACGGCAGAAATGATATATATTAATAAACGCTACTAGCAAGGCGTTAGAAACGAAAGAGAATAATAAAAGACTAAAACTTAACAGAAACTACATGAACAGACTCTGCCCAAGACTTTAACTGTGAAGCATGCAAAAGGAATGAAAAAACTCTTGTAAATTACACTAGAAACCAAGACAAGAGAAAAACCCCCCACTCACGGAGGCCGAGCCATCGGTTTTCACTCCGGAGTGTTTTTTTATGTAAACCCAAACAAGTCCCGGTAAAAAAAATAAAACGTAGAAATAAAAGAAACAAACAATCTCGAAAAGCTCGAAATTCCCGGCGTCATTCAGGTGGAACTCGGAAGCAGCAAGAATAGTATTAGGAGGTCGTTTATTATAAATAGGGCATTAAGGTTTTGTTTATATAGGAAAAAAAAATGTGTGGTGTGATTGGTGGAGAGGCGGTGTTGCGGATAGCAAATGTGCGGCGTTGATTTCCAAGGGGTGGGACTGGACGGTGGGGATTGGAAAGGTTGTGTGTATGATGCAGGTTGACCATACTCGTACCCGCCAGCAGGTGGTGGTTGTTGACCCTGCTGAGGCGGGTACGGGGACCCACCATGGTAAGGCTGTTGTGGTTGATGCTGCTGTGGTGGCTGATGCTGCTGTGCATGGTTATAGGGTGGATATCCTGATGCGGCGGCAAGTGGGGGCTGGGCATATGTTGGCGGTGGTGGCTGTTGATGGTGGTAATAAGGTGGTGTTTGAGGGCGGGGTTGGTTGGGGATATTGGTGGGTTCAGGTTGGGAAGATGTTCTTTGAGGCGGTGCAGGTGAAGAGTAATTGTAGGAGTTTGAATTTTTATTATCCTGAAAACCGAGACCTGACATTTGTCGTTGGACATCTTCGATCATTTCTCGGCATTGCATGCTTCGTGTCATGACAAAGTCACTGCATTGCTGCTTTACACTCGTGATTGCATCCTGTTGGATAAAGTAATACAATGAATTCAATTGTTCACAATATGTAAAATGCAACAAGATTTCGACTAACGCATGCCTGAAGGGTAACATAAAACTTGAGTCCTTCATTGATGTTCTCTTTAATTTCTCGATACTTGGCTACAGTAGCTTCAATCTGCTTATAGCACTTGTCACAAGCAGCTGCAGAGAAGGATGTACATTGTCAATAACACAAGATGTTATTCATAGAAAGTCATTCAATCAGTCAGGAGAACTAGCACTTTCTTCAATTTGTAGTATTAACAATATATTTAGAATTGGTAAATGGGCAGGTCAGGGGCATTGGGTTATTGATTGACACAAGTTTGGGTCAGAATGGTTCATTTGTAATTTGGGTCGGGTTGGTCATCAACTAGATTTTTTTTACTCCCACATTTAATAGTCAGCAACTCATTTACTGAATCAACAGAAGACATTGCTTGATGAATACAACAAAACTAGTGAAACAATCCAAGATAAGCGTAATTCTTGTCCCTGTTCTCTTGGATTTTATTACAGTAATAACTATAAGCATGGTATTACTATAACTACATATTTTAAAAGAGATAGGACTAGAGTTTTTGGCTTTCTTCCTTCACTTCAATAAAGGATTGCTTAAATAACTTGGATTTTTTAATAGATCAATAAAAAAGTTGACAAGTATTCACATATATCCCAAATCAACCCATATGACTAGTTCCATTTTTACCCAAGTTTTTAGTGTATACTCATTTAACCTGTTTAAGAAATAAAAAATATATCCCAAATTAACCCATTTCTAAGTATATGGGTCAACTGTTCCACCTCTACAATTTATCCATGAAGTAGCATAATAATAGATCATTCAAGCAAATCCTATGAAACACCTGTACTGAAAACAGCTTGAGAAACAAAATGTTCAAATTAATGTGGCCATTGGTTCTTCAAATAACAGACTAAAGATATAAATAAATGATGTGTGCTTAACACTACAAGGATAAGGCCTAGCGGTATGTGGGTGGCCAATCAACCAAGAGGTTATGGGTTCAGGTGTTAATTGAGAGTTTGAGACATAGGTGTAAGAGATTATTTATTTCCACCAAAGTTGTAATTTGGTTTTGAATTTAATTTTGTATTGTAACCACTGTGAAGTAGTGAGATGTTGACAACACTCTTCACAATGAAAACACTTTGAGAGGTCGCCATTAAACACGCATTTAAGTTGACACCAACCTACTCCCACAAGCATCACATGTGTTTGTTCAAGCTCAGTTGGAATGGAAGAAAGAAACACAAATGAGATCCATTGGAAAACCACACGGATCATGTTCCACACCTTCCCACATCAAACAATCTCCACCATCCATTACTTTTGCATCAATCCAACCCCAACTATTCACTCCCTCCATCTTAAACTTGCATTTATATCCTCTACCCACCCACATTACTGATAAACTCACCAACCAAAAGTCAAATATACCAAATTCGTTTGCCTTTGCGGTTTACCCCATTGTGTAAAAGCTCTCTTTTACCCCATTATATCAGACACACTAAAACACACCAAACACAACAATTTTTCTAATACAAGGTTATTTTCATCAGTTACCGAGACCCTCAGCATATGTACGATACAACGGCAAGTTTGACGTTAGTTACTTCGACATGTTGTTGTTTCTGTCTTGAGAACGGTGTTTTCCGTGGACTAGACTACTTTCATAATGATTACACAGGTTAGACACTCGTTTTGTTTGTGAATACTCATGTCATATTGTTTGAGAGTATTGTTGCATAAAAGATTTGGAACTTGGGAACAGTGAAATAAAATTCTGTAGTTTGTGCTTTCCAAACTAATTAAAATGATAACTTTTTTTTTTTTTGAATAAAACCAACGGTATGGTTTGACGTTAAAATGTTCTCCATCATGGACGTTAATAAGTTAGCTAAATATACCTTCTATTTAAGGAATAGGAAGTTCTGTATGTCTTCGCTTTGGGCTAACCAAAACTTTTTTAAAATTTTTGCAACAAGATGAGATGCTTTGGTAATCTAAGGGATAATATGTACAAAAATCATTTTCGATAAAAAAAAAATAAAAAAATGGCGACATTGAGTCTTGCAAAAGTAGTACTAGAAAGAGGGTCATGTAAATGATTTTCTAAAAAATGTAACCTACTTTAATCTGATTTCTATTTTGGGTAATAAAACCATATCCGTGAGTGAGTAAGGATCAAATAAGAAATAAAAGTAAAATGAGAAGGATGAGAAATAACCAGAGCCGCACATTTCAGATGGATCTACAAAAAGAGATGCATCTCCCATAAAATTCCCCTTCTTCATTTGAAATATGTGGTCGAAAACATTTCTCATACTTCTTATTTTTATTTGTCTTCTTAGTGGATCCATTCCCATCATGTTATAACAAGTTTTACAATGACGGGTAAAAAGGAAGTTAACAACTGCCATAATTTATTTAACAAGGTCATAATTACTGACACTGTCTTTTTGTTCAAATTACCTTAAATCACATTTTGATAAAGTTTGAGAAACTTATGATGCAATATCCCTTTTTAAGGAAAATTAACTTCAATCCTTTTTTAACAGTTGTGAAAAATCAAACTACAACAACAAGCATTTTCATCCTATTGTAGTTGGACTGGCTTTAAAACCTTCTTACTACGATCTTAAATTACACCATCTAGCTAGGAACAATTTACACCGTAGATGGAAAACTTACCAAAATCATAATGCAAAAGCTTGACTAGCTTGCATTCAATGTCTAGCACAGACTCAATCGATGAATTGTGTGATCCCTGCAAAACAGCCAAAACATGTTAATAATTTAAACAAATAATAAAAAGAGTTGGGCATAATAAAGTGGCGACGATAATTCTTTTTTCTTAGTGTCGTTTTCAGTGTAAAATTTGGGATTGGTAAACATGCAAAGCATTTTAAAGGTTATTCTTAGTGCTGCAGATATCTTATATATAGACACAAGAGGATAGTTAGTTATCTTCACACACTTCATACAAGTCTTTCAAGCTATAGTGTGACAGATAAGCAAGTATCGGGTGGGAAAATGAGCGAATTTTTCAGAAAGGGGAAGCTCTTTTTTTATGTAATATTTTTGCAGCTTGGGCTTTCGGGAATGGGTAATATTTTGAAAGTTGCTCTGAATGAATGGATGAGCAATTATGAATTAGTGGCTTACCAGCATGCACTTGCTACTATTGTCATGGCCCCTTTCGCCATTGCTCTAGACAAGTATATGTCTCTCTAACACACACAAACACACGTCTAAATTTATTCTTCTATATCCACAAGTCTATATGTACTTTTGTCTTAACTTTTACTCATCATTATCGTTGTAACAGGGACTTAACATAAGGCCGAAGATAGAGCAAATCAATATTTATCAAGCTTATGCTACTAGCACTATTAGAGTAAGTTTTTTTCTCGATAATACGCTAACTAAGTATTAGTCATCATATGTAACGGTTACATAATGATGTTTTGTATCTTGTTTTGTAGGCCGGTTATCGGCCAGATTTTCTATTTCCTGGGGATGATAACTAAAATTGGCAATCTCGAACAATTTACATATGAATAGGTCAATTTGGGTTACAAGATATCCCTAACGGCTTAAGCTGGTAAAATAAAATAATACAACTAGAAACACGTCAGAAATAGCCCAAATTGCAGTTCTAACGCCTACAACCTCCTGAAATATATTCAGCAGCTCAAACTTTCTTGATGTATATGCAGGGCATAATATGTTCAGGTCTCGCTTACTACATTCAAGGACTAATAATGAAAGACATGGGTCCTGTTTTTGTGACTGCATTCGGTCCTCTTAACATGATATTTGTAGCTATCATGGGTTATATTATTCTTGCCTAAAAACATATCTTGGAAGGTAAAAAAAATTCCTAGATTATTTACCAAAAAGATGAACAAAATGTGAGAGCTTTTACATTTTTCTCACAGGGTTCTTGGAGCAATTGTCATACTTGCAAGGCTCTACCTAGTCGTCTGGTGTAAAAGCAAAGATCATAAGCTTCCAACCCTTTGTCTTGAACAAGATATAGCACAATAAAAGCAAATAAGGGGTAAAGAATGTGAAGAGAATAATTTTCAGAAGGTCATCACCATCAAAGCAAATAAGTGGACGTGGAGATTACGGAGCACATTGTATCAACACCCTTAAGACTTGGTCTTCAACATCAATCACTTATCAATACTCCGTGCCTAAAAACGAGCCTTTTCCTCAAGGCTCATAACTTTGTACCCTGCGTCATGTGGTTTCAAAGGTGGTTCCGGTTCGGTTTGGAGTCTCCTGCATCACAGCGTTTGTCACCTAGACGACAGAGTAGGTGACAAATGTTGTGATGCAGGAGCAGGCTCCAAACTGAACCGGAACCACCTTGGAAACCACGTGACACAAGGTACAAAGCCATGAGCCTTGAGGACAAGGCTCGTTCTTAGGCACAGAGTATTGATACGTGATTGATGTTGAAGACCAAGTCTTAAGGGTGTTGATACGATCTGCTCCATAATCTCCACGTTTACTTATTTGTATGCCTGTATTTAAAAGAAAGAAGTGGTCAAAACCACCTTGCATGTGTATTCATGTTTCCTTTTGTTTCGCATGCTAGTGGTAAGTTAGTAGTTTGTATCTTTCTTATATAATTGTAAGCCTTAGCATCAGTACAAGAAAAAAAAGATTGAGAAAATTAGTTCAAGAGTTGTTCTTATTTAGTTGTTAGTTTAGTTATCGTTAAGAAGAGTGATCATCTCAAATCGATCTTCTATCAAACGCAATTAAACACATGTATGCTAACCCCAAATGTCAAGTTTACAACACTGATACGGCCCCTAAACTATAATATCCTTATTAGTAGTATATTATCGATTAAATAATTATTTACTACTTAATTAGTATATACTGGTTAATTAAAGTAAGGATTAGTATCTAGTTTCACAATAATAGTTTTTTTTTTAAACAGCAGAAATGATATATATTAATAAACACTACTAGCAAGGCGCTAGAAACGAAAGAGAATAATACAAGACTAGAACTTACAAAAAGTACATGAACTAGACTCTACCCGAGATTTGAACTGCGAAGCCTGCAAAAAAGATGAAAAAACTCTAGTCAATTACAATAGAAACCGAGACAAAAGAAAAACCCCCACTCACGGAGGCCGAGCCACCGGTTTTCACTCCATAGTCTTTTTGATGTAAACCCAAACAAGTCCCGGGAAAAAAATAAAACATAGAAATAAAAGAACCAAACAATCTCGAAAAGCGCGAAATTCCCAGCATAGTCAAGTGGAACTCGTAAGCAGCAAGAATAGTATTAGGATGTCGTTTATTATAAATAAGGCATTAAGGGTTTGTTTATATATGAAAAAAAAATGTGTGGCGTGATTGGTGGAGAGACGGTGTTGCGGATAGCAAATGTGGGGCATTGATTGTCAAGGGGGGTGGGATTGGACGGTAGGGATTGGAAAGGTTGTGTGTGTGATGCGGATTGCCAATGTGGCACCCGAGACTCCCATCTATAAATTTTTGTACTTATAATTTAGAACGTTTAAAGGTATACATTTATTGGTTCCCAAATCAATTTCGACCAAACTGGTTCTAACTCAAACCAGGCAAACATGAATGCGCTTCTTTTTGTATGAAGCCTTCTCGCCCTTAATACACCTTGCACTTGATCTGAGCATTGTTCTTGGAAACCAAACACAACAAATTGACAAAAGGCTGAGAAAACGATATCAATAGAAACAGAATAAGCAAACATACAAAGGACAATAATTGGATGTTATCGGTATATAATTCTCCTCAATATACTTATGTACACACAAGCGCAATTGTCTACACAGCATGCAACTTGTTTACAAACAACTCGTATATTAGACTATCCAAAAGAACACTAGTCGAACAATATTATTGAATGGAGACCAAAAACTATTCATGAAAATACAAAATCATTGTTTATTATAGTAGCCACTTTGGTTTGGAGGGTAAGTAGGATTGGGAGCTGTATAAGGAGGCCTTGGGTACGAACCAGGTTGCTGACCCTGTGCATTGTAGTATGATCCCTGCCAGCCAGGATAAGCAGGTTGACCATACTCATACCCGCCAGCAGGTGGTGGTTGTTGGCCCTGCTGAGGCGGGTACGGGGACCCACCATGGTAAGGCTGTTGTGGCTGATGCTGCTGTGGTGGCTGATGCTGCTGTGCATGGTTATAGGGTGGATATCCTGATGCGGCAGCAGGTGGGGGTTGGGCATATGTTGGAGGCGGTGGCTGTTGATGGTGGTAATAAGGTGGTGTTTGAGGGCGGGGTTGGTTGGGGATATTGGTGGGTTCGGGTTGGGAAGATGTTCTTTGAGGCGGTGCAGGTGAAGAGTAATTGTAAGAGTTTGAATTTTTATTATCCTGAAAACTAAGACCTGACATTTGTCGTTGGACATCTTCGGTCATTTCTCTGCATTGTATGCTTCGTGTCATGACAAAGTCACTGCATTGCTGCTTCACACTCGTGATTGCATCCTGTTGGATAAAGTAATAAAATGAATTCAATTGTTCTCAATATGTAAAATGCACCAAGATTTCGACTAACGCATACCTGAAGGGTAACATAAAACTTGAGTCCTTCATTGATGTTCTCTTTAATTTCTCGATACTTGGCTACAGCAGCTTCAATCTGCTTATAGCACTTGTCACAAGCAGCTGCAGAGAAGGATGTACAATAACACAAGATGTTATTCATAGAAAGTCATTCAATCAGTCAGGAGAACTAGCACTTTTTTCAATTTGTAGTATTAACAATATATTAGAATTGGTAAATGGGCAGGTCAGGGGCATTGGGTTATTGATTGACACAAGTTTGGGTCAGAATAGTTCATTTGTAATTTGGGTCGGGTTGGTCATCAACTAGATTTTTTTTACTCCCACATTTAATAGTCAGCAACTGATTTACTGAATCAACAGAAGACGATGCTTGATGAATACAACAAAACTAGTGAAACAATCCAAGATAAGCGTAATTCTTGTCCCTGTTCTCTTGGATTTTATTACAGTAATAAGCATGGTATTACTATAACTACATATTTTGAAAGAGATGGGACTAGAGCTTTTGGCTTTCTTCCTTCAAGGCTTCAATTCAATAAAGGATTGCTTAAATAACTTAAATTTTTTAATAGATCAATAAAGAAGTTGACAGGTATCCACATACACTCCCAGTCATTTTCAACCCATATGACTAGTTCCATTCTTACCCAAGTTAGGGCTGAGCAACGGGTCAAACCCGAACCGACCCGACCAAACCCGAACCGAACCAAAAACCGATCTTGAGGAAAATGTGAACCGAGAACTGAACCGAAGTTAACCTAGCGAAACCAGTTTAGGAGTATTTTCTTGGTTTTGACCCGAACCGAACCAAACCGTATCGAGTAAAACCGAAACCGAAAACCAAATTATATAAAACCGAAAACCAAACTGAATAAGGTCGGTTTGGTTCGCCCCGGTTCAACTCGGTTTGGTTCGGCTTTCAGTTGATTTTGCTCGGCCCTAGTTTTTAGTGTCTACTCATTTAACCTGTTTAAGAAATAAAAATATATCCCAAATTAACTCATTTCTAGGTATATGAGTCAAACGTTCCAACTCTACAATTTATCCATGAACTAGCATAATAACAGATCAATCTAGCAAATCCTATGAAACACCTGTGTGCTGAAAACAGCTTGAGAAACAGATGTTCAAATAAATGTGGCCATTGGTTCTTCAAATAACGGACTAAAGAATATTAATAAATAACCGCATGCTTAACACTACAAGGATAAGGCCTAACGGTATGTGGGTGGCCAATTAAGCAAGAGGTTGTGGGTTCTGGTATCAGTTGAGAGTTTGAGACATAGGTGTGGTATTAGGTGTATGATACTACGATAGGTGTGTGGATATTTGCCTTTAAAGAAAAGCAAAAGGTGGGTAGGTTCAAAACAGTTACCTCTGTAATCCTCGATATTAAAGGTACCGGCAAATTCACGATTTTGTGCCTACAAACAAAAAATAGTAAGATTAAGCTCTTATAACTAACAATCTGGAACCATGTGTTAAAGATGCCGACAATAATACAAAACAAATTTAGCAACATAAGCACCATATACTAGACTACATCAAGATGGCATTATATGTTCAAGGAATCCATTAGCCCAACAAATATGTCTTATGCATTAGCCCAAAACATTTGTAGTCAACACAATGTAGATAGAGGTAAGAAGAACACCTGAATTTGCAGCAATAGTTGCTCCTGGGCCTGAAGATTTTGAGAAATTTCTTCACAAATATGATTATATTTTGATATCTCCTTCCTAAAGAGATCCTCGTATGAACCCGTGGACGTCATCAACTTTGGGAGTATATCATCCTAAAGCCAAACAGTAGAACAGAATATTAGTAACTCGATACGCTTGCAATTACAACAAAACAACGAAAATACATCTCAACTAGAAGTGAACAGACCTTTCGTTTCATATCTTTCAACATGTCTTCCAGACCTGCCCTTTGAGCACCAAGTGTCTCTAACTGCCTCTGCAAAACAAAATAATGCAAAAATAAGAAAACCTTGACAATGATAACTAGCTTAATCACTCTAGGACAGAAAGAAATGTCATATACGACATATTTTCAGCCTGTATACACCAAGATTCCATCAAAAAGAGTTCAATATTCAAATTTTTAATGATACTAATAAACCCAAAAAAGATCGCCCAAGATGCAAATGATATGATTTTTTATGGCTCTCTCACGCAGTATATATACATAAACACAGATAATTACTTATGTAAAGAGCATAACACAGCAACGTATTTTCATCAACTGCAATGGTAAAAAAGGATTTTAACCATGTTGACAAAATGTTCAAGTGCACAAAGTACATATATATGTGCACGCTAAGTTTTATTTATTTTAATTACATATTTAGCATGTGCAGCCTGATTTGCTCAACATTCTAGTAATTCAAAACCTTAGAAGTAACATTACCAAGCTTTGCTTCAGGGTCCCTACTACAGCATCTTCATTTGCATCCAGAGACAACATTGGCTTAGCCAAGGTTGGAAGGGCCGATTCAATCTGCCAAGTAGACGAATGCAGAAATTAATTAACACAAGATAACTTAGAAAAATAAACTTTTTGTCAATAAATCGCACATCCTTCGAACAACATATGTTAGAAACATCTAAATCAAATGTAATGACCTAGATATCAATAATATTTGAGCTGATTTAGGTTTAAAAATACTGAATGTGTTCATATTGCATAATTCACACGCCACTGGTGAGCAAGAGTAGCTTAAAACTCATTAGTGTATGTACACGCAATGACGGAAATGTTTGAGGGCTAGGGGAAGGCCATGGCCCCTCCAAGATTATATGTCCTTAACGTAATTTGTCTAATGAATTAGTGATAAGATTTATTTCTTAACAGTTTGGCCCTCTAAATGTTCATCATTAACGTTTTGGACTTTTGGTTCCCAAACTAAAATGATTCAAGTTCCGTCATTATGTACATGTTTCAACTGTGTTCACAAAGGAACTAACACCATATGTTTATCAGACGAGACAATTAATTGTCAAAATAATAAAGAGCTCCAAGTAATAAATGGAGGATTAAAAACTACCACAAAATCTAACATGAGTCCAAGTTTGTCAAATTTATAAGATTAAGGGTAAACAGCTTATATAATGAGCTCAAGAGAACTTACGGGGCGGCGATCTAGAATAGACATAAGCGCCATGTTGTCTCTCACTGAGCGTTCAATTTTACCATCACTGTCCGCAGCTTGCTTCAGATTTGCTGCAAACCTATTTAGCCGATCCTGTAAGTTTTTTGTAAGAGTACTAGACTGGGGCCTGGTCCACCGTGTCCCAAATTGGCTTCTAAATTGTGTATCTTCAGCTGCTTCTTTCTGGAGAAGCTCCTCAGTTTGGACCAGAAATTCATTGTTCACCCTCCTTAAATCCCGAAGCTGTTGAAGCTCACCATCCAAGCCAGCTGGACCACCACTAATTTGAACCGCCTCCACGTCTTCCCATAGAGGTGCTGGCAATACAGAATGCCCTTCCAAAGCAAGGATTGAATCAGGCAAATCCATTTCCTTTAGGCTCACTCGTGCCAGCTCACTTCCTTGCTGCAGTTTCTCAGCTTGAGTTCTGATGATGTCATCAACCATTTCAGTGTACCTCGAAAGAGCCTTTGCACTGCTGTCAGGAACAATACTTGCGAACATCCTCTCTTTGCTTGCATCCAACACCTCGCTCATGTTCAAAGGCTTCACCATTGCAAATGCAGGAAGTGGTGATAAAGAGCTGGGTGTAGGAACCCTCATAAGATAGACCCTGTCATTCTCCTTCAAAGCCCTCTCCAAATTAGTTTTCATATTAGTTTCTAACTTGTTAATTGCATCAAGTAATTGCTGTGCAGCGCCCTTCGGAGATGACTTTTTGGCATCAGTCAAAGCACCAATACCACTCTTCAACCGTGCAATTTCTTCTCCAATCTCTTCCTTATCGTGAAGCTCTAAGCTATATCTATAACAAGCCTCAGCATAGAACAAAGCTGCCTTTAGCTGAACATGAGACAACCACGTCTTGTCAAAGTGTTGAGTGAGTGGTGCGACACTCAGTGCAGCTAGTGCTTCTTCGTAATAGAGTCCCACCTGCAGTCAACAAAGAATTCGATTTGTTTAAGAATAGCAGCAATCTCAGACTCCAAAATTTATATCTATCAAGTTTGTTAGCAAAAGTAACTTGACTGAAATTTGCTGGGACAAATCATGTAACTGTTCACCTGTTGGAAACTATTCTCAAAAGATACATAGATGTGTGTTCAGTAGAAGGGTAGCTAGACTCACCATAGGCAAAACTGTGTTCTAATGTCTTAATCAAGAGGTTATTAGTGAGTCAAAATTCATCCTAAACACTACATCCCGTAAACATATGGCTCACAAGACTCCTAACATCATGATGTAAGAGAAGACAAAGGTTTAAATAATCAATGTCATAAAAGTTTAAAAGGTTTAGAGGCTGAACGTTTGTAGAGACGTTGTATTTAAGTAGTTGGCAAAAAAGCATGACATATTTTACTCAACTAAATATATTGATACGGCTAATAGAAAGTAAAAAATCAAAATATTGCAATAACATACATTGCACACACTTAACAACTAATAGAGCATTCCTAACTAGCTAGCTATGACTTGGTTTAAAAAAAGTTAATAGTCAATCATGAAAAAATGCAGATTTTTACATGCAAGCGGTGAGCCAAGTTGCCTCCAAATGGATAGATAACTTTCTGCCTTATATAGGCCCCCAACAAAATTCCTCCACAACCATATAACTTGGTTATGCTGGCAACTGGCAACTGGCAAACACGCCATAATGAATATCCCTACTAAAAAATCATGAGCTATTGCAACTATAAACCTTTAACTAACCACACAGTTGAGGGAGGGCATTTGCTATCACCAATGACCTACTAACGCGCTTAACATTACGCTTACGGTCATAGACTATGGCAAGGATGAAAGCACATGTTACACTTAGTAATGACCTGCTAACAAACTTACAATCACCCCTAAAAATTAACTTATTAGTGTAATGCAATAGCTGCGTTTGTCCACAGTTGGGGCATTTAAGAGCGTTTAACGTATCATACTTATAGCTTTTGATTTTCATTTGGCAACGAGCGTTTAGCTTTTGTTTTTTGTACAAACACTCCTAATTGAAACAGTGATTAAGAAGCATCTGGTATCCTGGTGTGTAGCTGTTACGTCATTACACATTTTACGGATGCAGCTACATTACCGACTATTAGTTTTTGCCAAACATAGCCTTAATTCTAACAAAATATTTCATATTACTTAAACATCAACACTCATACACACAATCTAACAGAAACTTAACCAGCAACTACCTGTCTAGAAATCTAAGAACAAACACTATGACTACTTCCATTCGCAATGGTAGATAAACGTTATTTTGGCAAAGAGCTTTAGCTTTTTTATTTAGTTTAAACGCTCGTATTCGAGACGCTGAAAAAAGAAGCGCTTAGGTTACATCATTTTTACACTTTATAATTACATCTAGTCAACTAGAGCTACGTCAGGAACACTTTTATACAGCAAATGGATAGTAAGCTACTGCTATTTTTGCCAAACAAATGAGATAACGGCAACCTAACTCTACTTAAATCTAACAAAATACTAGCTCATAAATAATCGGAACAGAAAAAGTCAACCTGTCTGGATATCTTAGAACAAACACTATGACTACTCCCCTTGGCAATCGTATTCTCAAACACACACTCTTGCGCTTGAGCAAGCATCAACCGCTCCAACATCCCCACACACTCCACACTCACATCCACCGTCCCACTCCCCCCAACCACCACCTTCCCGGCCTCATTATCTCTCAAATACGCAAACGCCCCAGCCGCGTAACAAAACGCCTTCACCGCGTCCCGTCTCCCCTCCACACTCCCCCTATCAAACCCCAACCCTAACTGACTATTCACCGCACCTAAATTAAACAAAACCCCCGCCTTCTCCAAATGCACATTCTCCTGCGAACACTTGTTTTTATTTTTGAACGCGTCGTGCCACGTGAAAGTCACGTGCACGTGATCGGGCTCTTTCGAGATCGGGAAGCGCGATTCGATGGAGGTTAACGCTTTGAAGTAGTTTTGGAGCGCGTCGCGGCGCGTGGAGAGGGAGTCGAGTGAGGAGGATTGGGAGATGGTGTTGCGGAGGGCTTTGACGGTGTCGAGGTCGTCTTCTAGGGTTTGGGCGTCGCGTTCGGAGTAGTTGAAGACTATGTAGTTGCGTAAGGGGCGGTAGAGGTCCGTTGGGAGGGTTTTTTTCTCGTGGATTGCGAGCATGATGTTCGTCGTCGATGAGGACGACGGATTTGACATGATCGGAAACTGATCGGAGATGATGATGATGACGTCGTAATCACACAGGCGGTGTGAGTTGTGTGTGTGATTTTTTTTATTTCTTTTCTTGTTTGTTAAGACTTTTCAAGATTGGAGAAATATTCAAGATATGATTTTACCCTTTGACACGGTCACCGTTACACAATAGGGGTGAGAATTAATGATCGCGGACCAGATCTAACCGAGAAACTGAACCGGACCAAACATATTTTGATCCGGTCTTCGGTCTATTAATTTTTTCATTTTCGATCCTCAATCCAGTTCGACCTTACGCAAAACCGGCTATTATCTTCTGTTGGACGGGACTGACCCGGACATCGACCAAACATCTTGGTCCAGACTTTTGGACAAAATTGGTTTTCGGTCCCGGTCGGTCCGGTCAGGTTTTCAGACCGTGATCAGCCCTGGTTACACATAATCAAACCGGATATATTTTTTCTTTCAGTTTAGGTTAAATCCACTTAATAGCAAGGTTCAAATGTTCATTTACGAGACATGAACTTAATAAAATACCCTAATCAGGGGCGGAACCACATAGAACTTATGGGGGGGCGGTGCCCTCCATGGTTCGCCAAAAATTATCAATTTTTAGTGTAAAATTTTTTTTAGGACCATTTTATTAAAGTGCACCCCATTACAAAATCAAATTGCCCCCCACCTTAAGATCAAACAATGTAAAAAACCTTAAATCTCTATATTAATCTAAAAAATTATCAGTTTTTAGTGTAAATTTTTTTTTTTTGACCTTTTTGTTAAAGTGCATCACGAATTTTATAAAAAAAAAATTTTTTTGCCCCCCGCCTGATAAAATCCTGGGTCCGCCACTGACCCTAATAACCATCGAACTTACATATTTTGGTTCAATGTTAAACTTTTATTTACATGTCATAACTGTCAACCGGCTACCCCGGTTAAATCACTTTATTGTCTTATCAGTGTATTAGTTATCAAATCACTATATTGTTCTATCTATTGTTAAGTTTCGGATAAAGATATGCAATAAATGATTACTAAGCAAAATTATACGTAGTACGTAAGAACACATATTGACATTTCTATACTTTTATGTCTTTTATAGGCATAGCTTCTCACCAAATCTGTATTAGATATATATATATTTGAGCGAGGAATAACTTCAGGGGAATGGCTAGACTTGAAGGTAGAGGATGTGGTATATATTGACAATAAAATGGTTGATTGTGGGTTCGATTCCTGGCTTTTTCCTTCAAGACATGTTGTCTTTTTTTTTTTTTTCTTTCTTTTTAATTGACAGTGATTTACACAAAAATCTTAACGAGCAATAACTTATAAAGAAAAATATTTTTTTCAAACCAAAGATTTTACTTAGCAATACAAACTATTTCCCTATATGAAACATGTATACCGTTAACTATCTATACAATTTACTAGTGATAATCAGATAACATATGCACATTCGTTGTGCAGGTGCTAGAGCTAGGAATAGTATCACATTCGGTTGTGAGGTATATCGATCGATGAGGGCATCGGAAAATATGTGCACAGTACGACTTACGTGTGTGGCTTCATTGATTTGATATATTAATGGTTTATATACAGGCAAACTCCGAGATGATGATGGCCATGCTGGTGTTTTCTTTCTTGGTGACGACTCTATTTTGGATAGCACTTGGGATAGGAATACCCAATGTCTACCAATAAAATAGATTGTGCCATCTGTGCGATATTACCTCCAACAAACTTTGAAAGCTTAGTGTGAAATTGGTCAAAGAATTCACAAGATAAGTCGTTCGTTAGGCAATCTCATGCTTGAACTTCATCATCCGATTCACAAAGCAACTATCGTCTATTGTGATAATGTGAGTCCAAATTTTTTTGATCACGTAATCTTATCCAACGTCAATTCACTAACCATATCAAACTTGATGTTCACTTTGTTCTTGAGAAGGTAGCTCGTGATCAAGTTCTGGTTTTACATGTTTCTTCGCGATATCAAATCACATATACATTACTAAAGGTCTTTCAGGGTTCTTTTTTATGACTTTCGGGGCAATCTCAATGTCCGTCTTCTTTCCGTTTTGACTGCGGTGTCTATTACTGACAAAGTCAAAAATTTGAAAGCACGTTTAGGATATTGATAAGACTGACAGTGCCTTATTCAATTGATTGAATCTCAGGAACTTGTCATATATTATGTAATCAAACTTCACATCTTTGATTGTTGCAAGGCTGCCCTCAACATATAGGTAGACATTATGAAATAAAAAACAAAAGAAATCTAAATTATGGTTAAAAGTGGCATTTTTGGGTTACAATTGAGGGAGTCTAGGGTGCTTGATCGTTCTATTTGGTTGCGGAGGGTTTTGATTGTTTTGAAGTCATATTCTAGGGTTTGGGCGTCGCGTTCTGAGTAGTTGAAGACTATGTAGTTACGTAAAGACTAAAGGGTGATAGAGGTCAGTTGGGAGAGTTTTTTTCTCGTAGATTGTAGCATAAGCGTGATGCTTGTTGCCGTCAACGACGACAAAGTTGACATGATCGAAAATTGATCAGAGATGATGATGATGATGGTTTCATGCAGTCGGTGTGAGTTTTTTTTCTTTTCTTGTTTGTTAAGATTGGAGAAATATATTCAAGTTAAACGTTGACCTGTTTTTTGCCAAAACTTTTTTATTTTCGTGTCGGTTTAAGTCGTGTTTCGTGTCATGCCGTGAATTGTCACTCTAGTCATGAGTGTTGGTTTGTGAGAGTTGATACACACGAAACGACTAGAGGTGTGTGAGCCTATGGGGGCACACACGTTAAACACGAGAGTACGTAATATACGTTTATACTTGAATATTGTACGACCCATTTTTGTACCCGTCTTTTGTCCAAACCGTTTGACCCGATTGCATTAAAGATTCAAGCCCAAGTTGCCAGTCAAATTGAAGGGTGTTTGGGTCGGTTAGCTTTTGTTTGGGATTAGGAAAGAATGGTTAACTTGGTGCTCAAGTTTGAGCGCAAGTAAACTAGGTATTGGAGGTAATATATACCCCATGACTTGGCCATTCATTCTCACGCATATATCCCTAAACTTACATCTATTGGTAGTCGATTAATCAATTAAAAGAACTCAAACCCGATCGGAATTTGATTATCCGATTAGGGGTTCTTGTTTGGTTTTAGTTCGAACCCTAACTTGCTAGCTCTTTGATCCAAGTTTGTTATAGGTGTTCGATTGATAGTTCTTGCTAGTTCCCTGCGATTGTGAAGCAAGAAAAATGTTTGGTTTCTGTTTTGGTTTTATCAGACATAAAGGGGTTCAAATATATCGGACAAGCTTTGTCTGATATCGGGTGATACAAGAATTGTTCTCTGGCAGTTTTAAGTTCTCGGACAGAAGTTAAAGAAGGTGTTATTGGTTTTCTTTGTTCGTGATTTGTTCAAGTATTCAAGGGTTGATTTGGGTAAACATTCTCGACTAGCTTTATCGAACGTACTTGTGGTTAAGTGTTTGTGTGTGGACTCGTAGAGGTGTTTGTTTTAAACACTTGGTTTCTTGTTCGTTAATTACTTGCGGGTGACTACGAGGGTTGGTTTTCTTTATCCTTTTATTTATTATTGTTTATTATTTATGTGATAACATAATTGCATAAACTAGATCCAATTCCGCTGCGTACTCGTTGCGTTACTTGGTTAACTATATCTTAAATCCCACAGTGGTATCAAAGCCAGGTTGTTTTTGTGATTATGGGTTACACGCTTTAATAAATATGTTAAAAGACTGCATAAAATCTAATTAGTTATTCGTTTTATTTTTGTTTTGACAACTATAATGCAATACTTGTCAATTATTAATAAAAAATACCTAGACACAAATTAATGATATTAAATTGTTAATTAGAATTAATTTGTTAATTAGAATTAATTTGATAATTAGAAATAAATAGTTAATTAGAATTAATTTGTTAATTAGAATTATATATTGTTATTAAATACATAAAATAGCGTAATTAATTGTTAATTAAATTTGTCATGCTTTTTATGTGTTTTTTCCGGCTATAAGACCCACTCAATTGCTTTTTGTGATATATGGGGCGATCTAGGTTTCGTACCTAGTGACGGTCTTATGGTTCTCCTTTTGGGGAAGACTTGCGAGAGAACTCGGAACAATATGTGTTTATTAATGTTTTATGTTTATATGTTTGTGATTCCTTATGTGCATAATTGTTACTTGTTTTTTACACCTAATTGCATGCAATATGGAATAATACATATCGTAATCATAACATTAATAATGGTCTTTATTTACACGCCTAAATACCATGCTCATTGTGACCTGCTATTTGTTTCGTGGAAAATTGTTTTTGTTAAATAAAGTGACCTAAACTATTGAAACAAGTTTTTCATGAATTTTAAAAACTAGACATTATGGACACTTGGGGTGTACGACTCACCCACTAGAACAGACTATAAAGGGGGTTTAAGGAGGTGTGCACAGTCACACCTAAAGGAATTTCCGGCTATTGCCTTGCGCTGACCTGGTCCTCCGCCTCCCTACGAGTTCGATTGGAGTTACCGTGAACCATGATGATCTCTATAGTGTTATTACCAAAAGTTTTTAAAAATAAGTTTTACAAAGTTGTTTTGCATGCTTCTTTGTACGCGATTTTACCACATTTATGTGAATACCCTATATGTTAAAATTTTAAGTTTATGCCAACCAACTATGAACACGTGCATTTGGCTTGACCTCTTTGGTCAGACCTTAGGGTCATTCCAACCCATGGTGATTATTACTCATTGGTCAAACCTTTGGTGGTTTTTGCAAGTTCTTATTTGGTCGACTTATTTCGAGTATGCTTGGTCAGACCTTGGTGTGACAAATCGTAATTTCAGGTCATTTTACAAACTTTAAAAATTTTTACTTTTCATCTCGGGAATTTACTATTCATCGGTTACTATTCATCATTTTTGAAGTCGATTTGATATTCTGAGAGTGTATTTCAAAATTTTACTATTCACGAAACACTATTTATTCCCGGAGAAAAATCACTATTCATGATTCACTATTTATCAATTTTCATAAACTAGGTTTACGAGTATCAAATTCGCGTAACCGTAAGGGTTTAGCTGCGAATTCATGAAAAATCATTGAGGACATTACATATAGACTAGAGTTGGTCTGCATATCATCATTAACATCATCATCATATTAGTTCATGCATGGGTTTACATATTTCATTAACGTATATTTTCCTATTAAATAAACGCTATCGCATAATCATTTATTTTGAATAATTGATCCGACACTTCCAAAAATTATCCTAATATATTTTTATACTCATTTTAAGACTATAAAAATTATATTATTAGTTTACCCGATGTTTTGAATTTATTTTGTATATAAATTGTTATGTATACATATTTACGACGGTTTTCGTAAATTCAACTCGATAATTATTTATTCACTCAATTCTTGCGAGAAATGTATTTTTATAATTTTTATGACTTCGATATATTTTATTTTGTTCCGTTAAAATCGATTTCTAGTTAACCCTACACTTAATACCTAATTATATTTACCAACTAGCTAAAAGACCCGTGAAATTCACGGGTATCTTAAAGATAAGTAGAAAAAAATAGTTTTTACATTACACAATAAGTCGGTAACATTGAAACATATGAGTATAAGTAGTTGAAAAAAGAAACTTTTGTACAAACAAAACATGTGTGACAATAAAACAAATAGTTAAATAACCAAAAAATAACATAAAGTTGCATAAGAACATATTGTAGTTATTTGATGTTGCTTTATTTGTATTTGTTGGGTAGGGTAAATGCATGTTGATTCACTTATCGAATACTTGAACTCGTCTTTAATAAAAATATTTACATTAAGTTTCTTCTAACCATTATACATATATATCGTATATTCAAAACCAATAAATAAATGTGTTTGATTGAAAAATAATAGTTTATATGTATTTTTTTGATAAGTCTAATTACTTATAATCACATATTTTGTAGCACTTTCCTTTGTAGATAACGTTTATGGTGATAATTGTAGGGAACCCATTTTTGTTGCAAATAATAATCCTCAATTCTCTTAACCACTTAACAGGAGATAATAAAGGTAGTCTGCAATGTGCCTACCAGAAACATATTATTGTACCTAAGAATCAAAAGTTTGACATCATAATTCATTAAATAAAAAATTAACTTTATTTAAGGTTGTTTTTGGATTTTGTTACATAAACAACATAACTTTATGATAAAAAAAAAAGAAAATATGTCTTCAATATATACACTATATCATGTGTTTACTGGACACATATTGGCAAAACCATTAAATTCAAAGGTAAATATTATATTATTAATTGAGTGTCTCACCACTTTATTGCAATGGTCCTTTCATAGTAAAACTTGTCATATAAGAAGATGATCTTTTATGCTAACATATGTGACAAAAGTATACTATATAATTGCTTGGATAGGGTATATGTGACCAAAAATCTAAAATATAGTTACTTTAAATTTATGTAGCTTACAATTTATGTACATTTGTGAGATATCTTGCGAGTTCAAACACAAAAGATAGTTTATGTACATTGATTAGATAAGTAAACTAAAAGTTACATACAATATGATCATATTTTCAGAGTGAAGAATCACAAGCTTTATAGCAAAAAAGTAACAAATGACTTTAGTTTTCTTCCATGGTAATGTAGCTTCATCCAATAGCATATACAACATAAATGCATCATGTTAGTGATGTTGTACAAAAGAATAAAGAATGGTCAAAAATAAAAATTAAATTTAAGAGAAGGAGTAGAAGTCGGCTAAAACTCTAATGTTTAATTTTGGTTTATGTTATAAAATAGTCACGTAGTTACTGTCATGTCCCGTTTAAGTATCAAAATAAAAAGTGTTTAAACTTTTGTTAAAACTTTTAACTTATGTCCAATATAAACATTTTTCATTTTTTTACCTTACATGTTTTTGGTTTTTTACCTATTTACCACGCATGTCATATTTTTTACCTATGTGGCGTCAACTTCATCTATTTAAGTGAATTAATAATCGACTATAGCAAGGCATGTTAGTATTTATTATTTTGGACCTTAGTTTGTTGATTTTAACCATAATACGTGATTATGATTTCATATTTACTATACTTAAGATTTGCTAGAAATAATTAATTTTTGTTTGATGCGGTTAATAGTTAAATATATGACATGAATGCCATATAATACAAAAAGAATGACACTAATGGTAAATAGCAATAAAAACGAAAGGTATGGGGTAAAAAAGGTTACCTTGTGCATATCAGGACATAATTTGAAAGTATGTAACAGAAGCTGGAAATTTTTTTAGCTCATGTACCTAGGCTAGACATGCTAGTAAATACGTGACTATTATATGACCTAAACTCGTTGGTTGTTGTCCAGGTTTAAAACTTTGAATTGTTTCAAAAACGCTTTAACTATGAATATATAAAAGCTCTTTTGCATGTCGTCAAACTTGATCAGGTCTCTTGTTAAAATACATATAACAACATCCGAATGTCATACCGTACCACATAAAAACGAAAATAAAAGTTGGTATCTTCGTGGAACTATTATAGTAAAAAGAGGCAAAGTAATGCAACGATAACCTAAAAGTATTTATATATGCTTCTGAAAGTGTTATTCTATATCAAAATTGACATAGAAACACATTTGACTACTCAAATTAATTATTCATATACTGCGCCATGTTGATGACATGAAGTTTTAAAAATTTCAAGCGTATAATGCTACTCAAGGTTGCAACCATAACTGCAAGTGTTAATAAGTGATATCATAGTTGTGTAAAATTATACGTACTATATACTAAAAGGAATAACTAAACGGGGTTCAAAGTTTTTGTATTACGGAGTGTTTAGCATGTTAATTTTCCTTCCTAATGGTCGAATGCCTCTAATTTTTTGGTAGTGGGACAAAAGGCAACATGTCATTGGATTTTAAATTAATCATGTTCTATGCTACAATCTCATCTTAATAATCACTACCGTTCTACCACTTTAGTAAGCATTGTGCTGCACTGTATCTCCGTAAAACACATGCAAATCAACTATTTCGCACTGTAGTAAACCCTTCTTTGGATGGATTAGATCATCCTTTATACCACCTAACCTTGACCATATCATAGATTGATAGTTAGATAAAAAGAAAATTGTACTCAATAATTAACGCTGTTAAGCGTCGTCGCCGCTGTATGCGAGTAATCATCTAGTATGACAAAAATATTGATGTGGGTTATTCTTTTTATGGAAATGTTATAAATTTAAACTTAACCACATTATGAATGTAATATCATACCAAGAATGTGATACATGCTACACAACTGTATAGACTGAAAAAACTGCATGCATATTGTTAAAGGATATGAGGAGAAATTATTTACATACTAAAAGATTATAGCATATCAAAAGACAAATTTTAAAAACTTATTTTTTTTTAAATGTTATATCTGCAAAGAATTTATAAAATAATACACACACTATGACTTGTCAATGGTTGTGGTCAATCATATTTCATTATGATCTCTCTTTCTTTTTTGTTATCCTTCGCATTTAGTTGCCAACTCATTGTGTCAATAGTATTTTGTAAATTTTTGTGGATCTAACATTGCTTTTTTATATATAGAAGAAATAGAGGATTAATTAATATTTTAATTACAAATTCAATTACACCTGTTTTTCTATAATTTAATACCTCATGAACCGTTAATCGATATACATCACAAATTGTATCGTCATGGAATTTTTATTTTACATTTTTTTCAGTATTAGAATTCGCATGGCATATCACATGTGATTTAACATAAATATAATAGTTTGAACACTAAACAATTGTACTAAAATTGGCATAAGTATTTGTGTTAAAGACTTTCCTCCTTTTTGCAATGAAAAACACATATTAATGACTTTCCAACCACATATCACACACTATGTTTGAGTTATAGATTATATGTTAGTTCATTTATGAAACTTCTATAATCACACGTGATGTGGTAAAAATCACACGTGATTGAGATCACGTCAGGTAAAAATTACATGTGATTTTACGTGTTTTATCTAACTTGACGAATTAACTATACTAATCTACAATACAAAATATTGTGTTGTATATGGTTGAACATTTATGAACGTCTAGTTTCCTGAATAAAAAAGGTAAAATTTTTAAAATTTTATAGAAAAAGTTATGTTTATTTTACTACATGTTTAAATATTCGAATATTCAAATTAGTTTGAATCACATGTAATTTCTAATGCAAATTTTAACAACGAAAAAAAAAAGAAAAAAAGGATGAAAAGTTGTGAAAAAGGTGACAAAGAAAAGTTTATCGAAAATATATCAAAGTGTCCGTCTGTAGAAAGATAATTGATCGCTCGTCATAATGGTGTAATTTTTTTCGCTTAACGATTAAATGTTTAAGAGATACCAAATTTTGAATAAAAAGGGTGAAAGTGAGCCTTTTATTTAAAGTAAAAGATTAATAGCTAAAATTGAACATTTGGTATGTTAAAATCTTTTAGTATATAAATGATCTCTCCTCAAAACCTAATTAAACTTTTGTCAATTTTCACATAAAGTTCACGATCAATTTGCTTTGTTCAACACGACATGGTCTACTTCTATAAATATTTGATATAAATGCATTGTTTAAAGTAAAAAAATCCAAACAAAAATATGAAGCTATCCTAAATAAATGTGTTGGTCAAAAGCTTTAAAAATCTTTGTTAAAAAAGAAAGAGCTTTAAAAAATCTAAACCATCTAAAATATGACATAGTCTTAAATAAAGAAGGATTTGATTAAAATATATACACATTCGAACAAAAGTTAATACGGAGTATGAAATTATCTGAAAATAAATGTGCAAGTCAAAAGCTTGCATGTTAATGTGTTTGTAAACTTTTGTAGCTAGAATGTATAAAGATATGTATTGCAATTTGCAAATTATATATTACTATTACTATATATACTAATATATACTAAAAGCCGTTGAATAGTGTTTGCAAAGCAAGCATTAATTGCTAAGTTTCACAACTTGGCAAAAATAGTCCCTGAGGTTTAAGTGTCATTGCAAAGTAAGTCCTGTAGCATTAGTTGCTATCTATAGCAATTTGGCAAAAATAGTCCCTAAGGTTTAAGTGACGTTGCAAAATAAGTCCTGTAGAATTAATTGCTATCTATAGCAACTTGGCAAATTAGTCCCTAAGGTTTAAGTATCGTTACAAAGTAAGTCCTTTGAAGCCAATCCCGCTGCATCGCGCGGGTTTCCACACTCGTATATACTAAAAGGCATGAAGAATTCTAGCATTAATTACTATCTTTAGCCATTTAACCAAAATAGTCCCTAAGGTTAAAGTATCTTTGCATCCTAGGTCCCCACCATTAATTACTTGCAACCTAGGTCCCCACCATTAATTACTATCTATAGCCATTTAACCAAAATAGTCCCTAAGGTTTAAGTGTCTTTGCAACCTAAGTCCTCACAAATTAATTAGTATGTATAGTCATTTAACAAAAATAGTCCTTAAGGTTTAATTGTCTTTTCAAAGAACACATTGTATCATTAATTAGTATGTACTAGCAGGGTACCCGCGCGTTGCAGCGGCGGGCTCCATACAATTAAATATTCAGCAAAAAAAAATTTTAGTTCTATATTTTACAATACAATAGATATACGGACGACGACAATTTTAGTTTTGAATACTGTTATGCAATAACAAAACTTTTCATATAAAAATTGTAGATTATCTACGTGATGTGGTGACAATAATGAGTTGGTAGTAGGTATATTGTAAAGGTATGAGGTAAAAGTAGTTGACAATAGCCCGTACTCATAAGTTATCATTAAATAATTACATCATAGCAAATTTTAAAAATCACTTACATTATACTAAAAAAATTTAGTTCTCAAAAATAATGTTTGTTAAATTTGTCCAACATAGATGGATGATACAAGTAAAAGATTACATATAAAGATAAAGTAAAAATAAATATTCAATAAATTATGTGGGTTACTTTAAAGAGTATAATTATTAATATTCAAATATATAATATATATAATTAGCACTTTGCACCTTTGCATCCTTTGCTTTGAAAAAATCGTCCGATTTTTATAAAACAAAGTTTTTAGTTTTTACGGTAAGTTTTATTAAAAAATTCCAAAAGGCGCATATGTTGATTCTCGAGGCACTCTTGCAAATTAATAATATTTTTTTAACATTGTATTTTAGTATGCATTTTTAAACTCTATTGATTTAACAATATCGTTTTCGGACGACTTTTATGGGCTAGCCGAACCGGTGGTGACTCCGGTTCCCGGTTGAACCCGTTGGCCCGGTCCGTTTTATAAAACCATATGTACCATCAACTTGTCTACATATAAATTGCATGAAGATTTGTGTGTTTTATCAGTTTGTACAATATGTATAATAACAAGTATTTTTTATATTAGGGGTGTTTTAAAAATAACATTTATTAGGTAATTATTGCTATGAACGTTTTTTTTTCTTATATTAAATTACTTTGTATATTTTTTAATTTTTTTTAAAAACATGTCTAAAAAAAGTGTTTTAAAATGTTGCAACAAATGCTATTATAAATGTACTTATTAAAATTTGTCATTATTAAAAGTGTTGAATCTTAATTTTTTAAGCCTTCTTTTTTAAGAATGTCCTAGTGATGTATGGGGCGATCTAGGTTTCGTACCTAGTGACGGTCTTATGGTTCTCCTTTTGGGGAAGACTCGCGAGAGAACTCGGAACAATATGTGTTTATTAATGTTTTATGTTTATATGTTTGTGATTCCTTATGTGCATAATTGTTATTTGTTTTTTACACCTAATTGCATGCAATATGAAATAATACATATCGTAATCATAACATTAATAATGGTCTTTATTTACACGCCTAAATACCATGCTCATTGTGACCTGCTATTTGTTTCGTGGAAAATTATTTTTGTTAAATAAAGTGACCTAAACTATTGAAACAAGTTTTTCATGAATTTTAAAAACTAGACACTATGGACACTTGGGGTGTACGACTCACCCACTAGAACAGACTATAAAGGGGGTTTAAGGAGGTGTGCACAGTCACACCTAAAGGAATTTCCGGCTATTGCCTTGCGCTGACCTGGTCCTCCGCCTCCCTACGAGTTCGATTGGAGTTACCGTGAACCATGATGATCTCTATAGTGTTATTACCAAAAGTTTTTAAAAATAAGTTTTACAAAGTTGTTTTGCATGCTTCTTTGTACGCGATTTTACCACATTTATGTGAATACCCTATATGTTAAAATTTTAAGTTTATGCCAACCAACTATGAACACGTGCATTTGGCTTGACCTCTTTGGTCAGACCTTAGGGTCATTCCAACCCATGGTGATTATTACTCATTGGTCAAACCTTTGGTGGTTTTTGCAAGTTCTTACTTGGTCGACTTATTTCGAGTATGCTTGGTCAGACCTTGGTGTGACAAATCGTAATTTCAGGTCATTTTACAAACTTTAAAAATTTTACTTTTCATCTCGGGAATTTACTATTCATCGGTTACTATTCATCATTTTTGAAGTCGATTTGATATTCTGAGAGTGTATTTCAAAATTTTACTATTCACGAAACACTATTCATTCCCGGATAAAAATCACTATTTATGATTCACTATTCATCAATTTTCGTAAACTAGGTTTACGAGTATCAAATTCGCGTAACCGTAAGGGTTTAGCTGCGAATTCATGAAAAATCATTGAGGACATTACATATAGACTAGATTTGGTCTGCATATCATCATTAACATCATCATCATATTAGTTCATGCATAGGTTTGCATATTTCATTAACGTATATTTTCCTATTAAATAAACGCTATCGCATAATTTTTTATTTTGAATAATTGATCCGACACTTCCAAAAATTATCCTAATATATTTTATACTCATTTTAAGACTATAAAAATTATATTATTAGTCTACCCGATGTTTTGAATTTATTTTGTATATAAATTGTTATGTATACATATTTACTACGGTTTTCGTAAATTCAACTCGATAATTATTTATTCACTCAATTCTTGCGAGAAATGTATTTTTATAATTTTTATGACTTCGATATATTTTATTTTGTTCCGTTAAAATCGATTTCTAGTTAACCCTACACTTAATACCTAATTATATTTACCAATTACACATGATACTTAACTAAAAATACACTTAAATATCAAAACTCATCCAACCCTCCCCATATAACCCCTTGGCCGCCCCCCCCCCCCCCATGACTCACCAAGTTTTATAAAATATCTAGCAAATAAAAATGTACACCTACACACTTATGTCTATATATTTACTTAATACTCATAATATACTAGATATTATCTAAAAAACACATAGTTTCACACTTAGCAAAGGTTAAAGTAAATCAAAACTCTCCCATTCCATATCTAAAATTCGGACAAGATCAAGAAACAAGGAAGAAACATTTATTTTTCAAGATCAAGTGATCATCTAAACACTAGTATACTTCTCTTTTAGGTTTTGAAATAAAAACTAAGAAGTATTTAGGAACCTAGTTACTTAAACCTCATCATACTACTAGTAAGCTTTTCATGATCTTTACTAATCTTTCATAATCATTCTTGAGTTATTTTTATCATTCTAGTAAGAAATCATGCAAGTATTATGTGATTCATACCACTTTTAATTGTTTTTATTACTTATTATAAGTTTTATCATCCTATAATTAGTCCCTTGAAACATATCATTGTTGATGATGTTTAGGAACCCATGACACCCTAAGAAGGTGTATGGTAGGTTTAGAATAGATTTGGTGTTGATTTGAAGGGATTAAAACAAGTATTACACTAGAAAAATCATTTTCGACAACTTAAGATTGAGGTCTGATCGTTTTTGCAAAATCTGGAAATTTCGACAGGTCATAGAGTATTTTGGTTTATATTTTCAGAAAATATACTTTAAAACGAAACCGTGGTCGTTTGAATGGGTTAAAACGGATTTATAACGAAGAAGTTACGCTATTTTCAAGTTTAACGACGAAAACTTATTTTTCTGAAAAATACAAGCTGTTAAGGTATATTTAAGGGGCAAAAATGAGTTTTAAACATTTTCTAAATGAGTCAATTTATCAAAAATATATTAGTATATATTAACACGAAATCAAGGATATATAAAACGTAGAAAACGGACTTATAACGACTAAGTTACACGCGATTTAAATAGAGTTATCGTAACTATTTTTCACAAGTAATAACACTTACATATTTTTACTAGACCAAAATGGTTATCGCAAGTGACCATGTTTGGAGCCATTTTTCATATCGATAGAATATTTTTGAGAAAACGATGTCAACTAGTAAAAGTGAGTTCGCCTATTCTATTTTCCAAAATAATCAACCGTTCGTCAAACGGAGTTGTAACGAATAATATACGGTCACTCAAACTTTGCCGAAAACTAACCTTAAACAATATTTTTAGTCCGACTACCCTACTTCATCTATATTTTTCTCCATGATTGAGACCTCTATGATCAAAAGTTAAATGCTAAGACTTTTAGATAATGTGGCAAGCTTTCCAAAACCATTGAGTTTGTTTTCTAACACTCGATATTCATTATTTTATGACTAGCTTTTCGAGGTCATTTAGCCATTTTCATGAATTGTCAAAGTGTATTGTTTTACGACGAAAAACTATAATTTCTTAATAAATCACTAAACGACTATCGTAGGATGTTGTTTCAACGTAAATACTTGTAAAGTATTTTATAACTTGACAATATGACATAAACGTGTATTTCGACGATAACTTATTTTTCAAAAATGTACAAGTGGTATAGATTACATGTGAATTTGCATGTATGATATAAATTCATGGCTTATAATAGATCATATCATTTATCATAGGTTGCAGTTAGAGTTTGCACATCATTTTAGTGTATCCACTTTTGTCATCGTAATCATTGCATCAGGTGAGTTCATAGCCCCACTTTCTATTACTTAATTGTTTTACAAACTATTGGGGGAGATACATGCTATATTTTTAATCGAACACAAATGCTTTGAACTGTACGTTATATCCAAATGCTTTATTGTCACTAAGTATTCTATTGCCACGTTTGAAGTCCCTACATCATGCACCATTAGTCACTTGCGAGTGAGCGCGAATATTGTGAATAGGCCTATTGGAATTAACACTCCCATTCTTATTGACCCAATTAGGGGAAATCGAACGCACTATATTTGAATCAATAGGGTAAATTGGCAAGTTTACCTTTTAGGGCTGCGATGAAACGATTTTACCAATTTCTATTGGTACGAGGTTTACGCTTTGGTTGTCATGAACTTAGTGAAATAAATGTTGTTTTGTTTTCAATGATGAGTGTGAAACAACGTAACTCACACTACGAATATTGTGTTCAAACGATTTAATTAAACCTATGGATTTCACTCAACCTTTTAACGACATGGTTTAAATCTCTTTAAACATTGAGAGTTATAACAACTAAACCGAACGTCACATTATCGTTCCTTAATTATACATAGCCTAGCTAACTATGTCTAATTCTGGAGGGATCATGTTATGTTGGGAGCAGTTACTTATAAGTCTTAGTGCAAGCAAAATTTTCACATATTCCTAAAAGTCAAAGTGATACTCATGGGAGATTCTTCCAATACTTTCTCTATCGCGATGTTTATACACTCTTAATCATAGATAACCGTAACGACACTTCCTCATGTCTTCTCTCCTTGTTATTCATCACAAACCCTAAACCTGATAGACCAACACGAACTGAATTCAGGGACTGAATTCCTTTTTGGGTGGGCGAATGTGACAAATCGTAATTTCAGGTCATTTTACAAACTTTAAAATTTTTACTATTCATCTCGGGAATTTACTATTCATCAGTTACTATTCATCATTTTTGAAGTCGCTTTGATATTCTGAGAGTGTATTTCAAAATTTTACTATTCACGAAACACTATTCATTCCCAGAGAAAAATCACTATACATGATTCACTATTCATCATTTTTCGTAAACTAAGTTTATGAGTATCAAATTAGCGTAACCGTAAGGGTTTAGCTGCGAATTCATGGAAAATTATTGAGGACATTACATATAGACTAGAGCTGGTCTGCATATCATCATTAACATCATCATCATATTAGTTCATGCATGGGTTTGCATATTTCATTAACGTATATTTTCCTATTAAATAAACGCTATCGCATAATAATTTATTTTGAATAATTGATCCGACACTTCCAAAAATTATCCTAATATATTTTTATACTCATTTTAAGACTATAAAAATTATATTATTAGTCTACCCGATGTTTTGAATTTATTTTGTATATAAATTGTTATGTATACATATTTACGACGGTTTTCGTAAATTCAACTCGATAATTATTTATTCACTCAATTCTTGCGAGAAATGTATTTTTATAATTTTTATGACTTCGATATATTTTATTTTGTTCCGTTAAAATCGATTTCTAGTTAACGCTACACTTAATACCTAATTATATTTACCAATTACACATGATACTTAACTAAAAATACACTTAAATATCAAAACTCATCCAACCCTCCCCATATAACCCCTTGGCCGGCCACCCCCCACCGCCCCATGACTCCCCAAGTTTTATAAAATATCTTGCAAATAAAAATGTACACCTACACACTTATGTCTAGATATTTACTTAATACTCATAATATACTAGATATTATCCAAAAAAACACATAGTTTCACACTTAGCAAAGGTGAAAGTAAATCAAAACTCTCCCATTCCATCTCTAAAATTCGGCCAAGATCAAGAAACAAGGAAGAAACATTAATTTTTCAAGATCAAGTGATCATCTAAACACTAGTATACTTCTCTTTTAGGTTTTGAAATAAAAACTAAGAAGTATTTAGGAACCTAGTTACTTAAACCTCATCATACTACTAGTAAACTTTTCATGATCTTTACTAATCTTTCATAATCATTCTTGAGTTATTTTTATCATTCTAGCAAGAAATCATGCAAGTATTATGTGATTCATACCACTTTTAATTGTTTTTATTACTTATTATAAGTTTTATCATCCTATAATTAATCCCTTGAAACATATCATTGTTAATGATGTTTAAGAACCCATGACACCCTAAGAAGGTGTATGGTGGGTTTAGAATAGATTTGGTGTTGATTTGAAGGGATTAAAACAAGTATTACACTAGAAAAATCATTTTCGACAACTTAAGATTGAGGTCTGATCGTTTTTGCAAAATCTGAAAATTTTGACAGGTCATGGAATATTTTGGTTTATATTTTCAGAAAATAGACTTTAAAACGAAACCGTGGTCGCTTGAACAGGTTAAAACGGATTTATAACGAAGAAGTTACGCTATTTTCAAGTTTAACGACGAAAACTTATTTTTCTGAAAAATACAAGCTGTTAAGGTATATTTAAGGGGCAAAAATGAGTTTTAAACATTTTTTAAATGAGTCGATTTATCAAAAATATATTAGTATATATTAACACGAAATCAATGATACATAAAACGTAGAAAACGGACTTATAACGACTAAGTTACACGCGATTTAAATAGAGTTATCGTAACTATTTTTCCCACGTAATAACACTTACATATTTTTACTAGACCAAAATGGTTATCGCAAGTGACCATGTTTGGAGCCATTTTACATATCGATAGAATATTTTTGAGAAAACGATGTCAACTAGTAAAAGTGAGTTCGCCTATTCTATTTTACAAAATATTCAACCGTTCGTCAAACGGAGTTGTAACGAATAATGTACGGTCACTCAAACTTTGCCGAAAACTAACCTTAAGCAATATTTTTAGTCCTACTACCCTACTTCATCTATATTTTTCTCCATGATTGAGACCTCTATGATCAAAAGTTAAATGCTAAGACTTTTAGATAATGTGACAAGGTTTCCAAAACCATTGAGTTTGTTTTCTAACACTCGATATTCACTATTTTACGACTAGCATTTCGAGGTCATTTAGCCATTTTCATGAATTGTCAAAGTGTATTGTTTTACGACGAAAAACTATAATTTCTTAACAAATCACAAAACGACTATCGTAGGATGTTGTTTCAACGTAAATACTTGTAAAGTATTTTATAACTTGACAATGTGACATAAACGTGTATTTCGATGATAACTTCTTTTTCAGAAATGTACAAGTGGTATAGATTACATGTGAATTTGCATGTACGATATAAATTCATGGCTTATAATAGATCATATCATTCATCATAGGTTGCAGTTAGAGTTTGCACCTCATTTCAGTGTATCCACTTTTGTCCATCGTAATCATTGCATCAAATGAGTTCATAGCCCCACTTTCTATTACTTAATTGTTTTACAAACTCTTGGGGGAGATACATGTTATATTTTTAATTGAACACAAATGCTTTGAACTGTACGTTATATCCAAATGCTTTATTATCACTAAGTATTCTATTGCCATGTTTGAAGTCCCTACATCATGCACCATTAGTCACTTGCGAGTGAGCGCGAATATTGTGAATATGCCTATTGGAATTAACACTCTCGTTCGTATTGACCCAGTTAGGGGAAATCGAACGAACTATATTTGAATCAATAAGGTAAATTGGCATGTTTACCTTCTAGGGCTGCGATGAAACGATTTTACCAATTTCTATTGGTACGAGGTTTACGCTTTGGTTGTCATGAACTTAGTGAAATAAATGTTGTTTTGTTTTCAACGATGAGTGTGAATCAACGTAACTCACACTACGAATATTGTGTTCAAACGATTTAATTAAACCTATGAATTTCACTCAACCTTTGTGTTGACTGTTTTTAGCGTGTTTTATCTCAGGTATTAGCATATCATCATGGCTTGCATGGAGTCGCTGAGCTGACGCGTCTCACGTATATTTTATGCACTTAACTATCGTTTGATTGTAACAAACTCATTTTGATACTTTGGAAATCTTTTGGGACCTATACTTTGTAAACTCTAATTATTTTACTCAATCAAATGATGTATTTTCCAAATGATACTTTAGGTCGTTCAATATTGTTAGCCTCGCTTTTTTATAAAGATAACGTCACTTACGTGAATTGGAGTAGATGCGTAGTATACTTTGCCCATAGGGACTAGTATCGTTTAAGTGGCAAAGTTAAGGTTTGTTGAGCCTATAAATACCCCTCATGACTCTCCATGAGGGGTGAGGTGAATCATTTGGTGTGTGTTTGTTTCTTTGTTCAATAAACTTATCTTTGTGTTTTCTCCTCCCTTTCACTAATTTCTCTCACTAGAAGATGAAGATCTTCATCTTCTTCCACCAACCAAGGCCTCCCAAACCACATAAATCTATATGTTAAACGGTCCTAACAAGTGGTATCAGAGCCATGGTTATGTTTTGATGATTTATGGTGGTTTTATACATGTTTTTAAACTGTTTTGGGTATTTTTTGTGGTCGGAAATTTTTTTTCCGAATACTGTGGGTAAACAATTCTAACATGTTTGTGTATCCTTGTTTTGGTCAAAACAAAACCGTACATGTATAAATATATGTTTTGTGTCCTTTTTGGTCCAAACAACATATATCATCTGTTTTAGACATCTGTTTTCTACCAATATTTATCCGTGAAGTTGTGGTCATTTCTGGTCAGTTTCTCATAGTATATCTGGGCAAAAAGTAAACATTTTTATGCAGTAAACATTTGAAGCTGAACGGTTTTTTGGTCGGAAAAACTCGCCGGAGAAAAGTCAAAGGGTCAAAACCCTAGTTTTTATGCATAAGGACTTTTACGCGTATGGAATACGCGTAAAAACAAGGTTACGCATAAGCTTCTTCAGAAATATTATGCATAACTGTGAAGTTATGCGTAGGAATTGTTACGCGTAAGGTTTTTTACGCATAAGCCCTGGCTTACGCATAAGCAAACTGCTTTCGCATAAGGAAAAGAAGGGTTTACGCGTAAGAATGTTTCAAGCAAAGGATGTTTCGCGTTTGTTTTTTTTAACGTGCAAGAAATGAAAACAACAACCTTATGCCTAAACATAACAAAGACCACGACCACAATACATATACCATACACCATCAACTCTCGACATCAGTCCATATCAATGTTAACAGATCCAAATCCAACACCTCAAACTCCTTCAATCCCAACATCATCCTATCCTAGACTCAACTCAAATCCTTCAGAAATTGATTGATCTCTGATTAAAATTCAATTTTTTTGCAATCTCTCAAAGATTGTTTTAATTGAACCAATATCATCATTGGCCTTTAAAAACTTTAAATTGATTAATTTTCGAATCATACAAGATGAAACTTAACAAGATTGTTAGTTTCTTTCTTAGATTCGTTCAAGACATCAACTAAAAGTAATCAGAAGTACAACACATAAACCTACCTGAGACCCATAGGATTTTGAAGTCATCTTCTTGATTCGTTCTATAATGAAAATAATTTAGAAAAAGTACGGTAGTTTTGTGTGAGATGTGTTGGATTCGCAGTGTATTCTTATGCTTCGAATGATAAAGCTGAGAGGAGATATGATTTGAGATGAGTTTGTAGGTGAGAGGATACAGAATGTGGTAGGCGTACAATATCAGGATGTGGGATTAGGTTTAGGTCTAAGTGGTATTTTTGGTTAAGTGATGTGTGAAGTTATATCCGGATATCACATACCTGTTGGATCGGGGTTTCAATTGGATCGTGGGCTTCAAAGAAAAATACAAACGGGCTGCTCTCAATTATATTTTCTTGGGCTCGGCAAGTTTAAATTGGAGTAATGGATTGAAAATGTGGACCGAGTTTAATATAACCTCAAATGTGTTACCTAAATGTTTTGTGTTACAAAAAATTATGATACATATTTTATATTGGTTAAACGAGCGGTATTCTAGGTATGGTATATTTTCACGGATGGATACAAATCCACGGCTTGAGCGAAGATGTGAAAAAATGACTACGGGGTTTTTGTACGATATTATTGACGAGAAATTGAAGTGACATTACACCGGTGTACTTCTTTATCTTTGAGACGTTGGTTGGTTGGTTGCATGTCTCAAGATAACTTGTTGGAGCATTACTGTCACTATAAGTGATTATGAATTGACAATCTGGTTATAATTGATGTAAGGAGTTACGTTGTAGTGCTCACAGTGTATAACTATCACTTTAAGGAAGTTGTAGTACTTAGTGTCACAAGGCGTTGTGGATTGTTCAAGAATTTAGAACAAGTAGTAAGTCACAAAGTTGGGATGTTTACTTCTTTTTCGAGTCAGTCGTATCGGGTTTTCTCTATATGTGGTCATTACAATTAGCCGGTGAATTCAAAGGAGGTTCGTTTATAGGTTGGTTTGAGAGAATTATTTGAGAATATTTTTGCGACATATTCTCACAGAATTTTGATCAAGCTATGATGTTAATATTGCATCAATAAAAAGGTAATACGGTATGTACGCAACATTATGATGATTCCGACAGCTCGCAACCATCAGGAGGGAGAAGTTGGTATTTCATCTTCCGTGATTGGATTACGAAGGGATTTGTGCTTAAGACTGAAGAAGGAGAAGTAATGTGTGTACATCGGGGCTTTTTTACCAACTTGGATGCAATACTAAGTGAGTTATGTTGTTACGATGTTCCCAGAACGACAGCCATTGTGCCAGAATCAAGATTCTACTTTCTCCGCTGTGTGTTGGAAGAGTGTTGTCGGTTCAGGAGGGAGCAAAAGTAAGAAAAAAGGCTCACTAGTTAGGAGGGAGTAATAACCTAACTAGACCGTTACTATTGAAGTTCAGAGCTACAAGGATTTGTGCCGTCAGCGCCAAAGATCAAATGTCGAGATCGTCGGAAGGAGAACTTCAAGTTTGCCTCGGTATCTAGACTACAGAGACTCTGCGCTTCAACAAAGTCAACATTGTTCATTACTATTGTAATTTACTTTGTTTTGTATTTATAGGTCTCATTGTAACCATTCACGAGTGACGATATCTTGGAGGAAGATTGTTAGCCTCGCTTTTTTATAAAGATAACGTCACTTACGTGAATTTGAGTAGATGCGTAGTATACTTTGCCCATATGGACTAGTATCGTTTAAGTGGCAAAGTTAAGGTTTGTTGAGCCTATAAATACCCCTCATGACTCTCCATGAGGGGTGAGGTGAATCATTTGGTGTGTGTTTGTTTCTTTGTTCAATAAACTCATCTATGTGTTTTCTCCTCTCTCTCACTACTTTCTCTCACTAGAAGATGAAGATGTTCATCTTCTTCCACCAACCAAGGCCTCCCAAACCACATAAATCTATATGTTAAACGGTCCTAACATATATAACTGTAACTGTGATGTTGTGGCAGTCATCCCCCAGGAATTCTATTCCGCTGCAAAATAGGTATTTTGGGGGGTGTGACACTTGGACCTGAGGCATAGGATGAGAAGTAAACATGCTTTTGACATTATTACTTATTTACTAATGCCTTAAATAGTCTCATAAAGTCTAAGAGTTGCATTATGCAATTAACGCTCGTCGCTTACCTCTTGTCCTACTTAGTTACTCACTGGTCAGACCTCTAATGAATAAGTAGGAGTGCAAAATGGATCTTAGTATTATAAGTAATTAATTAGGTAGTTAATTGATAACATCAAATTATCCTAATATTATAAGTGTTAAATTCCCCCTTTTTATTGTCATATTATGCTTAAAATGCTATTAGAATCATCCTTATCCCTTCTTATTTCATTCCAGAAACTATTTACCATGAAGAAGCGGTATTTAGAAATTTCTAAGCTCAAGGACGGATTTCTCTCACATTTTCTGAAGACCACGGCGTAACTAAGTGATAAAGTTACGCCGTAATCATCTCCATGAAGAATACGGCGTAACAAAGTAATGGAGTTACGCCGTATAGTGACTATAGATCATGATATGGCATTTTATGAAGAATACGGCGTAACCATCAGCTCAGGTTACACCGTAACCATAGATAAACATCAGTTTTATGAATACTACGGCGTAACCATCATCTCAGGATACGCCGTAACTACGGATATGCATCAAAGATATGAAGAACTACGGCGTAACTAGTTCATAAGTGTTACGCCGTAGCTAGGTTTTACGCCTATAAATAATTGAAGATTTCAGCATTTTTAATCATCTCCCCTTTCCCAAATCTTTCTATGGTTTGGGGAGATCAAATACATAAGAATATTATGGCTTAGGAGCATGAGGAACGAAGTTCTCGTCTACGATTTCCTTTGTATTCGAGTTTGGATTCTTTTTATGTTTTTTTAGAGATCATATTATGAATTCATTTTATTAATTCAAGTTTATGTTTATGTTATTGATCTTCTCTATATTTCTTTATAAAAATCTACGTATTCTTATCATAGAATGCTAGTTTCGGTAATATTATAAGCTTGTGAGTATCTAGATGGTTGGGAGAATTGACCAGCTGACCTCAGCTCACTAGGTTGCGAAGTATGGAAGGAATTGGCCATAGTACAACCGTTCTTCGTGTGCGAACTGACCAAATAATCACATATCAAGGGGAAGTATTTAAGAAGCTAGGGGAAACCTAAGTTCATAACGGTCGGGTTTCCATAGACTAGATCTAGTAGATTTGGCTCTTAATGACTGCTATTAGGTTACTGAATGATCTCAGGTGACATGTTCATCTGGGGTGAGGGATCTAAGAATCATAGGCTAAGACGTATTGACCAAATGAGTCTGGCGATATTTAACCACTATATTGAACCTTAATATTGAGAATTAATTCATATCTATAATATTGGTGAAGCTTCACTCTTCTATCTCTTTATCCTAAACTCTTATTTTTGTGTATTTAGAATAATTCTATCTACTTTATCATATCATTATCAAATTATGTTACTTCTAAACATCTTAGTTCTTTCAAAGTCACAACTCTCTTGGGACGACACGCGGATTTACCTAAGGCTTTACTTCATCTGATCGGGTTCTGTGCCCGTTAGCATGTGTTTATCCTAGTTTATCTCAGTTTTATAAATATTAAAAATAGGATAAAATAGCACATCATTAATTCTTTTAAGAATGTACTTATCGAAAATACTAATTATTTGAACTTTTCTAAATTGTAGATGACTACCTCAGTCGAAAACAATTCGCTACTCAGGAGTTTCTTTGAGAAACAAAAACTCACTGGACCTAACTTCATTGACTGGTATCGCCAGCTTATACTGTCAGCTGAAGATAAGGAAACTTCTTTGGAGCATCCCATACCTGTTGCACCTGTTGCAACTCATGGCCACCCTGTCCCTGCTGAGGCTCTTGCAGCTCACACTGCTTGGGTCAAAGGCTCAAAGGACACAGTTGCCTTCATGCTCATGACCATGGAGTTATGACATGCTTTAGGAGTTGAAGTCCATGTTCTCCTAACAGGCAGAACAGGAGCTTCTACAAACTGCACTTGAATTTCACGCTTGCAAGCAGGAAGAAGGTCAATATGTTAGCTCATATGTTATAAAGATGAAGAGCTATATTGACAAATTGGAACGTCTTGTTCACCCAGTTACTCTGAACTATGGAGTTATTTTAATCTTAATTGGTCTCTCTAAAGAGTACATTTCGTTTGTGCATAAGTTTAATATGCACAGCACGGGGAAGACCGTAAATGAATTACATGTTATGCTTAAGCAACATGAGCAGACGTTCTCAAAGAAAGATGTTGCACCTGAACTACATAACATACGTGTAGGAAAGGTCTAGAAAAACCATAAGAAGAATAAATCGTTTAAGCCTGCTAAGGGGAATCAAGGAAATGGAAAGCACGAGATCGCTTATACTCCTGATTATAAACCATATTATGCTTCCAAGCCTAAGATTCCTCCACAACCCAAGAAGGATAATCCTGCTAAGGACGCGACGTGTCACCAATGTGGTGAAGTGGGTCATTGGAGAAGGAATTGTCCCCAGTATATAGCCGAGTTGATGAAAAAGAAGAAACAGTCTCTTGCAGCTAGTTCTTCAGGTATTTTCACTATAGAACTCTACTCGTTTCCTAATACATCCTTAGTATATGACGGGTTGTGGTACTCACATCTGTAATACTACTCAGGGTCTTAGGGGAAGTAGAATGCTGAAGTCAGGAGCTTTAAGTCTGTACGTGGGCAATGGTCAATGGGCAGGAGTTGAAGCTATTGGTGTTTTTCATTTATGTCTCCCTAGTGGATTAGTAATTGTTTTGAACGATTGTCATTATGCTCCCTCTATTACTAGAGGAATCATTTCAGTTTCAAGTTTGTATGACGATGGTTTTGTTTATCGTTTTGAATCGAATAATTAAATTTCAGTTTCTAAGAATAACGTTATTTATTTTACTGCTATTCCTCGTAATGGTATTTATGAAATTGATATGTCTTGTTCAAATACAAATGATAGTTCTATGTTTGCTATAAGTAATAAAAGAGCCAAGTCTAACTTGGAATCTGCTCTCTTGTGGCATGGGCGTCTTGGAAACATTAGCAAGAAACGCATGGAGAAGTTGCAACATGATGAACTTCTCAACTCAACTGACATTAAGTCACTTGAAAAGTGTGTTTCATGCATGTCTGGTAAGATGGCAAGAAAACCCTGTACACATCAAGTGGAGTCTAGAAGATCTTGAAATAATTCAAGATGAAGATACAAATCCTTCTTTAGACACTAGCTTACATCATGATGAGGATGATCAATAAATTGATGAACCTCAAAGTGATATTAATTCCAATTCGAAAGTCCGCAAGGACACGCCGTGCTCCTGATCGTATGTGCTTATACATCGATACTGAGGAACATGAGTTAGGGGATCTTGGTGAACCCAATAACTATAAAGCTGCATTGCTGGATCCTGAATCCAAGAAATGGCTTGATGCGATGAATGTGGAAATGCAATCCATGAAAGATAATGATGTCTGGGTTTTGGTTAAGCTTCCTCCTAACTGCAAGACAGTTGGTAGCAAGTGGCTTTTCAAGAAGAAAACCGACATGGATGGTAAGATATATACCTTTAAAGCTCGTCTCATAGCAAAGGGCTTCACTGAAACCTACGGGATTGATTATGAAGAAACATTTTCTCCTGTTGCAGACATTAGAGCTATAAGGATTCTCATAGCCATAGTTGTGTTCTATGATTATGAGATATGGCAAATGGATGTCAAAACCGTCTTCCTCAATGGACATCTTTATGAAGAGGTATATATGGAGCAACCTGAGGGTTTTTTTGATCCTAAATATCCTAACCAAGTATGAAAGCTCAAGCGTTCCATTTGTGGACTTAAGCAAGCATTTAGGCAATGGAATAAGCGTTTTGATGATGAGATTAAGAAATTTGGATTTTCTCAAAATCAAGATGAGCCATGTGTATATCAGAAAGCTAGTGGGAGTTATGTCACTTTCCTAATTCTATATGTTGATGACATATTGCTTATGGGAAACAACATTCCAATGTTACAAGATGTAAAATCCTATCTTGGAAGATGTTTTGCCATGAAAGATTTAGGAGAAGCTGCATATATTTTTGGAATCAAGATCTATCGAGACAGATCTAAACGATTGATTGGTTTATGTCAAAGTGCTTACATTGAGAAAATCTTGAAGAGATTTTATATGGATAATTCCAAACGTGGAGCTATCCCAATGCAAGGGGAGCCTAAGTAGAGTAAGTCACAAGGTGCTGAGACACCTGTTGTGAAAGAGCGCATGCAAAGAGTTCTTTATGCTTCGGCTATATGATCTATTATGTATGTTGTGAGATGTACTCGTCCTAATGTTGCGTTTGCTCATAATGTAACAAGCCGATTACAACAGAATCCAGGTGAACTTCACTAGACTGCTGTTAAGAATATTCTTAAGTATTTACGCAATACTAAGAATATGTTTCTGGTTTATAGAAGGGAGACGGAACAAGAGCTCAGGGTTTCTTGTTACACTGATGCTGGATATCTGACATATGCTGATGACTTAAAATCTCAGACTGGATATGTGTTTGTTCTAAATGGAGGTGTTGTTGATTGGAAAAGCAATATTGTGTGGATAATTGACCTTGACTTAGCAATAAGTGTAATGTACTATTGAGGCACTTATCTCATTTTTGTCCACATACTAAAATTTTCAACTTATTCTACAAGTTCAAAGATATTTTGTCTTTTTTAGTTTACTTGGGCTCATGTCATTTTCTATTGTAAATTGTCACTAAAGTTAAGTTAGGGACCACGCTACTTATTTTCCATATGTTTCATTTTCCAAATATCAGTTTAAATTGAAAGCAACCCGTCACTCGTAAAAATTTGAGTTTAAATTGAACTCCCGCGTACGTCGCATTATTGTAAACTAAAAAAAGAGTGAGTGTTATTATCTTTGTGATCAACCAATATGAGTGCTCTTTCATTTTCTCAATTCTCTTCATGCTACTTGTGCTTACTTTTTGTTGTGGCCTTGTTTCATTTATGGTTATCTAATCAAACCTGTAGTAATGTAAAATGCATCAAAGAGGAGAGACAAGCACTTCTCCAGTTCAAGCATCGTCTCATTGATGAAACAGATTGCCTTGCTTCTTGGGTTAACGAGAAGAACGATTATTGCAAATGGGCGGGGATTGTTTGTGATAACATGATTGGTCATGTTATTCAGATTCATCTTCGTACACTTGATGGTCATTGTGCAGGAGGTTTCGATACACATAGAAAATTGGAAGAAGCCTCAAAGCAAAGGTTGAGAGGCGGTTTAAGCCCATCCTTGTTGGACTTGAAGCAGATTGAGCATTTGTACTTGAGTTATAATAGTTTTGGATCGATCCAAGTTCCTGAATTCATTGGTTCTCTTGGAAACTTGAGGTATCTTAATTTTGGTGGAATTATCCTTCCTAAATTGGGGAATCATTTGCACTTACACACCCTTTGTCTAGGAAGTTTTCAAGAAAAATAGCATCAATCTACAAGATTGGTGATCTTATCATCTTCATCCATTTGAAAGCTTCCCATCAATGGAAACTCATTTAGACTAGTCATTCATATCCATTAGACACATTGTCTTGGATCATCATTGTATTCACATTTGTATCATTGTCTTGTATCACCAACTAGGTTAGATGGTTTATGTGTTTGTGCCATAAAACACAAGATTTGTTATGTTGGGACACAAAATATAACGGGTTTGGTTGTTCCCAAAGAAGTACTCGGTAGCTTTGTGTCGGATAAAGTGTAAGCGACGTTAGGTTGGTTCTACCGGTGTTAGAACTCGGTATTTAGCTTCGTACCGGATAAAGTGTAAGCAACGTTGTGTAAGGTTTTCTCCGCCAAGAAGGGGGTTTGTTGATCTAGTGAAGTAACTCTCGAGTTGGGTACTCGGGGAGTGCAGTAGAGCGAATAAGAGCTTCGTGACCAAACCGCTATAAATCATCGTGTTCGGTTTGCGCTTTCTTTTACTTATCGCTTTATCTTTACATTATGTTTATTATTGTGTTGTGGCTTGATGTTTTTGTTTGGGTTGTGGCAATGTATTTTACTTCATGTTTTTTATTATATTTATTGTTGTAATATTATTACCACAAGTCATATTACGTCAAACTTGATCGGTCAATTTGATACAAAATTTTTAAGTTTTTAACGAAAACGTAATCACCCCCCTCTACGGTTTCCACATATTAAACAACTTAAAACACAAAGTTAAGGCAAGCGTATCATTAACTAGAGTATATGTTGATTCTACCCAAGAATAGGTTATGTGTCTAATGTTATGTCAAAGATTCATGTCCATATTGTGTATGTATTGTTGTCCAAGTTTTAACTGGACATTATGTATTGAATTAGCTCCCATGGTATGCTTATGAAAAAATTGCTATGGTGGCTTTTTGTTTGTTGTTTAAATTATAAAGCATATGATAAATGTTAAAGAATCTTGGTGCTAGTATTTCAGGTGACATGGAAACTGAAGGCAACACTTCGAATGCAAATACTCATGTTGAAGGTAGTGAGGGACAAGGAGAGGCAGTACATGACAATAACATACTGTTGGAATTGCTCCTAATACGTAAATGGAACGACATTGACAGGATTACATTATCTATCTTTGTTAGCCAAAACACATGCACTTGTTATGTCATATTGTAATAGTTGTATGTGTTAGGCTATAAATATCCTCATAGACTTCACTAGGAGGGTAAGACTCTTTGTGTAACCTTTCATTTTCCTTACTAATAAACACATAGTATTTCCCTTCTCTCTCTACTTTCTCTCTCTAACATGAAGATGATCTTCTTTCATCTTCCCCGACCTCCCTATTCACCATATCAACCTTTAGATCGATCCTAACATTGGTATCAAGATCAAGGTCGGTTTTTTTATCATTGGTTGATTTTTGGTGATGTTATCTTGTCAAAATCTTGTCTCAAAATCTGTTTTAACAAAGTTGTAACCTTTTCACATATGCTTTTGTGTTTAACAGATTTTTTACAAGTTTTTTAATATGTATCTTATGGTCAGTGTGCGAAAAAAAAAATGTTTTGTTTTGTTCAAACAGTTTTTTATGTATTTGTTGTACCATCTTGTGAAATATTCTGGTCATTTGGTCAGTCCTCATGGTCAAAGTGGGTCAACACAGAGGTCTGTTATACCATTTTTCTGGGTTTATGAAGTTAATCGGAAAACTGATCGGAAAAAGTGACCGGAAAAAGTCAACAAGGGTCAAAACCCTCTTTTTACGCCTATGGGGTCATCTTCAGTCTGTTTACGAGTAACTTGGAAAGTTACTCGTAAGAAACTATGTTTACGAGTAAGGTTTTTTACGCCTAAGGACTCATTACGAGTAACTTGGAAAGTTACTCGTAAGAACCCATCTTTACGCCTAACTTTGCTTACGCATAACCTTGCTTATGCGTAACTTTGTTTACGCCTAAAACTTGGTTTACGAGTAAGAAATGGGTTACGCATAAAGGTTTATGTTTACGCATAAGATTTTTTGAATCGTTTACGACTAAGACTGAAAGAGAAATAAAATGAAGAAGAAGAAGGGGACAGTTTTGACCAAACCAAAATACCAAACAACTCAACGACCTCAGTTTATTTCAACTTCATCGGTCCAAGATAACTGAAAAGAAAACAAGATGAAACAACTTCAATACATCAAATCCCATTCTATCCTAAACCCAGGTCAATCAACACCATTACTAACCTATCTCATCTGCATCCCACTACTTAGTATCACTCCCACATGACTCAAAACCTAAACGAGTATAAGAAAGAACAAATTAAAATAGATCTCAGATTACCTCTTCATTTGGTACTCCAACAACGTTCAAAGTCTAAAACCAAATAGAGTGTCATCATTGAACTATACTGAAGACTAAGCTTCATTTACTATCCGAATATAAAAGATAAGAAAAGTAACAACCTTGTTACTTTCTTTCTTTAATTCGACCATGACCAACATAATTTAAAACTAAGATCTCAGATTTGGTAACTTGTCTTTGAATCTTACACGACTCACAAGTTATACAACTAATCTTCATTGATCTTGTTGAAGATAAACTTCCTTTCAATATCCGAAACTCTTTAAAGAAAAAATCAAAACTTTCCGTTTCATTTTTTTCTTTCCTTTCGGTTTGCTATAAAAAACAACAAATCAATCAAATAACATACACCTACCCGCGACCCCAAAGGATCTTGAAGCCTTTACACGTTCTTGATTCGAATGGTGCAAACACTAATACATTAAGTTCGGGTGAAATGTGGTTTATGGTTAATGATTTGTTATGTGATCAGTGAGGATGAGATTTGATTGATAATTATGATTTGTGAGATATGAGATTTGATTGTTTGGTGTGAGGAATTGTTGATGCGTTTTCTTTGTCAATGAAATGGGGGCGGATATTGTTTGGTTTGTAACTTTGTGATAAATGATATTAGGGTTGTGGAGTAATATGAATTGTATTTTATACAAGGTAAATTTAGGGTTGGTAGTGTGGGCCTTTGATAGTTGGATCTGTTATTTCATACGACTTGGGCTTTGGTTTCTTGATTGGACTTGGGCCTCACAAAGTTGGATCTTAAATAGACTTCAGTGTATTACGCTTATAATTATTTTGACTAATGGGCTCGGGTGACTTCATGTTGGTCTGGACTGTGTTGGATACGAAAAATTCTTAAGACTTGGGATGAATTTTTAACTACACTTAGAATGAGATTAAATTTTTATCCGAATTTTTAACACATGGAGCAAAAACTTTACTTACTCAAATATATTTTTTAAATACAAAGTGTTAACTTTTGGCAAGAGGAGTGGTATTTTGGTATGATAAATTTTCACGAGGATACAATTTTCGACAAGATCGGGAAACCATTATCAAATTCATTTCAACCGTTAATGAAGGCTAGTTTTGAGCGTTTAACCGCAAGATGTGATTACGGCGTTAATTCTTTATTATTTATTTGAGGTTGAAGTGGGATATCACGGGTTTGTGTACTTAGTATCTTGAAGATATCGGGGTTGGTTGGATGCATGATTCTTCGAGATCCTTGTTCGAGCTTTAACCGTTTCGAATGACAAAGACTTGAGTTGTTTAGTTAGAACTGATGAAACGAGTTATGTTGTTGTGCTCACAGCTTATAACTATCACTTTTAAGGAGTTACATTGTTGTGCTCAAGTGTCACACTAAGTTGTGGATAATTTGAGAAACTTTAATTTTACCTTTTTTCGATGAGTGTAAGAAAAAGGGTTCTTCGTCTGACAATAGTGCAAGTTTAAGTCACAAGTTCGGGTTATTTTACTTCAGTCTCAAGTTCATCATATTGGGTTTTCTCCATCAGTGGTCACTACAAAAAGCCTTCAGAATGATAATGGGGTCGGTAATGAGTTAGCTGAGAAGAGTATCAACGAGTAGAGAAGTCTTATCCGCAGTTGATTCTCACGAGATATTTATGGTACTTCACAATTGTTTGATTAATTCGACATACATGGTTTCGCTGTCTCCAATTCATCATCAACATACGTGGTATATGATTATGATTCATTGAAAACATCGGGGGGAAGAGAGTGTACGGTGTCTTGTTTCTTTGACGACTTTTGCGAAAACCCTTTCCTTTCATGAATTTCTTCAATCAGAGGGAAGAAATGAGACGATCAGTGGTTCAAATTTATCATCTCACTTTCACAGAGTTATCGTGTGTGAAGTTACCTAAATAGGATGTTGTGATGCCTCGCACACGGTCATTTTATCGAGTAATTGCATACTCACAGGTAATTATTATTCCGATAGACCACAACATTCAGGGGGAAGTCGTTTCATTTCGTCTTTCGTGGTTTGTTTGGTGTGAAGCATCTATATATATGAGAAGATCTTATTGATTTCTTGCATGTTACCCCCGAATGGACTTTCCGCATTGTGTACAACTTTCATTACGTTTCAAGATAGATTTACCTGGTGTGGTTTACTGCTCATCTACAAATTCCGCTATGTACTGAAAACTTCAAAAGTTAGAAGAAATGTCTACTACATCAAACTTTCAAATCTACTGAAGACGGTTGTCGGCTTGGGGAAGCGATTCTTAAACTTCGCCAAAAAGAAGTGTACAGAGAAGCTGCTAAAGACATGCAAAGATGAATTGGGGGGAGTTAATCCAATTTATGCATATTACATCATTTGCCTACAAGTGAAGAAAACGGTTCTCAAGTCGAGGTACAAGAAGAAGACAAAGAGCGTAAACTGTCATCATCCTCAGCATTTGAAGAGCTTATAAAGACCTTTCATTATTTTTTTTAGTACTTGTAGGGAATGTTGTAAGTAATCTCTTATGTCGTCCCATTGGGGGAAGATTGTTTGAATCGCTCCTAACACGTAAATGGAACGACATTGACGGGATTGCATTATCTATCTTTGTTAGCCAAAACACATGGATTTGTTATGTCATATTGTAATAGTTGTATGTGCTAGGCTATAAATACCCTCCTAGACTTCACTAGGAGGGTGAGACTCTTTGTGTAACCTTTCATTTTCCTTACTAATAAACACATAGTATTTCCCTTCTCTCTCTAACATGAAGATGATCTTCTTTCATCTTCCCCGACCTCCCGATTCACCATATCAACTTTTAGATCGATCCTAACATATACCACCGATGACTAATTTTGTGGTTCAAGATTGATGTTGTTAATGAATTTGAATAGGTTTGTGGAAAAATAAAATTAATAACGCGTGCATGAAACCACTTTAAGAAGATAAAGTTGAACGGCGTAGAAAAGGCATAATGCAAATATTACCAAAGTAAATTAGTCGCGGAAAGTAGTAGTGGTACAAATCATTTACTTGATCATTTTAGACTCTGTCTAAAGCAACAATTTAGAGATATACGTCAACATGTCTTAGTGCAGGAGCAAAAGAATATAGATGGTAGTCCATCATCATTTCTTTCTAACTATACTTTTAATGCGGAAAGTTCAAGGAGAGAACTTGTTGATATGGTCATTGTGCATGAGTATCCACTTTCAATGGTAGAGCATCATGCAATTCGAAAGTTTGTGAAAGGTCTCCAACCTTTGTTTAGGGCTCCTTGTCGAAATACCATAAAAAGTGACATAATCAAGATTATGATGTTGAATAGCAAAAAACTATGCAGTTGTTAGGGAAGAGCAAAAGTAGGGTTGCGATTACAACTGATATGTGGACGACTAACCATGAGAAGAAAGGGTTTATGACGGTCACTGCTCACTTTATTGATCAAAATTGGAATTTGCAAAGTAGGATTATGAGGTACATCATAGTTATTTACACATTTAAATAAAGTGTTAGTTTAAATAGATTTTGTGCCATTGTGGAAAAGGTTTTATTTGTTATTAACCTATCTATTTTTGGAACAGGTTTGTTTATGTTCCATGTTGTCACAATTCTCAAATTCCGGTCATTTCTTAAATTAAATATGCATCATATTAATTCATTCATGGCATTTCATTTCACATTAACCGCGTAATTCTTTTTATTAAAGAAACGTTATCGCGTGAGTTATTATTTTGAGCATTTAATCTATTACTTTCAAAAATGATCCCGACATATTTTTATACTTACATTTAGTTTATAAAAACTATACTTTGAGTTTAACAAGTGTTTTGAATTTATTTCGTATATAAATCGTTGAAATTAAATTATTACGACGTTTTTCTTAAAAATTTCACGATAATTATTTTATCACTCAAATTTCACAAGGAATGTATTTTTACAATTTTTATTATCTTATTACATTCTATTTTGATCTATTAAAAACTTACTTGTACCAAAAATTTCCATTTACCTTTACTTGTACATTTAACTAAACAATTTCACTTACACCCTTTTATTACAAATTCATACTTATACATTTAAAAAAAAAAATATATATATATATATTGAGAAACAATTCTCCCCCAAATCCGGCCCTATGGGGGAGGGTTAGCATTAAATGGAACATGGTCTTTGATTATATATGTTTCTACTCTACCTAAAAGTCTACTTCAATTATCTTTCTCATTCATTTCATTTTCATCAAGTGTTAGTCAAAATCATTTTTCTCTCTTTGTTCTCTCCATAAAACCGGTTCTACATCAAGAGCTAGAGGGATCAAAATTTTTCTTGAGCACAAGTTATAATCAATCTAGATAACACTCTCATTAAGGTTTTGAAATAAAAACCTAGGGTGTTTAGGTTTAACCTTGGTTCTTTGCACCTCATCATAATACTTGTAAGCATGTTTCTTTCATTTTTCATGTTTCCTTATCATCTCATATTTATCTCTTCATTTTTGGAGCAAGCATGCATGATTTGTGTTGTTTATACCATTTTTACATGATTTTTAGAAATATATATATATAAGGTCATCCTATAATTATCCCCTTGGTATATGTTGGTCTTGATGATGTCTAGGAACCCATGACACCCTAAGAAGGTGTATGGTAGGATTAGATTAGCTTTGGAGTTGATTTGAAAGGATTGGAATAGGTTTAGTACGAGAAAAACTATTTTCGACAAGTATATAAAAGGGTCTGTCCTTAAAATCATTTTCTGGAAAATCCGAATATAGACATAAATTTTTGGCCTTGATATTTAGAAAATATACTTTAAAACGAATCCGTGGCCGCTTGAACGGATTAAAACGGACTTATAACGAAGAAGTTATGAATTTTTCAAGTTTGACGACGAAATATATATTTTCTGAAATTTCAGCAACCTATTTTAGTTTTGTACGATTCAAAAACGAGTCCTAAGCTTTACAAATTATTTCGAATTATCAAAAATATATTAGTATACTTTGATACGAAGCTAAGGACGTATAATACGTAGAAAACGGATTTGAAACGACTAAGATATACACGTTTTCATAAACTTGCCGTAACTATTATTATTAGAAAAACTATATTATTTTTACGAGTAAGTGTTACGGTAACTAAAATCACCATATTTAACCTCTATTATCTTTATGTTCGAGACCTTTATGACGAAAACTCCTGAACTGAAACTTCTAGATTTCAATACAAACTTTCCAAAACTGTCGAGTTCGTTTTCTAACGATCGACGTACACCATTTTACGACTAGTTTTTCGGAGCCCTTTTTGTCACTTTCATGAAATTTCCGCCGACTTTGTTTTTCGAATTAAAAGTGATAATTTCACCATAAATCATTACAAAACCATTGTAGGATGACATTTTGACGTAAATACTTGTAAAGTGATTTTTGAGTGGTCAAGACGTCAAAAGAGTATTTTTTCGACGATAAGTATTATTTTCAAAACTCACAAATGGTATAAATATCATCCGAATTGCGTGCATAACATTACATCGTGACTTATTGCATATCATATCATTCATAATAGGTCAGTTTCGAGATTCCCGCTACATTTCGGTGTAACCACTTTTGTCGTCGCATCTATTCATCAAGTGAGTATTCACAGACTCCCCTTTTTAAATGCTTTAAATTGTTTTGGGGTGGAATGCATGATTTATACTTGAACTAAACTATCTATGTTTTATGAACTTATTGAACATTTTATGCTAGTGAGTAATCACATCCCCTTTTTACCGTTTTACTATATTTTTGGGGTGAATGCATGAACTATACTTGAATTAAATTGATTCTTACTTTGTGAACTCTTTTGACTAGAACTTGTGAACTCGAATCAAATCCTTGAACTAAATTACGAAATTACGACTTATTTGAACTTATTGAACCGTACGTGTTATGACCTTGTCCTAAAGTCTCCCATGTTCGGAGCATCACTATAAAGTCTCCCATGTTCCGAGCATCACTATAAAGTCTCCCATGTTCGGAGCATCAACTTAAAGCCTCCCGGTCCGGAGCAAAATGTCTCCCTATGGGAACGGAGCATTTTCAATTAAAGTCTCCTGTTCGAAAAGTGCAAAGTCTCCCATGTTCGAGCATCAATTTAAGTCTCCCCTGCTCGAGCAAAGGCAAAGTCTCCCATGTTCGGAGCATCTCTAAATTATTATATACTTGGTATTATATTGGGAACTACTATGACCACTTACACTTGACTACTTGACGCACTATATATTTTTGTGCAATGGGTTGTGTACACACAGGTTGCAAGTTTTGTATGGGCGGAATTTGAAACTGAGTGAATACACAATGCCTTTGCTTTGTGGACTATTTTTTTTCGTTGACCGAAAGCTTTGAATATTTCTTACGAGTTTTCTTATTTTGCTAAATGTGTTTACTCACCAACTATTTTCATAGTTGACCCGTTTTTCTCTCATGCATTTCAGGTGATCTTTTGTAAGCTTTTCTATCAAGTCTTGCATAAAGAAGTTTTCACTTGTCGCTACAAGTCGTTATGTAATAAAACTCAATATTTTGGAATCTAAACTTTGTAATATATTTGCCGATGACGGCTAAACTAGTATTGTAATGGTGTATTATTTCTTTTTAATATTAATGTTGGTATGTTCTATTATCTTGTGCTTATGTTCCCTTCCGTTACACCTCGTGTTTCCGCCTCCGGCGAGGGTGTGACAGATTGGTACCAGAGCCAAAGGTTATAGAGAATGCCGATTTTTCAAAAATAAAAATCACAGCTATAACCGGAAAAATTTTTATTTTATTTTATTAAACATTGAACATCATCCGAGTCATCTAGTCCTATCGTTGCATCGTTAATCATAAATTATACATAGCCTGATCAACTATGTCTAATTTATGAAGAACCATGCAATGATAAGAAGAGTAAATTTAAATCATGTTTAGTCGAGTCTTTTGAGTCTGGTCACCTGAAGTTGCATTGGTCGGGTGGGTATGCATAGCATGTTTTTACCTTCACGTCTACATTACCGTACCTTGTTCATATCTTCTCTTTCCATCTTTCGACTTGTTAGACATAGCATGTCTCTGTTCCTGTCATGTTTCGATCACTATAACACATTACCACCGTTCTACACCTCATCTGACCTCGTTAGAATGTCGTTTACTCAACCCGATGTTTTGGTCCTTTGTAAGATCATGGCTGCAAGAAACACACGCTCAGGAGGTAACAACAACGGCAACCCAAACAACAATGGCAATCCAAACAACAACGCGGCTATGAGTATGGCGTATCGCTTGACAAATGATGTGATCAAGTCTGGAGAACTAACAAAAGAAAACGACAATGGACGAAAGCGACAGGAGGATCACCAGGGAAGCCGAGACCAGGGTCAGCAAGACAAGAGGCAACGAATAACCAGGAACTATGGGGCGATCACCCAGAAGCGCAAAAGATATAAAGGTCCACATTCTTTGTGTACTCGATGTAACTATCACCACTCGGGAGACTGCCGAAGGTGCAGCAAATGTGGACAGACGGGCCACTTCGCTCGAAATTGCTCAAACAGAACTGGGAATCAAGGACAGAGAAAAGCATGTTACGAGTGTGGAAGTCTAGAGCACCTTCGCAATACCCGTCCAAAGTCTGAAAAGAACTCCCAATCAAGGAGGTAATCGTCCAAACCTGGCGTTGGCAATAGAAGGTCCACAAGATCGAACATTGAAATTCCTCCCGCACGTGGTCGAGCATTCTATTTGGGTACCGAGGAAGCCCGCAACGCTTAACGGGTACATTCTTTCGAACGACTACCTTATTTCTGTACGACATGATTTTGAGTGCATAACTTCCTTCCAATCTTTACCACGTTCACGACATTGATTAATTTGAGACCTATTGAGATCGACCTTAGTTGTTATATATAATTTGTTGATTTGATTTGATTTGTGTAAGCAAATCGAATATCGAGCAAATCTTTCAAAAGACTTCATTCAAGGATGTTGATTCCTACCTTTCTAACAACTTGTTTCCTAGCTTGATCTAGTGACTTGTTTGATGAGTTGCGAAAATCAAGCTAAGAGACAAGTTTACTCAAGTCGGTTTAGTTTAATCTCATGACAGTTCTTGTTTGATGAGTTGTGAGATTAGATTAGAATCGACCACCTAAAGGTCTTTTGAGAGCTACGTTCGATATTGGGTAAGGTTACACTATCAAATCTAATCACGGGCACGTACTTAGTTGAATGGGGAACCTGTACGCATGGGCATTGATATGATCATTTAGACTGTTCGTACGAGCATGAACTTTTAGAACTCTTGTCGAGGTTCGGACCATAGTATCGTTAATCGAATCACGGGGACGTGATTCCGCTGACATGGGAAGAATGTCACAATTCCCAAATTCCGGTCATTTCTTAAATTAAATATGCATCATATTAATTCATTCATGGCATTTCATTTCACATTAACCGCGTAATTCTTTTTATTAAAGAAACGTTATCGCGTGAGTTATTATTTTGAGCATTTAATCTATTACTTTCAAAAATGATCCCGACATATTTTTATACTTACATTTAGTTTATAAAAACTATACTTTGAGTTTAACAAGTGTTTTGAATTTATTTCGTATATAAATCGTTGAAATTAAATTATTACGACGTTTTTCTTAAAAATTTCACGATAATTATTTTATCACTCAAATTTCACAAGGAATGTATTTTTACAATTTTTACTATCTCATTACATTCTATTTTGATCTATCAAAAACTTACTTGTACCAAAAATTTCCATTTACCTTTACTTGTACATTTAACTAAACAATTTCACTTACACCCTTTTATTACAAATTCATACTTATACATTTTTAAAAAAAATATATATATATATATATTGAGAAACAATTCTCCCCCAAATCCGGCCCTATGGGGGAGGGTTAGCATTAAATGGAACATGGTCTTTGATTATATATGTTTCTACTCTACCTAAAAGTCTACTTCAATTATCTTTCTCATTCATTTCATTTTCATCAAGTGTTAGTCAAAATCATTTTTCTCTCTTTGTTCTCTCCATAAAACCGGTTCTACATCAAGAGCTAGGAGGGGATCAAAATTTTTTCTTGAGCACAAGTTATAATCAATCTAGATAACACTCTCATTAAGGTTTTGAAATAAAAACCTAGGGTGTTTAGGTTTAACCTTGGTTCTTTGCACCTCATCATAATACTTGTAAGCATGTTTCTTTCATTTTTCATGTTTCCTTATCATCTCATATTTATCTCTTCATTTTTGGAGCAAGCATGCATGATTTGTGTTGTTTATACCATTTTTACATGATTTTTAGAAATATATATATATAAGGTCATCCTATAATTATCCCCTTGGTATATGTTGGTCTTGATGATGTCTAGGAACCCATGACACCCTAAGAAGGTGTATGGTAGGATTAGATTAGCTTTGGAGTTGATTTGAAGGGATTGGAATAGGTTTAGTACGAGAAAAACTATTTTCGACAAGTATATAAAAGGGTCTGTCCTTAAAATCATTTTCTGGAAAATCCGAATATAGACATAAATTTTTGGCCTTGATATTTAGAAAATATACTTTAAAACGAATCCGTGGCCGCTTGAACGGATTAAAACGGACTTATAACGAAGAAGTTATGAATTTTTCAAGTTTGACGACGAAATATATATTTTCTGAAATTTCAGCAACCTATTTTAGTTTTGTACGATTCAAAAACGAGTCCTAAGCTTTACAAATTATTTCGACTTATCAAAAATATATTAGTATACTTTGATACGAAGCTAAGGACGTATAATACGTAGAAAACGGATTTGAAACGACTAAGATATACACGTTTTCATAAACTTGCCGTAACTATTATTATTAGAAAAACTATATTATTTTTACGAGTAAGTGTTACGGTAACTAAAATCACCATATTTAACCTCTATTATCTTTATGTTCGAGACCTTTATGACGAAAACTCCTGAACTGAAACTTCTAGATTTCAATACAAACTTTCCAAAACTGTCGAGTTCGTTTTCTAACGATCGACGTACACCATTTTACGACTAGTTTTTCGGAGCCCTTTTTGTCACTTTCATGAAATTTCCGCCGACTTTGTTTTTCGACGAAAAGTGATAATTTCACCATAAATCATTACAAAACCATTGTAGGATGACATTTTGACGTAAATACTTGTAAAGTGATTTTTGAGTGGTCAAGACGTCAAAAGAGTATTTTTTCGACGATAAGTATTATTTTCAAAACTCACAAATGGTATAAATATCATCCGAATTGCGTGCATAACATTACATCGTGACTTATTGCATATCATATCATTCATAATAGGTCAGTTTCGAGATTCCCGCTACATTTCGGTGTAACCACTTTTGTCGTCGCATCTATTCATCAAGTGAGTATTCACAGACTCCCCTTTTTAAATGCTTTAAATTGTTTTGGGGTGGAATGCATGATTTATACTTGAACTGAACTATCTATGTTTTATGAACTTATTGAACATTTTATGCTAGTGAGTAATCACATCCCCTTTTACCGCTTTTACTATATTTTTGGGGTGAATGCATGAACTATACTTGAATTAAATTGATTCTTACTTTGTGAACTCTTTTGACTAGAACTTGTGAACTCGAATCAAATCCTTGAACTAAATTACGAAATTACGACTTATTTGAACTTATTGAACCGTACGTGTTATGACCTTGTCCTAAAGTCTCCCATGTTCCGAGCATCACTATAAAGTCTCCCATGTTCGGAGCATCACTATAAAGTCTCCCATGTTCGTAGCATCAACTTAAAGCCTCCCGGTCCGAGCAAAATGTCTCCCTATGGGAACGGAGCATTTTCAATTAAAGTCTCCCCTGTTCGGAGCAGTGCAAAGTCTCCCATGTTCAGAGCATCAATTTAAGTCTCCCTTGTTGGAGCAGTGCAAAGTCTCCCATGTTCGGAGCATCTCTAAATTATTATATACTTGGTATTATATTGGGAACTACTATGACCACTTACACTTGACTACTTGACGCACTATATATTTTTGTGCAATGGGTTGTGTACACACAGGTTGCAAGTTTTGTATGGGCGAATTTGGAACAGTGGATACACAATGCCTTTGCTTTGTGGACTATTTTTTTTTTGTTGACCGAAAGCTTTGAATATTTCTTACGAGTTTTCTTATTTTGCTAAATGTGTTTACTCACCAACTATTTTCATAGTTGACCCGTTTTTCTCTCATGCATTTCAGGTGATCTTTTGTAAGCTTTTCTATCAAGTCTTGCATAAAGAAGTTTTCACTTGTCGCTACAAGTCGTTATGTAATAAAACTCAATATTTTGGAATCTAAACTTTGTAATATATTTGCCGATGACGGCTAAACTAGTATTGTAATGGTGTATTATTTCTTTTTAATATTAATGTTGGTATGTTCTATTATCTTGTGCTTATGTTCCCTTCCGTTACACCTCGTGTTTCCGCCTCCGGCGAGGGTGTGACACATGTCCACATACAACTGATGTTCTTGCTAATGTGTTGATGACATCAAATAAGACTTAATTATAGCATCATTTATCCTGTTTAGATTGCACATTTTATATCATTTTATATGAGAATTGATAATTAATCGTTTATTTCTATAAATATTGGTTATTATCGAGCAATTGGTGAAAGTTAGCATAAAGAACGTATTTTGGAGCTAAATGGATGAAGTCTAAGAAAGTCTACTGAACTGACATGCAATACATCGTATCATTCTATACGGAGACGTCGTATACCAAGACTTATACGAATTCAATACCATTGCTTGACTTTGATGCATACGTCGTATTGGATTCTACAATACATCGTATATGAAACTTTGTTCAACGAGAAGAACAAGCACATTTTACTATCAATATGTCGTATTCACTTCTGTAATAAGGTGTATCCATGTCCTAACTTCACAAAGACATCCATGATGGAAGACTCTAATAAGTCGTATCTGTAACACCCCCAAATTTCATGATACGCAGCGGAATTCAAGCTGGGTGTTACTTCATGGCACAACAGTTATAACAATAGAAAACGAACCCTAATTTAGTCGTTTTAAAAGATTTATCATTCGATTTATATAAATATCCGAGTTTACAAAATGAGGTCCCAGTAGTTTCGTAGTTTATAAAATAAGTTTTCGAATGATAAATATATTATAGCCTTCTTGAGTATCCGTGCCATTCCGTGCCATCCTCATTCATTATGGACCTGAGATAAACATGCTAAAAAGTGTCAAAACAAAGGTTGGTGAGTTCATAGAGTTTATAGATAAAACAGTTGAGTTCAATAGTTTCGAGTTTGAGCGATTATTGTAATAAATACAAATATCGATGAAATAAGTAGTGGGTTACGTTGTTATCCACCCATAGTTCATTTGTTTAGTAATCAGTTGAACACAAGTTTCAAGGTTGGGTCATGTTGTTGTACTGCAACATTTGTATCATTGCAGTACCATATTATTGCTCTAAGCCTCATGATACGTAAACCTTAATAGTACGACATCATAGTAATGAACTAATGATGTAAGTTACTGACATCATAGAGATGATGTAAGTAACAAGGCCCTCGGGTAGGAGTTTGCCAACTTCCTATGGGGTTCTCAAATAAAGTGCACTTGGCTACTTATCCAGCAACACAAGTGGGGCGTCAACTGCCAATAGATCTATTCACTTTATTCGCGTTCACTTGTAAAGTGATTAATGGTTCATGATATGAGGGACTTTCAGTGGCAGGTGTAAGTAACTTAAGCAATAGCAATCAGGTGTAGGTGTAGCATAGAAAAATACTTGTGTTCGGGTTTGTAGCATGTATCTCCCCAGGAGTTTGAAAAACAAGTAAAAAGTGGGACTATGAACTCACAGTAATATGTAAAAGTTTAGAGTACTTGTGAAAGTAAAAATAGGTAATTGAGCATGTATCTCCCCCAAAAATAGTATAAAACAATTGAAAATGGGGCTATGAAACTCACAGTAATATGTAAAAGTTTAGAGTACTTGTGAAAGTAAAAATAGGTAATTGAGCATGTATCTCCCCCAAAAATAGTATAAAACAATTGAAAATGGGGCTATGAAACTCACAATAATATGTAAAAGTTTTTAGAGTACTTATAAAAGTGAAAGCATGCAGTTGAGCATGTATCTCCCCCAAGCATTAATAAACAAGTATAAAAACGGGGCTACGAACTCACAGTAATACGTAAAAGTATAGAGTACTTGTGAAAGTAAATGAAAACAGTTGAGCATGTATCTCCCCCAAAAATAGTATAAAACAATTGAAAATGGGGCTATGAAACTCACAGTAATATGTAAAAGTTGTAGAGTACTTTTGAAAGTAAAAGAAAGTAATTGAGCATGTATCTCCCCCAAAGAGTTTATAAAACAACTAAACGAGTAAAAGTGGGGCTACGAACTCACCTTGGATGGAAATCTGATTGATGTCAAAAGTTAATTTTCAAAGTGAAATGGTAAATGGCTCCGACACGTGACCTGAGTTGACATGTCAAGTTTCAGTATGCTTGTTTATGTTCACGACTTTAGATTTAGTATTCATACGACGAATAGATTGTTGGAAAAGTTTATAGTAATGGTGAAGTGTCGATAATTATACATTGAATCATTTGAGTGAAAATTTGTATAACGCGAAAAGGTTTAACGAGAAAGGATAAAATATGAGGTTTATAGCCGTTTGATTATGCTAACGTTAGTATTTATAAGTTCGATTTATTCAAATGTGTTTGTGAAAATATTTCGTGTGTTGAGTTTTATCAAAACCGAGCCAAAACGAGTTAAAAACATATTCTTGAGAAAACATGAAAATGTTAAACTTTATACCCTTATAGTTTCAAGTATTCACAATTTATACCATCGAACTTTCTTAAAATGACACTTTATACCCTCGAACTTTCATAAAATGCCAACTTTTATCCCTCAACTTTGGTGAAATGACAGTTTCTACCCTTTAGTTTTGAAAATGACAATTTGTACCCCTATGTCTCATGTTGATTACAATTTAGTCATTGTTATTAAAAAAATATAGAGTTTTGGCAATAATTACTCTTAAGCGCTATTCGACTTTACATACATAGTCCTTTATTAATTTTTGTTGCGTATTCGATTTAGAAAAAGGCATGGCTTGTTACACCTTTCTAAAATAAGTTATTATAAGTTTGAAAATAAGTTGAAAACAGCTTATTAGTTTATATTTTGGCTTATGGCTTTTAAAATAATTAAAAAGGGTACATTTGGTTTTGTCACGAAATGCCTAAAAGAAAATTTAATAAAGACAAGTCCTTGCGAGATTTTTACGACGTTCTTGATCCTTTCAAATATTTGCGAGGTGGTCCTTCTAATGGTTCAGATTCTAAGTTCTAAGCTTTTATGGTTTGGGCGCTATAATTTTTCAAAGTGAGGGGGTTGGGTCGTTTTTCAATAAGGAGGGTGTTTGTTTTTAAACTCGACAAGCCCAAAAGAGGCTCAAATAAAAATGAGACAATGAGAGATTTTTACAACGTTCTTGGTGTTTTAGAATCTTAGTTGTACACTCTTTAAAATGGCATAAGCCGTTTATTTTATGGATGCTCGGTTTAGGAGAAAATAGTTATTAAAAAGAGGTGTTTGGAGCGTTTTTGACAAGGGATGCTTGGTTTTATATGACAGATGTTACGGTTTTGGCTAAATTTAGACTTCGTTTTACACTTTCCGGACCCGTGCTCCAGACTTTTTGAAGAAAAAGTCGTTCGGGACAACTTTCGTGTTTTAACTTTTTGATGAAACGGACCAGAAATGCCTCGAATTGCGTTCCCGACCCTTTTGTCCACAGAAAGTTTTGGACAGATTTTAGTAAACTTCGTTAGACCGTATCTTTTGACTCGTGTACCCGTTTTAGGTGATTCAAATTGCTACGTTTTCCTTGTAAAATCCTTTTTAACAGTATGTACTTGATATTAAAAGTTATAACGAAATGGAATGAGTTTAATAGACTTACAAACTTGGGATTCGACTAGAACTAGATTGGCTTTCAAATGGAACAAGACTCTTTCCCTCCTCCCAGGCTCTAATGTACCCTTCCTTCTTCCTTCTCTTAGACTTAGAAATCAGTAATTATGTGTGTGAGAGAGTGTTTGTGTGTTTTGATTGAGGAATGAGTGAAAAGAAATGAGTGTGGGTCGATATTTATAGGAGAATTCTAAGGCTAATAGGTGGCCACTTGTAACATTTTGTAAGAATTGTTGAGATATCTAGGGGACATGATGAGGTGTTCTCAATATATCCATGCGCTATGTTGTTGGCTCAAGTGGTTCTAAATGAAACCACATAAGGAGCTTGCTTACAGAAATTTTAGAAAACATGGTGGCTTGTTCGATTCATAGCCACAATGTGGAAGATTTTAAGGGACAAGGTGATGTAGCATCATGAGGTGGTTAATCTTGAGCCTAGTAACATCCTTGTGGTTAGGGAAAATACAAGTATCAATCTAAGACTAGTTTAGTTAGGGATTTAGTTAGGATTGAACTAGAAAATAAGTTAGTTTAGTTAGGTTTATGTAAAGTATAAACTTTAGTTCCATGCATTAAGTATTTGTACCACAAGCATTAGGGACTTGTGCCTTAGACTTGTAATTTATAAGAAAGTCAATTTTAAAGGCTTGTGCATTATAGGGTTGTACCTTGTGCTTAAAAGTAGGTACATTGAGGTTATAATTTAGATAAGTATAAAACTTCTATTCAATAAAGACTTGTACATAAGCTTGAAAGACTTGTACCTCGGTATTTTATAGAAATCATGTACATTTTAAGTAAGGTTTGTGATTTTACTCACATAAAGTCATAAGTTTGTAGATTAGAGATTGTTACGGGAAATACCATAAAGTTAGGTTTTCGTGCTTTAATGACTTGTACTCTATAAAATGTTGTTATTTAGTATTTATGAAAAATCGTAGTTATAATAAATTAGGGTTTCATGTAAAAAAATAAATGGTTAACGTTTAACTTGAAAGTTTAATAATTGTACGTTAACGTAATAACGTAAAGTGGTAATAAAAGTTGAAAATTTTTATACTTGACGTATAAGGAATGAACTTAAGACATTCTGGTATTGGTGTGTACATTTATTAAGAATGTGAGTTATGTCATATTAGTTAGTTGTTATGATTAGATAAACTGATAACGTTTGAAAAAAAAAATTTAGCCATGATAAATGGATAAGTATTCTTTCGTTAGAATATTATATTAGTTTAATACGAGGTGAAATTTACCGGTAGTTACAGTATCCATGTGTACTGATACGCCGTATTAGATGGCGGTTGATGAATATTCTGAAATATAATAATCATGGACCCCATGCGAAGTTACCTCGATACGCCCTATCGGTTAACCCGATACGCCGTATCGACCATTTTTCGAAAAACTATAAATATAAAACCTAACATTCGGTTTTAAGAAAGCTTTAACCACCAAGTACAATTCTAGATGAATTTAGAAGATAAGAAGGTCCTGCAAGTGCATTAGTTCCATAGGAAAACTCTTGTAATCATTACACTCTGCTATAATCGTTCGGTTAACGTATTGTTTTCTTTATGAATTCTACTTTAATCGTTTTGAATATGATATTGTGTATTATTACTGAGATTATGGGCTAATACGTGTAGGTATTAGCCAAGTTTATGATAATATGATGTTTTAATTTGTTTATATCGATTTTTTAATCTTTCGTTCCATGTTGATTATGTTTATCACTTGATACATGTTTATGTGCTTAATATGTTTTAATCTTTCATTCAATTGATTCTTGTTCATTGAGTTAATCCTTATCTCGCTTTTATTAGGGATAGTGTAAAGTGGATGATAGACTAGTTTCTATTGAATTAATCGTTACCTCACTATTAGTGTAAAATGAGTGATAGACTAGGACTATTGAATTAATCTTTACCTCATTGTTATTAGTAATCTCGTAAAGTGGATGATGAACTTGATTTCGGGAAAGATACATATTACTTACCTTTGTCACTAGATCGATAATACTATGACCATTAGGCTACTGGTATAAATTTAGGGCATAAGTTTGTAATAAAGCACTCGTTGTTCGCCTTAGTAGCGATATCGTAAGCCGGATATATTATAATCAACAGTGAGACTTTATACAGGTTTGGTTAATTGTGACATGATTAATTAGTCATAAACCTCGAGTTTAAGAAGAAGTACCACATCGCTTTCATTAGAAACCCACCAACGAATGCAGTACAATCATTCATTGCACAAGTAGACTAATCTGGCATTTATTTGATTAAATTGGTTAATACTTTTTCCTTACATTTGAGCATGACCTCTTATTTATCGTTTGTTTATCTGCTTGTGCATGTTATTAGTTTTATTTATCGCTTTATTAAACCAAAACCTATGCCAGTCTCTCAGGTTGAAAACCCCCTTGCATTAGTCTACATTTAATTAGGTTAATTTAGATAATTAGAATACCATTAGATTAAGTGTTAACGTCCACTCTTAGTGATCGATACCCTACTTATCAATGAACCTACAATTGATCAGGTACACTGCCTGTTAGTGTTAGTTAATAGGTAAAGTCGGCAAAATATAAATAGTAAAACTTGATACATTAATTACCTATACCAAACGACACACATCATGTGCTCTATGAATGTCTTTGTGATTGGAATTGATAACATCAAGTAGTGTATACATTTTACTGTCAATATCCCTTGTAACATGCTCATTATTCTTGTATTTTTATGAGAATTTCTACTTAATTTCTTTCTATTTGATTAACATGACTTATTTGAGCATTGGAGCGAAGAGATGCGGAAGTGAGAAGAGACTTGAAGAAAACAAATAAAAGATTAACCAGAAGTTTATACAGCTTAGTTGATCTATACTACCTACGCCGTAGTCATAATGGAAGCAGTTCAACACCATATCAACATGAAGTATATACGGCTTAGTCACACTATTGGACTTACGTCGTAACTATTATGAAGACTTGGTTTAGTATCGAAACATCAAGACCACTAGGCGTAACAAGCCCGTAATGCTTACACTATTGAAATTATACATATTTGATGCTTAATGTTGCTATGATTTACAAGGATGTCTTTAAACGCTTAAAGTTTGGGAACCATTGTATAAATGTTTGCCAAATGAGCGGGATTGGGAGTTAGCTAATGAAATGTGTGACAAATTACAACTATTTTATGAGATAACCCTCATTTTTTTCGGTTAAAATATTGATAAGGATTTAAAGCATACGTTTTTAGGGGGTCATTTAAGCCATAAATAGTTACATTTTATATCCGTTACTGCTTAAAGTCGTTGCTTTTCACATTTTAGGTCTTTTGTAAGTAAATTGCTGGAATCAAGCATTTCGGACGAAAAGGAGCGAAAACATGAAGAAAACGACAAAGTCAAGATTTTAAGGCTGTTTTGCAAGCATGACGGCGTCCCAACTCCAAGGGCGACGCAGTCGCTCACAAGGTTTTCTAAAAAGTCTCAAGCGACGGCTCATATCATATTTTGGTTTTAACACCTGACGGCGTCACGCCTAAATCCAGAAGGGCGTCACCCTTACTTTCTTCACCAGACAACAAAGATCCATTTCAGACGACGTCCTTAAGCAAGCTAGACGACATCACATTTTCTTACCTGACGCCATCCCAACGATGACTTGTCTTAAACGAAACCCTAATGACGGCGAGTAGACGACGTCACCATCAAAAGGCGTCGCCGTCACGAGTGTACATATATATATATATATATATATATATATATATATATATATATATATATATATATATATATATATATATATATATATATATATATATATATATACACTTTGAATTTTATGTATTTTGTGTGCATTATTTTGGAGAGCAAATCCTAGTTCATTAGGAGTCCAAATTGGGCAGTATTTTAGGGCTCCAAACCCTTCTTTACACTTAAAGATAAATTTGTTTATCTAATCTATCACCATGTTTGATCTATGTTCAATTGTTTGTTTGTGTTCTTGCTTATCTATCATGCTTAACTAAATTAATTAAGTGTTTGCTTAGATCTAATGAAACATAATTATTGATTATTGTTAGATTGTCTCTTGTTTTAATTGGTAGACGCTAGAGCAAGGAAAAATGGCTTCTTTTTTAATTGTTGCGAGCTTGAACGTCCTAAATAGCAAAAAGCTTAAGAGTGCACTTAAGCAATCGTTGTGTTTATTGCGTGAGTTGTAGCTTAAGGATAATAGAGTATTCGGGGGAGATACTTCGGTACTTGGCGATCCCAGATGTTCTAGAGGAGAGTTACGATTCATAGAATTAGGGAATTAGGCACCCCCATGACTAACACGGAATACAACGCACCAATTAGAATGAGGATGTGACAATTCAACCGACCAATAAAAGATAACTAGAGAGTAAGCAAATCTAAGTAAACACGTTTTTAATTATCATAAGAAACACACTCATACAATTCATAGCTTTTCTTTTTCATTACTTTAATTAGTTTTTACTTTAAATTGTCAAGTATTTTAATTGGTAGAATTACCAACCCTCACTCTTCAAACTCCGAAATTTTACTTGTTTTCATAAAAAATATAAAAAGATAAAAAAAATCACCCTCACCACACATTTTTGTCATACATCTTTACTAGCATCTCTATTCCCCTAGAGAACGATCAACTCTCTGGGCTTACCCATACTACACTGCAACGATTAGGTATAATGCCTAGTGGGTTGTAAAGCTTGCTCGTTGAAAAGGAAGTCTTTCAACTCCGAACCTACGCATCAATATCCTACAAATTTTCCCATCGACATGTGAAATTGGATACTCGTTGCCCGAGTGGGCTGGTTCATAACAAAACCACAACAACAACAAGATAATCATCACAAATGACATAGCTGATAATCAAAGAAGGTGTAGAAAAGATACCAGATATTGAATCATTTTCAATAACAATATTTTAGACCTTTGAACTTGATGGAAACATCTCATTAACATCTAATTGATCAATTGTAGTGTTAATAATCGATCTACAGTTAATTGTGATTTTAGGGCTTGATTTTGAAGTGTTTTGTGAGTGTGTGCTTTGGCATTCATGTGTGTGTTTTTTGGGGTGAACGAATGTGGCGTGTTTTTAGTGTGAGTTTAATTGTTCTTGAATATTTACTTTGGATTATAAATTGACCGTATTGCTCATAAATGTAATTTATAAAGTTCTTTTTAATTTAATTAATAACAATTAGATGAAAGCCAATAAATGATGAAGATTAGTTTCTTTATTTTTATCTTTTTAATTGTATATGCAAAGAAACAGAAAAAGTATTTTCCTAAGCGAAAATTACCTAAATGACCCGTCAGACCATAAGTTGTCTTGCAGAGGACCATTTTTTTCAACTTTTCCAAAATGTCAATACTCTTCGTGCCTAGTTACAACCGAAAACAAAATACACACGTGTCACCAATTTAGCTAAACAAGAAAACAAAAACAAAAAAAAGAAAAAAAAGAAAAAGCATTTCGTGCCTATTTGAAACCGAATTGCAATAATCCAAAATGTTCACTATTACTTGTCATGCCATTGGAAAAAGTTGGGCATTTCGTGCCTATAGGGAATCGAAACTAATAAGAAGCCAAACCTCGGTAACAAGCAAAATATACACTAAAATCTTTTTGAATGACCATACAAGCACGAATTAATTATAAAGGAATGTTACAGTTTTTTTTTCACATTCATTTCGAGAATTCACAAGTTTTTATTGATTTTGACTGTCTTTCTGGTGTTAGTGTTGTGGCTTTGGTGGTTGTTTTGGTGTTCTGGCCGTGGTGGTGGTGTTAGTGTTGTGGCTGTGGTAGTGGTGGTTTTTGGTGTTGGTATTGTTACGGCAAAATATGGCACAAATTGAGGTATAATTTTTTTTTCTATTATTATTGGTTATTTAGTATTGATATGTGTAGTAATATATAGATTTTTATTTTATGTTAATTTAGGATGTTGTTGTCGATCTTACATGTAGAAGTAAGTTAAAGTTTATTCCCTACATTTTAAGTAAATTTAAAGACACCCGTAAGGAAGCATTGTTTAGGAGCACGTGTTTCGGTTGGTTGCTAGATATAGCTGATATGCAAGAGAATTGTATTCGATAAATTTTTTAGTTGTTGCCAAGTAGAACGTGAACCGGGAGACACGGATGTTGTTCCTTTCACTTACCAGGTAGGAGAGTATGAGTTAAAATTTGGGAGGGAGGAATTTTGCCTCGTAACGGGGTTAAGATTCGGGGAGACTTTAGTTCGGAATTTAAAAATGGTGAAATTCCTTTTAAGAGATGAGTCTTTGATTCATCTTATGATGGACATGCCATAAATTGTAGAATGTTGTATAACAAGCTTAAAAGCAAAGAGTTTGATGAATTGAGCGATACAGATGCTGTTCGCCTTGCTTTGTTAGGCACAGTAGATTTAGTGCTTTTAGGTCATGAGCCACGGTATGTTGTCCCGGATTGGCGTTTTAGGTTGGTAGATAATATAAACGCGTGGAACATCTATCCTTGGGGTTCGTTCGCATGGTCGACATTGTACGGCCAGTTAGCTGATGCAATAACTAAACGGTGGGAAGCTCTGTTTGTCAATGAGAGACCACCTCCTGGACCTGATGGTAAAGTTACAAATCCGAAATATTCATTGTTGGGATTCACATGGGCCTTTAAGGTATGCCATCTATTAATTTGTACTCGTTATGTATATGTATGACGTTAAAGAAATAAAACACGTGTTTTTTTTAGACGTGGATATTAGAGATGTATCGAGTAGGGTCCATGCAATTTTATAAACGTGAAAATCGCTATCCTAGAATACTTGCTTGGTGTTATAGAACTAGGTTTTTACACTCAATGATTCCTGCACTTTTGGTGAGTTCTTAATAATTACGCTCTCTATATCATAATAACATTTATTGGAGTATGTATATAATTTGGTAGTTAATATTGGTTATATTTTACAGGAAGCGCGACCTTTGGCACGGCTTATACCCGATGAACGTGAGTCCCAAGAGAAATGGTGGAAAGAAAGCGTAGCATTTTTTGAGGGTCGTTTTACCAAACCACCACCCATACCGCCGTCTGCAAACCCACATAGTCGTGATGGTGTACCAGCATACCTTTTTCGACGTTTGGAGGAACAAGATAATTTCATAAAGGAACAGACTGAGTATTACAAGGCACGGGAAGCGAAGTTGGAAGCAAAGTTCCAGTCTTACGACGAAATGCTCCAAGAAATGTATGCTAATTATAAGGTAAATATGTCACGTTAATTTTTGAGGTTATATATTTAGATGAAAAAACGGTTATTAATTATTTTGTTATATAATTTAATGTCTTCCCAGCGAGGTGGCACAAGACAGGAATTTCCGAAAGGACCTGTCCATGTAGAGGAACATTGTGGTTTGAGTGGATTAAGTGGGTTTCAGAATGCTGGTCCAGGATTTTCTAACCCACCGGATAGTTCTTTCTTTGACGGGGTTTCTCACCAGTCGCCACAGGTGGCCACAAATTTATTCGAGCAGTTGACCACCTCGTTTCACTCGGCATCCCGCACTGGTACCCCTATGACACAACAAGGATTTGTTATGTGGTCAGGTAACAATCCGCAACAAGCTGGTCCATCACACGCCCCTGTAGCTAGCCGTGTCATCCCGGTAAATTGATACTTACATAAATATTATACCTTTTCCCCATTTTCTTGTATAATACTAATTATGTGGAACTAAGAAATGATTGTTTATTTGTGTTAGGGTGCTATTAATCGTGAAAAAGAGAGATGCCGTCCTGGACCTTTTATGAGGGACCCGTACGAGCAGTTGTCACCAACTACCGAGATACCTAAGAAACGGACGGGAAAGAGTAAGGCGAGTACAACCAACATTCCACCTTTTGATCTCGAAAATGATGTTGATGATGCAAATGGCGATCCTATGATTTTACGTGAAAATCGTATGGGAGAGTGTGTTTCATTCTATAACGTCGACCCCGATAAGGTAATCGTAAGATTAATTGAATGCATTTTTTAAAAATGATTAACATGTTTGTATTGATATTGTATTTTACTTTTGGCTATTTAGGTTAGGCGTAATAACTATGAGCCTGTAGCGAGTTTTCTGCAAAACCTAGTACCTATATTCTTGGATTGCCATATATTGGGTTTTCGATGCGAGACACAATTTTGGAGAGATCTTGTCCCTTTTGCGTGTACGGGTAAAAGTGATGCTTGGTTGTCAGATGATGTAAGTTTATTATTAAATGTTTAAATTGTATTTGAATAATCTTGTTTATAGAATGCCAAATAATAATTTATTTATTTTATTTGAATTAGCATATGAATGCTTGGATGGAGCTTCTAATTCGTCTTAGGAAAGATGGTTGTCATTGGACAGTAGCGAAATCATCGACAGCATCGTATGTTCCAGGCTCAACATCGGTCTTCTTACTTGAGACTGATAGTGCATTGCAGGGAACTTTGAGTGGGCGGACACGTCCGTACTGTTCTTGGGATAAGGTAGATATGGTAAGTATTTTAGTTTAATAATTTTAATACGTTTAGTATTTTAAGCTATTTAATTTTATATAAGTCGATGATTTTATTTTTGTAGGTGTTTATGCCCATTAATGCCGAAAGTAATCACTGGGTGGCTGCTGTTGTAAATCTCACTTATTCATGTATTGTTATTTTTGACTCGATGGAGAGTGAACGTCGAAAGAAAATTTTGCGTGAACATATTGTTGCATGGACGAAAGTGCTAAACAAAACGTTGGAAATTCAAGGGTATTTTCAGGTTACTAGACGCCAACCATTTAACTTTGGATACTCCTACAACGATTTCGATAGCTGGTTCCCGGTTCCGCAGCAAACAAATACAACAGATTGTGGAGTGATAACATGTTGGCTTATACAACAATTTTGTTTTTACAATATCCCACCACCGATTATTCCTAATCCTTCAGGCTTTTTTAAATAGTTTAGAGCAATCATGGCTGATACTTTTTATCGTAGCCGGTGTGAGGATACTAGATATTGTGGATATGATTAGTTGAAATTTTATATATTTTTGTTTATCTACGTGTACCAAATGAATGTTTTTGTATTTTATGTATAACAAGTTATAGCCTTGGTAATTAACGTTTTGTAAATGACTTAAATGTAAACAGTAAATGAGTTATATTAAAAGCATAAATAATACAAAATAAAAAACTCAAGTCAAACTTAAACATCACTGAATGTAATTAAAAAAAAGTTACGAAACAAAAAAACTAAAGTTTAATTCATAGACTGATAAACGGTATCCTTGTGGTAAACCTCAACAATGTTTTTCAAAGTGATGTTAAGGGAATGGTTGTGTGGTTTTGATGTGAACACTGAGACGTTCTTTAGTATCAAAACAGCACCGACACTGATAGATTTCACATAACCCTTATCCTCTTCAAGGACTTTGTGATGAATGGAACCAGACATTATTCCCGATGGATCTTTGAGTGTAACTGTTAGGTCACTAATTGAATTTGGTGTACAAGACTTGATAACAGCTACAACAAGTTCAAGCTTCCTGATTGGTTCCAAACAGTCAAGTCTAATCACGCAAGTCTGCCACTTGTGAATGACAGACTGTAACAGACTTAAAACTGCTCAAAAACCAATACAATGAAATCCAGGAGAGTATAGGGTCTCCCCGGGTCGTTATGTCCCAGCGAGCTATGCAATGGATCAATCAACGTTTAGTGATCGAGAAATTTGAACGATAAAGGGAATTGATTATGATTATAACTACAGAAATATCAAACAAACACAAAGGCTAAAATGCAAATGAGAGGAAATTAAAAAGATAAAATCTATTAAATAAACGCTATCACTAAAATTAAAATGATGTTTTTGTTTTTATGTTTTTATAAAACTGAAATTAAAATCTACGCGACGTATAACTAAAAACGTGAAACTAAATCAATATTAACCCTAAAAATATGAAATTGATGTTTTTACAAACCTAATGATAAAAGAAAATTTATGGAAAAAGAAAATTATTTTTATAACTAATTATCTAATTAAAAACTATTTTTAACTATTAATTAATTACCTAAAATACAAGAAAATAGGAAATTAGGCTAGAAAAATAAGATTAAGACTTGGAAAAGTCTAAAATATCAAAATAGACTTTTCAAAACTATTTTTGTAATTTTCTGATTATTTTTCTATTTATTATGAATTTTAAACTATTAAAAACTAATTAAATTACTAAAAATTACCAAATAAACTATGAAAAATCTGGAAAATTACTTTTTTTTACTTTTTATATTTATCTAAACCTAAGAAAAATGAAAACTTATATTTTTGGACCTTTTCTGAATTTTTTGTATTAAAAGCTAATTAAAAGTGCTTAAAAACTAATAAAAATCAAGAAAAATAGCAAAATGACTTAGAAAAATATGAAAAATTCAGAAAAACTCTAAAATTATAATCTAATTCTGAGAAAAATATAAAAACAGGTGCTTATATAGAGAAATATAGAACTGATGTTGAAGTGCTTATTGAAATAAGCACTTGATAAGCCAAAAGCTCACCAAAAGCTACCCAACTGAGAAAGAAGCTATAATAAGCTAAATTAACTAAAATGCAACAAGTTTCAACAAGCTAATACCACTGATTCACAGGATACAACAGAATTGATGTTTTGAGATTTTTGCTTAAAACACAGGTTTGGGTACCAACTTGCAGCCACAAAATAAGCAATCCAATAAGCTAGAAATTAGGAACAATAACTAGCAACCTATACTAGACCTAGGTGAGACCAAGTGTACCAAAAATCATGCCATGAGAAGCTCTAATAAGCCCTGTGCACAAGCTTCAATATTGGTGAAAAGCTCAGCACCACTGAGTACAGTGGTGCAGGGCAGCTGAGACAGAAAGTACAAGCCTTTTTGAAGCTTGTAAAAAATTTGTAAAAATCAATAAAAATGGTAATAAGTAAACAGACCAAGAGAGGTTTTTAAAACAACAAATTTCACTAAATAAGACCCAAAATTGAATCCTAGAAAAATCCTTGTAGTTGGCTTAAAAACAGGTTTGGATTTTTTTTGACTTTTGAAGAAATATGCAAGTTTGACTTTTTTGAGTTTTGAACTTGATTTAAGGACTGATATTGTTGTATTATGATGGAATGAAGTTAATACAACCTTTGTTTATGTAATTTAAACACAACACAAGTGATTTGATCTTCAAATATCCAACAGTGAACCTGTTGGATGCTAATGATATGGATTTTGACTTTTTTGGATTACATGCACATAAGTAAGACAGATAAGAGTTTATTAGGACTAAACAAAACTCAAACAACAAAAAACTACCACTGCATTCACCTGTGAGACAGTTTTGACAAAGAAACCAAACACCCCTTTTGTGAACTGTTATGAGCTCAAACTGACCCAAACTTTTAACCAACTTGTAATTATGATCAAACTAGGTTCTAATATCTTAAATACAACTTACAGAACAGATAAAAACCAGTTATAGCTACAAATAAAGATAATGCAAAGAAACCTTAAAATTCACTTACAAAGAGTCCTAGCCACTATGGCTTGAAACAGTTAACCAGAGGACCACTAACCTATCTCAATCAACCCACTAGACCTAAATCAACCCATTTCCATAGCTGCTCCACCCATTGGCTAATTCCATTACCAAATTGCCCCGTTTTGACTTTTGTTGACCAAGAACCACAATGATAGGAAACTTGAATGTGAGCTAGTCAAAAGTTGTGATAAGCTTATACAAGCTTTTATGAGTTTTAAAATAAGCTTCTACACACTTGTATTTAAGTTTTTGAAATTGCAAATTGAAACAGTGAGCTAGAAACTTGCATTGTAATCATAAACTGAGATTGATGCTTGAAATCATTCTTAGAACACTTAAACACTTTAAATTAATACATTTTAACAAGAGATTACAAGTTTTACACTAAGTTAAAGCTTTTACATAAAAAACGACATTAAAGTTAAAAATAAAACTAGTAGACTACTCTTCTTGCTTCCTTTTGCCTTTCTTTTATATCCAAACTCATCTTCTCTCACTTCTGAATGTATCCCACCACTCCTTAGCCATTGGATGGCTTCAATTGATCCTAGCCGTTAAAATGGATTATTTGGCGCCAAATCTTGATTTTAACAGTTGAGAGTTGAGTGAAATGGGGGAGAGGCATTTATTGCCTTTGGAGTTTGGTGGAGGCTGGGGGGACATGGTGAGGTGATAGGGTGAGTTGGTGGAGAAATGGTGGCTGGATATGGTGGGCAGACAAAGGAGAGGGAAAACGGGGGAGAAGGGTGTGGGGTTTATTATTGTTTAAACATTGGGTTGGGTGGGTTGTCGGGTTGGATAATTAGACCGGGTTAACAGATTGGGCCAGGGGTTTAATATTGGGCTTGGGGTTTTATATAAGGTCCATTTGGTTTGTTTAAGTATTAATACAAGGGACCAAATATGTAAAACTGAAATTCCCAGGGACCAAACATGTAAATTATGAAAAGTAGTCAAAGGACTAGTCTTGCCAAGTTTAATAATCCATGGGTTGATTTTGACATTTTTGAAATTTCCAAGGACTAGATTTGACAAATTTTGGATTTTCAGGGACTAAATTGTAATTTTCTCAAAACTTTTAGATTTCCCACCAAAGGACTAAACATGATACTTTATGATTTTAAAAAGACCTTTGGTGACTTTACTTTTGAAATTATGTGCTCAGGGACTGTTTTTGACAATTTTTTTTGAAACTTGGGGATCAAACTGCAATTTTTGCAAATTTGATATGTTTTTCATCCGATTTTGATATTTTTGCATTTAAAACACATAAAACACTGATTTGTGATATTTTGATCATTTTGATGTGTTTCTGAGTGTTTTCAGATGAATTTGCAGTTTATTTTGTACAAAAATGATGAGTATTTACACACTCATCAATCCCCCACACTAAACTATTGCTAGTCCCTAGCAATCTTTTGAGAAAAACATAATGGATTTGCATCTCTTTACCAAAAGCCATTACTTCTCGAGTAGCCAAATGTTTCAGTTCAAGCAAGAACCATGGTACACCGATAACCATCTGATTTATTGGCAAATCATAAACCATATAACGGATTTGATGTGTCTTTACCAGAAGCCGTTTGCTCCTGGATTAGCCAATCCTTTTGTCTTACAGACATGGCGGACTGATAACCAATTGAGTAAGTGTAGAACACTTACTCCAAAAAAAAATTTTTGGCCAAAAACGGGGGAATTGGGTAGATAATATATGAAATAATTCGTGAGAATTCCCCACACTTAGAAATGAATATTGCCCTCAATATTCAAAGTACCGGCGGTTATGCCGAAACAAAGAACGTAAAAGGAAATACTACGGCCATTATTTAGAAAGAATTTTTTTTGAAACATGTGGGCAACCCCCCCCACACTAGGGTGGTAGAAAGAGGTAAGAAGACAGAAATATGGGTGAAAACCCATATGGCGTGCTATCTTGTTTTGATTCTCGAGTCGCTAGCTCGACTCGACCCCGAATTCATTTGTTCATGGGGAAAGTAACGTGGAAAACCAATCTCGATCGGACTTTCGTTCACAATGTTAATGAACATATGAACATCAGAAAGTTCCACACCGACGAGATACAACCTCGGTATTGTTAATAGTAGAAACTATAAAGGATGATACCGGGGTCAAAGATGGTGTCCTCATTCCCGAAAGAGAAAAGGGAAGAGCAACCACACCATCGTGAAGAATGGAATAAAGACGCATACATGAGAATGCATGTCCATTCCTCAGCAGAGAGAAGCAAATCACCAGTTGTGACATCTTTAAGCTTAAACTTGAAGCTTAGATGGTGATTGTCAAGAAGATGTCCGGGAGGGAGGGTGGGAAATGGTTCTTCAATCAACAGACTTTCCAGAAAAATGATGTCTCCCTCCGGATCAAGGTAAGTGTTATCAATTCCCATTGGAATTGACTCATCACTAAGAAAGGCCTCGACTTCATTCCAAAAGTTGTCATCTTCCTCATCAGGAGTGAGAGAAGGAATGGAAGAGTCGGGAATAAGACTAGAAGATGATGGATCACTTTTGAGCAATTCATCAATGGGAAGAATGTCTCCCATTGGATCACAAACATCAGCATCCAACTCAGATGAAATCAAGAGAGTTTGGTTTCATCCACGACGTAACAAACTCGATGCGACAAACCGATGCGGAGGTGGGACAAGTGGTGTGCTCTTAGAGCTAGCAGTTTCCACCACTTCCGATGAAGTCTCCAATTCTAGATCATCATCATCATCAAGAATACTCTTGACTTCCCTGGTACAACTTTCAAACCATTTGTTTGAACCAGGGGTAATTTTCAAAGCTTTGAGCTCAAGACGCTTTTGGTGAACACTCTTAACCGTGAAATTTGAGAGTGTTGCATTGATTCTTTCAGATTTTTGATTAATTGTGGCAACACTCTTTTTGTATAGAGGTTTGGAGTTCTGGTTGATATTTAACGTGAGCTCGTCGTTGTCAACCCGTATGGTCAACTCTTCCGCAAACACATCAATCAGAGCACGACTCGTTCTTAAGAAAGCTCTCCCTAAGATGAGGGGAACTTTAGGATCTGCATCGAAGTCTACAACAACAAAGTCAGCATGAAAGTGGAATTTTCCCACTTTTAGCACAACATCCTCGGCTATCCCAAGTGGACGAGTTATGGTACGGTCCGCTAGCTCGAGTGTCATATAAGTGGATGAAAGTTCGTGAAGAGACAGTTTCTTCCATACTGAGAGTGGCATGAGGTTAATGCTAGCGCCAAGATCGGCCAAGGCGAAGCATTGAAACATCCCCAGGAAATCACACGGGATTAAAACCGGCCGGGTCTTCAAGCTTTTCGGGAAGCTTATTAAGAATGGCTGCTGAGCATTGCTCATTTAGAGGGGTTTTCGCCATCTCTGATAGCTTATCTTTGTTGGTGAGTAAGCCTTTAAGCGTGGATGCAAATTTAGGCATTAGAACGAGAGCATCAACGAAGCTTATATCAAAGTGGAGCTCATTGAAGATTTGGAAAAATTTTTCCATTTGCTCTTTGTTTTGTCTTTGAGCTTCTCATCATTCATTCTTGATGGGTAAGGAAGCTGACTAGACTTTTGAGCCGGGATGGAAGTGTTTTCTGGCTCAGGATTTTTCCTCGGAACATCGGGTTCCGGACTTAAAGCTTGGACTACCGAAGGTGGGACTTGTGCGGTACTTCGTGGGCTTGAATAATGCACCTTGTCCGTTGTCTCCTTGGTAACTTGACTAAATGCCACAGGAGGAGGGGGCATAGGAGTCGTAGGTCCATTGTGCGTCTTACCACTACGAGTGGTGACGGCTTTCAACTCGGCATTTGGATTAGGAATTGTATTGCCTGGGAGTCCTCCAGAAGATGATGAAGCTTTGTTCATATTCATGTTCATGAAACTGCTCATCATATTCTTTAACTCATTTGTCTGCCGAGATAATGTAGTATCAATTTCCCTTTTTAGCTCACCTCTCATGTTATTGATCTGAGTTTGCATAGAACGCATGTTTGACTCAGTCATTTTCATGAAGTCATTTGGCATAGGAGCTTGAGGAGGTGGTTGATAACTCTGATGATTAGGAGCTTGAAAAGGTTGTTGATAACCTTGCTGATTTGGAGCTTGATAAGGTTGGTTGAAATTGTTCCGGTTCTGATTGAAATTTTGAGAGTTATTGAAGTTTTGTCCTTGATTCGGAACAAAGCGATTTTGATTGCCATGGTTTTGATTGCCATGGTTTTGCACAGGAGGAAAACCAGGTGGTGTCATACCGCTAGGTGCACGGTAGTGAGGATCAGCCCGTGGTCGGTATTGATTGTGGTTTACCGAAGCTACGGGAGCTTGGTAAAAGAAGCATCGGTTGCTTGACAATCATAATACGCGTGTGGACCACTACAAATTTCACACACCTTGTTTATGGCTTTGATTGGTTCCGGCTTATGAATTTCGCTTTTGATTTCCTTTACCTCTTTTATCATACAATGGATCATGTCCGTTAGAGCGGCTAACGGAGCTGCTAACTCGGAAGAGTTACTGGATGAAGAAGCAGGAATGTTCGGAACATTGACTTTGTTTCGAGAAATAGGAACTTTTGATTTACTCTCGCAAATTTCAAGCACATCTTTAGGTTTTCGATTCAAGATATTGCCACCCGCGGATGCGTTCAAAGAATCTTGATCGTTACCATTCAACCCATTATAAAAGATATTAACTTGTTGAAGCTCCGTGAATTCATGATGGGGGCATTTCCTGAAGAGATCTTTGAATCTCTCCCATGCCTCTCCAAAATTTTCATCGAAATTTTGACGAAATCTAGAAATTTCATTTTTTAGATTAGTCGTCTTTGATGGAGGGAAGAAGTAATTAACAAACTTTTGAACAAGATCCTCCCAAGTTTCGATGGATCAAGGGGGTTCTTTTTCCACCAAATCCGGCGTCCCTCAAGTGAGAACGGAAAAGCATCAACTTGATTACTTTTGTGGCACATCCTTGAAATTGATAGTTGAAGTCAACTTGTTAAACCAATGGATGTGTGCATACGGTCTTCTCGGTCGACCCGCGGAATTGATTTGTAGACACAAGTTGGATCAAATGTGTCTTCAATTCGAAGTGATCCGAGTTGATTACTGGTAAAACGATGGCATCTCCATAACCCTCGGTGGGTGCCGGAGCATTTCGCCATAGTACGTTCGTCGCCATGGTGTTGTTAGAAATCAAGACGAATCTCGGGTTCGACTATTTGGGCAAAGACGCCTACGAGAACGTCGTCTAGGAATTTCGCTAGATCACGCAAAGGACTCAATGATCTAGAAGAACGAGTGCGCATGCACTAGAGTAACTCTAAGGAACTCAGAGTTAAGGAGAGAAATGGGAATTATGAAGATATTTTAGATGAGAATGAGAATTATGAAGACGTTTTATAAAAATCAGGTGAGAAGAATCTTTATGGGTTTTCTGGTTTTGAAACGTCGATATCACAACAAAATCAATTAACACAAAATTGAGGCAAAACAACAGTGAACTTAACCAATAATCCAAGATGAATGGCTTCTTTGAAAAAGGTACACCAATCACAAGGACACAAAGGCAAGTTTTATATCTTTAGTTCGTGAACTTATTATGGTCGCACCCCCAGTTAGGTAGTGCACTGCCTTGGTTTGCGGTGGTAATCTTTTAAGTTGTTAATTATTAAAGAAAACGACGATTCTTTTTGTATTTTTATTTTTGATACATATATAGAAACAAAAGGAAAAATATTTTTGTGTTTTATACGTTTTTGGTTGTTTTTGGGTTTTTGGATTTTTTTAGAAGAAAATATGGATATATATATATACAAAGATGGATGATATAAACAAAGAGTGAGGATTCAAACAACTAATCTGCTAAAACGGAAGATAGATCAGCACAGCTCCCCGGCAGCGGCGCCAAAATTTGATTGGTTCCAAACAGTCAAGTCTAATCACGCAAGGCTGCCACTTGTGAATGATGACAAATGCCTTAAACTGCTCAAAAACCAATACAATGAAATCCAGGAGAGTATAGGGTCTCCCCGGGTCGTTATGTCCCAGCGAGCTATGCAATGGATCAATCAACGTTTAGTGATCGAGAAATTTGAACGATAAAGGGAATTGATTATGATTATAACTACAGAAATATCAAACAAACACAAAGGCTAAAATGCAAATGAGAGGAAATTAAAAAGATAAAATCTATTAAATAAACGCTATCACTAAAATTAAAATGATGTTTTTGTTTTTATGTTTTTATAAAACTGAAATTAAAATCTACGCGACGTATAACTAAAAACGTGAAACTAAATCAATATTAACCCTAAAAATATGAAATTGATGTTTTTACAAACCTAATGATAAAAGAAAATTTATGGAAAAAGAAAATTATTTTTATAACTAATTATCTAATTAAAAACTATTTTTAACTATTAATTAATTACCTAAAATACAAGAAAATAGGAAATTAGGCTAGAAAAATAAGATTAAGACTTGGAAAAGTCTAAAATATCAAAATAGACTTTTCAAAACTATTTTTGTAATTTTTCGATTATTTTTCTATTTTTTATGAATTTTAAACTATTTAAAACTAATTAAATTACTAAAAATTACCAAATAAACTATGAAAAATCTGGAAAATTACTTTTTTTACTTTTTATATTTATCTAAACCTAAGAAAAATGAAAACTTATATTTTTGGACCTTTTCTGAATTTTTTGTATTAAAAGCTAATTAAAAGTGCTTAAAAACTAATAAAAATCAAGAAAAATAGCAAAATGACTTAGAAAAATATGAAAAATTCAGAAAAACTCTAAAATTATAATCTAATTCTGAGAAAAATATAAAAACAGGTGCTTATATAGAGAAATATAGAACTGATGTTGAAGTGCTTATTGAAATAAGCACTTGATAAGCCAAAAGCTCACCAAAAGCTACCCAACTGAGAAAGAAGCTATAATAAGCTAAATTAACTAAAATGCAACAAGTTTCAACAAGCTAATACCACTGATTCACAGGATATAACAGAATTGATGTTTTGAGATTTTTGCTTAAAACACAGGTTTGGGTACCAACTTGCAGCCACAAAATAAGCAATCCAATAAGCTAGAAATTAGGAACAATAACTAGCAACCTATACTAGACCTAGGTGAGACCAAGTGTACCAAAAATCATGCCATGAGAAGCTCTAATAAGCCCTGTGCACAAGCTTCAATATTGGTGAAAAGCTCAGCCACTGCAGTGGTGCAGGCGTGAGACAGAAAGTACAAGCCTTTTTGAAGCTTGTAAAAAATTTGTAAAAATCAATAAAAATGGTAATAAGTAAACAGACCAAGAGAGGTTTTTAAAACAACAAATTTCACTAAATAAGACCCAAAATTGAATCCTAGAAAAATCCTTGTAGTTGGCTTAAAAACAGGTTTGGATTTTTTTTGACTTTTGAAGAAATATGCAAGTTTGACTTTTTTGAGTTTTGAACTTGATTTAAGGACTGATATTGTTGTATTATGATGGAATGAAGTTAATACAACCTTTGTTTATGTAATTTAAACACAACACAAGTGATTTGATCTTCAAATATCCAACAGTGAACCTGTTGGATGCTAATGATATGGATTTTGACTTTCTTGGATTACATGCACATAAGTAAGACAGATAAGAGTTTATTAGGACTAAACAAAACTCAAACAACAAAAAACTACCACTGCATTCACCTGTGAGACAGTTTTGACAAAGAAACCAAACACCCCTTTTGTGAACTGTTATGAGCTCAAACTGACCCAAACTCTTAACCAACTTGTAATTATGATCAAACTAGGTTCTAATATCTTAAATACAACTTACAGAGCAGATAAAAACCAGTTATAGCTACAAATAAAGATAATGCAAAGAAACCTTAAAATTCACTTACAAAGAGTCCTAGCCACTATGGCTTGAAACAGTTAACCAGAGGACCACTAACCTATCTCAATCAACCCACTAGACCTAAATCAACCCATTTCCATAGCTGCTCCACCCATTGGCTAATTCCATTACCAAATTGCCCGCTTTTGACTTTTGTTGACCAAGAACCACAATGATAGGAAACTTGAATGTGAGCTAGTCAAAAGTTGTGATAAGCTTATACAAGCTTATATGAGTTTTAAAATAAGCTTCTACACACTTGTATTTAAGTTTTTGAAATTGCAAATTGAAACAGTGAGCTAGAAACTTGCATTGTAATCATAAACTGAGATTGATGCTTGAAATCATTCTTAGAACACTTAAACACTTTAAATTAATACATTTTAACAAGAGATTACAAGTTTTACACTAAGTTAAAGCTTTTACATAAAAAACGACATTAAAGTTAAAAATAAAACTAGTAGACTACTCTTCTTGCTTCCTTTTGCCTTTCTTTTATATCCAAACTCATCTTCTCTCACTTCTGAATGTATCCCACCACTCCTTAGCCATTGGATGGCTTCAATTGATCCTAGCCGTTAAAATGGATTATTTGGCGCCAAATCTTGATTTTAACAGTTGAGAGTTGAGTGAAATGGGGGAGAGGCATTTATTGCCTTTGGAGTTTGGTGGAGGCTGGGGGGACATGGTGAGGTGATAGGGTGAGTTGGTGGAGAAATGGTGGCTGGATATGGTGGGCAGACAAAGGAGAGGGAAAACGGGGGAGAAGGGTGTGGGGTTTATTATTGTTTAAACATTGGGTTGGGTGGGTTGTCGGGTTGGATAATTAGACCGGGTTAACAGATTGGGCCAGGGGTTTAATATTGGGCTTGGGGTTTTATATAAGGTCCATTTGGTTTGTTTAAGTATTAATACAAGGGACCAAATATGTAAAACTGAAATTCCCAGGGACCAAACATGTAAATTATGAAAAGTAGTCAAAGGACTAGTCTTGCCAAGTTTAATAATCCATGGGTTGATTTTGACATTTTTGAAATTTCCAAGGACTAGATTTGACAAATTTTGGATTTTCAGGGACTAAATTGTAACTTTCTCAAAACTTTTAGATTTCCCACCAAAGGACTAAACATGACACTTTATGATTTTAAAAAGACCTTTGGTGACTTTACTTTTGAAATTATGTGCTCAGGGACTGTTTTTGACAATTTTTTTTGAAACTTGGGGACTAAACGCAATTTTGAAAAATTGATATGTTTTTCATCTGATTTTGATATTTTTGCATTTAAAACACATAAAACACTGATTTGTGATATTTTGATCATTTTGATGTGTTTCTGAGTGTTTTCAGATGAATTTGCAGTTTATTTTGTACAAAAATGATGAGTATTTACACACTCATCACTTCCCTTTTTTATTGATGAACTTTTTCATATCGCCTAGACAAGCATCTACCGTGATCCCGAAAGCATCTAGATACTCAATCGCACTTAGCCATGGGCCACGCGTAAAATGATCATCTTCAGACGCATCCTCCATTATTTTCCTGACATGCTCTTGGGTTGACATTACAGACGAAGGGCCACCTTCCGTAATGTCTGTATTTTTGCGGAGCTTCGCCATTTGAAGAATACCCGCTGGACCGGGTATTATCCGTGTTTGTCCTGTAGTAGTTGAGTTTTTTGTGGGTTGATCAATGTGCAAATGTATTTTACTATCAGGGGAACCACAAGCACACATAACAAATAAAGGAACATCGTTGTTGTCTTTAATCTCCATCTGAGTATCTGATGGACTTAGCCTATAGGACAAATTGAGTTGCTTATTTGGATCCAACTCAAATTTATTCACCAACATTTCAACTAAGAATGAGTATGTCATGTCGTTGTACATAATGACACCACTCTCATTTTCATTGAAATGTAATTTACATTTGAATTTCATGAAACTAGCGACCATTTGTATGTTTGTTAGAATGATGTATGTTGGTATTGAGTTTATTGTTAAAGTCTATGTTTGTTATAGTTCTTGTGGATGTTATATATATAGTGCAGGAGCAACATAACAATCTATAGATCACACACTCATTTACACGAAATATGACAATATTTCATGCATTTGACAATTCAAAGAGAATCTATAAATCACATAGACATGTCAGTCGTATTTGACAAATCAATGACACTGAATACATCACATAATTTTTTACACGAAGTATGACAACTATTGGATTTGTCATAGTATTGTCAAATCAAATGTATTGTCAAATCCCATTATATCCTCTTTTAGTAGATCTTGTTAATAAAACTATATCATTAAATAGTTCGAAAAACTATTACAACCTAATAGACATAAAACATAAACAAATTTCATTAGTCACTCATTCGCTAGAGAATGAAGAATTAGTGATTCTTTGTATGGGCCAATGAAAAACGAGCCATCATTTGCTTCGATACCCATGTTTTGAAACTCCTGAGTAGTTCGGTCGTACACTTGTAGTAAGCGGAAATCGTTGGTCGCTCTTAGTTTCAACTATTGGCTCCACATTCTTACTAAATCCAAGTAATTTTACCACATGATCAATTGGGAATGGAATGGTGAATAGCACTTCAAACGATGTTAAAATAACACCAACAAATTCTAACACCCATGCAGACATGTATTTTCTCTCATCTTGAATGAAACTTCCAGAAATTACGAGAGATGTTCCTAGCTGGGAAATATAGAACGGAGGTGGAATCATGAACCTTATCTCTCTAGGTATGTCTACTACATGAAAATGATGAGTAACTAGATCAAATGAAACAAGCATGTAACTTTTTTGTAAACTACCATCGTTACTATAAAATTTTTCAGAACCAAACCAGAAAATTTTACCACCTACTACTGCTTGACCATACCGTTTTAGTTTGATTGATTGACGGGGCAAACGGTCATTCTCAAGATTGATCCAACAATTCGAACTCAATGTAAACACTGACACATACCATGGTCCTTGGACGTTAAATGAGTAATTAATCTTTAAAAGGGTTGGGTCTAACGTGTCGGGACATACACCAAAACCAAAGACCATTTTTGGATGATCAGGTTGATTTGTCAAATAAGGGACAAGTTTACCTACAGATTTTTTTATTGATGGGTTCCAAATAACAAGACACATATCAGAACCCTATGAAAAGCACCAAACACCTTCTGAAGTAGCAATTGGTTTAAGAGTTGGAAGATTTAAATTAGTTTGTTGAGGCGTGAAGGCTAAATTATCATCTACTGAAAACATAAAACCTACACTCATTTGCATATAAGTTAAATTAAAACAACACATATCCGTCTCACGAAAACCGTAACGACGAATGAAGTCAGAAAAGTCTATGGTTGACTTCCATCTCTTTGACACACTACGAAATTGTAGTAGAGACTTAACTGGAAGTTTATGCATGATTTCAATTTGAAGGTCGAAAGGTATATTGTCCGACATTTTTAAAGAATGGAGAAGAATTTGTTAGTGAATGAGATTTAGTAAACATTAACCCAAAATATTGTCGTTAAATAGATGAAGATTATAGCACATCCATGTGACTATTCACATATTTTTTTACACGAAATATGACAATTATGACTCGCTTTATACAAACATAGACAGGATAGGCCAATGAGAATTTTTTAATCACTTAAAATTGTACACGAAATATGATATAGATGTGATAGGGCAGTTGCTTTATACAAACATAGATGTGACAAGGAAATGACAATTTTTTAATCACTTAATATTGTACACGAAATATGACAATTATGATTCGCTTTATACAAATATAGATGTGACAAGCCAATGACAATTTTTTAATCACTTAATATTGTACACGAAATATGACAAGCCAATAACAATTATGTTTACGCCACAAATGGAGCTCCTACACTATACATAACATACTTCAAATTGAATAACAACATATCTTCAAAATAACTTACAAGAAAATGGATTTAAATTTAAAGAAATTCAAATGTATATTACATTTTGATGAGCAAGAACGAGGTGTTTTTATATATGATGATATAACGTACTCAGTGTTAGTTGAAATGATGGTGGAGAAATTCAACTTGGATCCAAATAACCGAGTAAATTTATTGGGTAAGGTCCCTTCAGCTGACTTTCGGATGGATATTACAGACGACAACGAGGTAAATTTTTTTGTTGAGTGTGCTTGTGAATGTTCAGGCGAATTTTCACATTTATATGTTTCTCAACCAAAAAAAATGAAAGAAACCACCACTTTTTGCTCAACTGAAGAAAATCCAATGTTTTACAATTTTTTGAAACCGACATCAGATGAAAACATCGGCCCATCAAATGATGGTCCATCTCAAAATTTCGACTGTAATGATTTTCAAAACACTGGATCTGGTTATAAAAATGAGGCCAATTTCACAAAACCAGGGTCATCATTTGCGTTCGGTTCAGATGACGAACATGAAGATGAAGCAAATGAGAGTTTTGATGGTGTAAATGAAAACCCACAACACGTTAACCATAAATGGACAAATTTTTCCCGTTTATGCCAGACGTTCCAGAAACACCACTTTACACGTCCAAACCTATGCCTTCAAAGCATTATAATAAAGAAACAGAAGTTAAAGTCGGAAAAACTTTTTTAAGTAGGGATAAATTAGCCTTAGCTTGTGGGTTGAAAGCTCTAGAAGAGGGTTATGAATTTTATGCAAAAAAGACGAATCCAAATAGATATAAACTTAAATGTGTCAATTTTAAAGAATGTGACTGGACGATTTTGGCTAGACGTTGGGTGAATACTGATGTTTTTCATATAACAAAAATGAATGATATTCACACGTGTTCCAAAACACAAACTTATCCAAACCATCGAAATGCAAACAAAAAAGTTCTTGGGCACATTCTCAAATCTAAATTGGAAGATGGTAGCCGAGATTTGAAAGGGAAAGATATACAAAAAGACATCATGGCACAATATAAAATAAATATATCTTACCAACAAGCATGGAGAGGAAAGGATTATGGGTTACAAATGATAAGAGGTTCACCATTCGAATCGTTTGAAATGCTACCGTATTATTGTCACAATCTAGAAAAAAAACCCCTGGGCGGTCACACGAATCAAGACAAACAATCAAGGAGTTTTCGAAATGTTATTTATTGCCATTGGTGCATCAGTAAGTCTTGCTCATTTTTCTAATAAATAAATAAATAAATGACAATATGTTTAATATAATGCTTTTCCAATATTTATATTCAGATGCGCACGTTCGTGAACTATCTTCGCCCAGTGGTTATAGTTGACGCGGCACATTTAAAGGGTTTGTACAAGGGTACAAATTTGTTAGCTGTAGGCATGGATGGAAACAACCAAATTGTGCCTATTGCTTACGGTTTATGCAGAGGGAGACGGTGATTGTTGGTCATGGTGGATGTCCGTACTTAAGGAATGCATAGGTGATAACCCCAATTTAGTTTTTATATCTGATAGGCATCCTGCTATAGCTTTGGCGGTACAGAATGAATTCCCATCAGCGTTTCATGGTATATGTTGTCGTCATCTGATGATGAACCTTTCATTGAAGAAGAAAAATACAAAGGTGCATGACTGGAGCATATGCAAAGCGTATACACCGGAGGAGTGGCAAAACAAGATGGACATACTCCGTGCATTCACGATGCTCACCGCAAGCTAATTGAGGCCGATCCTAGACGTTGGTCCAGAGCGCATTGCCCACGTACTCGTTACAATTACTGTACATCTAATAGTGTGGAGTCTGTTAATGCTTGTCTTGTAAAGACAAGAAAGCTACCAGTCACAATGTTGACGGAGTCATATCGAAAAATGGTGCAGAAGTGGTATTTTAATCGTCGACAAGCTGCAGGTAGTTATCTTTTAAAACACAAACAATTGATTAAATGTTTATTTTGACATACACTAATTAATTAATTAATTTATGTTTATGTTTTTACGTAGCGAACATGAAGCACGATATCACAGATTGGGCAGCGGACAAGGTGGAGAAAAGAAAAAGGAAAAGCGCCACATGGGAGGTTCAAGGCGTTAATCAATATGAATATCAAGTTTATGATGGCCTTTATAACCGTGAAGTGAACTTTACGAATGCTACATGTGAATGTCGCAAATGGCAGCTTTCGGGTATACCTTGTGGTCACGTAATTGCTGTTACAAGGTCATTGGGTCTAACAGATTGTGCACAATTCGTAGTGCATTGGTTTAAAAAGGAAAATATCAAGCAACCTACGCAGAGTCAATTCATTTTGTTGGAAATTTTAACGAATGGGAGTTTCCAAGCCATGTACATCCTGTTACTCCTCCCCAGATGGACAACCCACAACCCGGTCGTCCGAAAAATACAAATCGTATACTATCTCAAGGAGAGGAGCCAAAAATTGTACATTGTAGCAGGTGCAAAGAAGCCGGACACAAAAAAACACATTGCAAAAAATCATTTGTCCCTGAGCCGCCTGTAAACAAACGTAAACAAAAGAATCAAGAATTTCCAACGAATGAGCAACGTGAAGCCGCACCTTCTTACAACACACATCAACCGTATGATCACAACTTTCACGGTTACAACCAATACTCGTCGCAATCATGTGGTCAGAACACGTACCCATGGCAACCATATGGTGATAACACATACCCCTCACACCAGTATAATCAAAACCAACACCCATATCAAAATTTCTCTCAAAACCAATACGCGTCTCAAACTTACAATCAAACCTATCTCAACCATACCTAATGCAACCAGTTCGAAATGATCATCAATACCCGTCTCAAGTGTATGAACAATACGATTCCCAAAGAAAACGCCTCTCAACATTTGGATGATCATCACACTCAGGATTCAAATAGTTTTTTTAAGTCCTTTGGTTTTTAACTTACGTGTTTTAATTTTCGTATCGTAATTTGTATTTTCGTTTCAATGTTCTATTCTACTTGTGTTTATCTAATGAATAAAAGTTCGTATTCGAAAATAAATTTCAATTCAGCTAATTAAAAGTAGATATTACAATACAAAATTTTAAAAACATTCAAGTGACTTACTTTGAGACTCGATATCTCTTTCATACTAACTACAATTTCAACAATTATTAGATGGTTGCAAAGATCTCGACACAAAGAACGAAAAACATACAACCAAAAAAAAAAAAAAATTCAACATATATATATGTTAAAACGTGTCAAAAGATTGTGAAAATTAACTTTCGTAAATTCTAAACCAACAAAACATTCAAGTGACTCACTTTGAGACTTAATATCTCTTTCATACTAACTACAATTTCAACAATTATTATATGGTTGCGAAGAACTAGTCACAAAGAACTCAAATTATACAACCAAAAAAAATGTTTTCAACATATATATACGCTAAATCGTGTCTAAAAATTGCGAAAATTAACTTTTTTAACACTAAACCAACAAAACCTTAAACTTAAATCTGAGGTTAAAAATAAAATGTTGCACAAATTTCTAAGCCACTAATATTTTTTTTTTCTTCATTTTATTGATTATGGGTACAATAAGGCACGAAATGCATTTTACAATTTTTTTTTTTTTTTTTTCGTCATTGAAATGAGTGGTACTGACAAGTAATAATGTGTAGTTTGGATTCTTGCATTTCGGTTTCAATGAGGCACGAAATGCCTATTTGCTTTTTTTCTTTTTTCGTTTTTGTTTTCTTGTTTACCTAAAATTGCGACACTTGTGTATTTTGTTTTTGGTTGTAAGTAGGCACGAAGAATCTTGACATTTTGAAAAAGTAAAAAAAAGTGGTCCTCTGACGGACAACAAATACTCTGACGGGTCATTTAGGTAAATAACGCTTTTCCTAATCATTTGTATTTATCCAACTTATTTTAAGTTACAAATAAAAAACGTAAAATCTGATGGTTATTTACTAGCAGTAAATCTAGCAATAAATCATTTTACCCCACACGAATCTGAGCATAAGAAAACAGTAGAAAAACCCCCTCACATCACATTCTCTCCTGAATCCAATCCAATCCAGTCCACACATTTTCATTTCATTTCATTTTCAAAACCCTAAAAAAACACACACACACCAAAAACACACACTAACACCGCCGCCAACCACCATGTCATCCCGGCGACTCCTCGCCACCCTCCTCCGCTCCTCCCTCCACCGCTCCACCCCTAGATCCCCCCTCCCACACATCTCACGCGCCTCACGCGCCACCTCATCCATCACCCCACGCGCCACACGCGCCACACATTTCTCAACTCAAGCCGGCGCGTCAGCTCCATCTCCTTCAACGATAGCTCCTCCTGTCTCCAAATCGCACGACGGCAAGATCACAGACGAGTTCACCGGATCTGGCTCCATAGGTCAGGTGTGTCAGGTCATCGGAGCTGTGGTTGATGTGAGATTCAGCGAAGGACTGCCGCCGATTCTGACGGCGTTGGAAGTGCTGGATAATTCGATTAGGTTAGTTTTGGAAGTGGCGCAGCATTTAGGGGAGAATATGGTGAGGACTATTGCTATGGATGGGACTGAGGGGCTTGTTAGAGGTCAGAAAGTGCTTAATACTGGCTCTCCTATCACTGTAAGTGCTCGGTTTTCGATATCGAAAGGTTTAGATAATTTTTTGTATTAGATCTGTTATTTAATTAGTATAGGAACTGTACTGTGATTATTTTATAGCGATTAGGAGCGTTTAGAATGTAGGTTATGTTTGGTAGCAAATTCTTAGAAGCGTTTTGAAGCAACTAGCGGTTAGCGTCTTGCCAAATGCTTTATCAAAACAAATAGCTACTGCCTCTGCTACTACTGTTTTCCGTCTTTGCTACTGATATCTTCGCCAAACATCATGCCGTAATGTTTGTTTGGCAACGAGCATTTAGCTTTTTGGATTTTGTTTTAATGATCACTCTTTGAAACGCTAATAAAAGAAGCTTTTATGTTAATTTTATGCTTTTTAGTTGCTACTAATAAAACAACTAGTGTTTGGCGAAACTAGCGCTAGCTGCAAGATGTTAGCTCAAGCTTTTTTGTTTAAAGTAGCATTTGGTACTGAGCTTAGCTGTAACTATAAAGTTTAAAATAAGCATAAGCATATAATACAAAAAGCGTCCTTCACTAGTGTTTTCAACACAATATTATGCATGTTTGGCAACGAGCGTTTAGCTTTTTGATTTTGTTTTGATGTTCTTTTTTGAAACGCTAAAAGAAGAAGCTTTTACGTCATTTTACAGTTTTTAATTACTAAGTTACGACGATTTAATAGAACAAACAACTACGGCTAGTTTTGTCAAAAATAATCTGAAAAGCTATAAAGCTTATTTCATTAGCGTTTCAATCAGGAGCGTTTAAACAAAATCTAGGAAGCTAAATGCTTCTTTTATTAGCTAAAAGCTCGAAAAAGCCTGTGACCAAACACATCCTATATGTTAATGTGGGTTAATCAGTAGCTAAGTATTGTATGTTAATTTAGTACAGCATAATACTGTAATGTCGTGCCAATGTTGGTTAAGGTGTAGATGAATATATTGTGGTTTATCTTGTATTTGTTTAATATAACTGATGATACAGTTTTTATTTGTTTAGTTCATGGGAAATGTGATTAACGTGCTTGTTGCGCTTTGGTGTTGTTACTACAAGTTTTGGTTATTGTAACTTTTTGACGTGGTAGAAAGTGTAGTTTAGACTTTAGAAGATTTTTGTGAAGATGATTTGTTTGTATATAAGATGATTTATATATTTGTTTGTGCTGATTGGTTGTATTTGTTTTTTTGATGGTAGGTACCTGTTGGCAGAGCTACTCTTGGTCGTATTATCAATGTTATTGGAGAGCCTATCGATCACAGAGGCGATATCAGTAAGTATACTTTGTCAATTGTCATTGCGCCTCACAGAAAGGTCTCTCAACTTTCCTTAACACGTGCCATTGATTTTACAGAGACCGATCACTACTTGCCTATTCATAGAGAAGCCCCAGCTTTTGTTGAGCAGGCAACTGAACAACAGATCCTTGTCACTGGTATCAAGGTAAATTTAGGAATGAAATAATGTGATTAACAGTCTCTTCTGATTTTCTAAATACTCCAATTTGGCATGATAATGAAATGTGATTGTTTTTTTCTTCATGTTATAGGTCGTAGATCTTCTTGCACCATACCAAAGAGGAGGAAAGATTGGTCTGTTTGGTGGTGCTGGTGTCGGTAAAACTGTGCTTATTATGGAGCTTATCAACAATGTAGCTAAGGCCCACGGTAGGTTGATTTTTGTTACTTAATTACAACATCTTAATCTGCTCAACACTTCTTATGGACCATCGTTTTTACTTTGTCTCCAGGTGGTTTCTCTGTCTTTGCTGGTGTCGGTGAACGTACACGTGAAGGTAATGATTTGTACAGAGAAATGATGGAGAGTGGTGTCATCAAGCTAGGTGACAAGCAGGTCTGTGTTTTATAGGATTTCTCACTTATTATAATATAGTTACAGTTTGTATTTAATCTTATCTTATTGCTTATTTGTGCTTCTTTTTCATGTATCTAGAGCGAGAGCAAGTGTGCTCTTGTGTACGGTCAAATGAATGAACCCCCAGGTGCCCGTGCTCGTGTTGGGCTTACCGGATTGACTGTGGCTGAACACTTCAGAGATGCTGAGGGTCAAGACGTGCTTCTCTTTATTGACAATATTTTCCGTTTTACCCAGGTATTGTTGTGCTTCAGAACTCTTCTCATTTTCTTATCTGACCATAGTGCCACCGACCAATTCTTGTCTTTATATTCTGCAGGCTAACTCTGAGGTCTCTGCTTTACTTGGTCGTATTCCATCTGCTGTCGGATATCAACCAACATTGGCTACCGATCTTGGAGGTCTTCAAGAACGTATCACAACAACTAAGAAGGGTTCTATTACATCTGTCCAGGCAATTTACGTGCCTGCTGATGATTTGACAGATCCTGCTCCTGCCACAACTTTTGCTCACTTGGATGCCACAACCGTGTTGTCCAGACAGGTATCCTTTATTCCTGGATGATGTTTAGTAGGCATGGTTTATTGGGTGGCCTGGCTATTTGTGTTTAAACTTCAAAGCATTAGTTATTTAGTGAGTCAAAACAGTGCCAGGTCGATTTCAAACGATTTATATACTTTTCAGACCCGTTTCTTTTGACTTCACGCATTGACCCTTTTGGCCATATGTACGTAGATGGGTCGAAATTTCTCTGTCTTGTGTGTACTTTTGGTTTCTGTATGATGATGCGCTTACTGATTCTATTATTTGACAGATCTCTGAGCTTGGTATTTACCCTGCTGTCGATCCTCTTGATTCTACATCCCGTATGCTTTCACCCCATATTTTGGGAGAGGACCATTACAACACCGCCCGTGGTGTACAAAAGGTTCTTCAGAACTACAAGAATCTTCAAGATATTATTGCCATTCTTGGAATGGATGAGCTTAGTGAAGACGATAAGTTGACTGTTGCCCGTGCTCGTAAAATTCAAAGGTTTTTGAGTCAGCCCTTCCATGTTGCTGAAGTTTTCACTGGTGCCCCTGGTAAATATGTGGAGTTGAAAGAAAGCATTGCTAGTTTCCAGGTCAGTGAACTTCATTTATTTGTTACAGCTACAAATCATAACACTTGCTCTATTACTTACTCCACCATGCAATTTGTTTCATTAAATGTTAAAAAATACAGGTCATTCGTACCATCATTATTTTTATCAATAAGTAGTCATTCGTATCAATAACTAGTTGAGGTTATTTTAGTAAAAATCCAGAGGATCCGATGGTTCTTTAATTTGTTTCCCTTCTGAATATATACAGGGAGTATTGGATGGAAAGTACGATGACTTATCTGAACAATCATTTTACATGGTTGGTGGAATTGAAGAGGTCATTGCCAAGGCCGAGAAGATTGCTAAAGAGTCGGCTGCCTAGACAAACACCGTCACTCTTTCTCTTTAACCCCTTTTTCTCGTTATAGTTTGGGAAACAAAAATGAATAATTTGTTGATTTTGGTGGTGGGTACATCGGGAGAGTTCTATTTCCAGATAACTTATATGTACCCGGATATTTTTGTGGAACGCTGTTTTTATTAAGTTTTGTTTTGTGATAGAGAAGTGGAGACAATGTCGAAAAGTTGAACCTCCCAACAAACTATCCCCTCTTTTATTTTATTGTCGGATAATAAAGGGGGACAAATGTTGGAATTGTATATTATTTCTGCAGTTTATGCTAATCTTATTTTTATCAATCTTTATGGCTTGTTTTATTTTGCGTTGTGACATCGAACATTTGGCTGAATAGTTTCATTTCATCAAATGGATGGTAAAGCATCAACTTGCGGTTGTATTTCACAACGAGAAGAAAAAGAATGAGAAGTTAGTTTAAAAGTACTTCTTATAGTTAATTTTAATTTTTGTTTTAGGAGAGTGATCATCTCAAATTGATCTTTATCAATGGTGCTTTTATTACTTTATATCATGCCTCCATCAATCGAAGGGCAAATTGCCTTCATGGCCGAGAACCTCACGAAAGTTATCGCAACAAACACCTCACATAATAAACAACCAGCCGCATCACACGCCAAACTCAAACTTACAATAATTAAGAACTTGCAGCCCACAATGAACGGTTATCGACTCTCATTAGACATACCGTTAAACTCAACCAAACTATGGCTCCGTTTTTCACCGCCTCATCAGCTATTACCAAGATAGAAAACAATGCCGCATTACAATCTCAAACAATACCCCTTTCCATGTTGCCCCCTCTACTTACCAATCCGGTTCCCGAATCGTCAAAAGTCCAACACGAGATAGTCATCTTCTGTACAACAAAGCTTCATCAAACTGGCGCTCTCACCACTCTCATCAAGAACATGTTAGCCATCTTCCCTTGCTTGGAAACATTTCCTCCAGGACACCAATGTCATCCACCGGTTTTTCTTCAAACCGAACCGGAACCACCTTGGAAGCCATATGACACAATGTACATAGCCATGAGCCTTGAGGACAAGGTCCGTTTTTAGACGGGAAGTATTAATACGAGTTGACATGGTCCAACAAGAAGTGGTCAACAATTATTTCCTAGTATTGCATTGTGGTCAAGATGTGTTCATTATTTTAGGCTAGTGATATTCACGTTTCCATTTCCATTCAAGTTACTATTTCTTAGGCTAGTGGGTCAAGTAGTTAGCGTAGTAGTTTTCATACATATATTTTTTTTAATTATATAAATGTAATATTGGCATAAGTAACAAAGAAGAAAAGAATAAGAAGTTAGTTCAAGATTAGTTTTTAATTTAGTCGTTAAATTTAATTATTATTTTAGAAGAGTTATCATTTCAAATCGATCTTTATCACAAATGGTGGAATGGTATGCTGTCTTGTGCTTATGTTATCAGGATCGGATCTACATTTATGTCGGCTGTAGCATGGACTGCACCCGATTTTAAGTCATGAAACGCAAAAAAAATTAAAAAGTGACAATTTTTGTTATGGGAAATTCCCTCTAATTCTTTTTTGCTACTTTTGTTTTTATGGTGAAACTTTAGTTAACTCAAATGGCAATTATGTAACACCCTCTTGAAAATATTAGGTCCGTCACTGAATGTTATAGTTCTTGATTTTTGGTGTCTTTTGTGACATTGAACAAATTGTTCATGATGCCAGTTTCTATTATCCCAATTCTTATAGCTTCTTTTATGTTGCATTGTGACATCAAGCATATGATTGAACAGTTTTATATACATTGAATTTGGCCAATTGTAGGTGTTTTATTCTTATATTGTGCTGATGGTATACTTATCGATTTTGGGTTTCTTATGGGACATCAAACAAATGGTTGTTTTAAGTTGAACATAGCTTTACATATAGAAATCTATTGTTATAGTAATGGTGTTAGCGGTGGTCTACAAGTGTACATAGCAAATTAACAAGTGTGTAGTCTCTAAATTAAAATATCTGATTCTTGGTATGAATGCCATGTTTCTTTGGTTCTACAATTTATTCTTTAGTCTTGTACTTCTACGTGTTTAATGTGTAAAAAAATGTATTTAACATGTATTTACTGAAATTTATTCTTACAATAAAAAATGTATTAAGTGAACATTAGTTAAACTTATAATTAATCAAAATTAAATATTATTTCTTTTTAATACACTTACAATATATTTACACCTTATCGAGTGGGTACACAATACCAAATCCCTTTTATTATTTAGGTAGATATTTTATATGTCAATTTCACAATTATTTTAGAATCATTCATAGACTTTAGTCATGTTATCTTTTATATGTCAATTTCATAATCATTTTATAATCTCTCATAGACTTATGTTGCGGATACGTATGGTCGTATCATCGCCAAATAATTTAATTTAGAGACGGTACATGGTGTAGCCATCAATTAGTGTGTAGTGGAATGATATACATTAGGTGCATAAATTTTTTCTATAAAGCGAAAATTACATGGGAGGCCTCTGCAGGGGGAAGTTGTCCTGCAGAGGACCTCTTTTTATCATATATCCAAAAAGGCCACGGAATTCGCTTCAAATTTGTGCAGAATTCCTAGAAGGACACGTGTCGCCACCCCCTTAATTAAACGTGAAGGAAAAAAAAAAAAAAAGTAAATCGCTTCAAATTTGAAGCGAAACCTGACACACGGTGGGGCCTTTGACTGACACAAGAAGAAAAAAGCACCATTTCGCCTCACATTTGAAGCGAAATCCGACACATGGGTCCCCCAACGCCGCTTTTTTGTTTGATTTTTGATTTGTGTTTTATTCAATTCAATTTTGGGGAAAATGTGGAAGAAAAGTTTTTGATAATAATAAATGTGATTGTGAAAGGAGGCTTTGGTTGAAAGTCAAAATTTTCGGGACACTTTTCATTTTTTAGACTTTCATACTTGTGAAAGGGTGGTAAGAAAGAAGATTTTTGATGTTACAATTGTTTGTTAGATTTTTTTTTATAATTTTTTGATGTTACAATTTTTTCTACAATTGTATTCTCACTTAATTCTTTTTTGTTACAATTTTTTGTTAAATTTTTGATGTGATGCTACAATTGTTCTAATCAGTGTAGTTTCAAGATTTATTGTAATTCAACATTTATAAAAATGTAATTTAATTATCAATAATGAACTTATTTTTGTGTTTATGATGCTGTATAAAATTGAATCTCATTTGGGTTTGTGTTATTTGAAGCGAAGTTCTCTCTCTACTTAAATAAATTAGAGGTGTCACAGAAAAACAAAGTGTATCAGATATTGTCTCTTAAAAAACGATATGTTATTATTGCCTTACATACTTGTAAATTTGTTACTTTAAACTATTTTTACACAAAACACATGCTCAAATATTGTCTCTTCAATACAAACATCACTTGTAAAATTCAAATACACAGACAAAACAGAAATCATTTGGATAATTGAGAATGAAAAGCATGATGCTACAACTCAATCAGAACATACCAATAGTTGTTAACTAGTCACATAAAGCTTCTACTTTATTAAAAACCAAACCGATTAAACCAACTATTTGAATCCTGCATTTGTTGATCATCTAGATGTTGAGAGTTGTGTTGCTGGGAAGTGTATTGTTGATACACTTGAGACTGGCATTGAAGATCATTTTGAAGTTGTTGCGTTCGGTTTTGCTGAGATAGGTTGAAATCTTGTTGTGTGTTATGTTGATCATATGTTTGTGATGTGTGTGTGTTTTCAGCATATTGTTGAGATGGGTATGGGTTGTGGTGGTAAGTTTGTGAAGCGTATTGGTTTGTGGGGTATGTGTTGTCACCATATGGTTGCCAAAAGTACGAGTTTTGACCATTTGCTTGATTAGTGTATGTGTTTTGGCCATATGGTTGCCATGAGAATTGCTTGTTTCCCATAAAACTTTGATCGAACGGGTGATGTTGGTCATAAAAAGGTGCAGTGTCATGTTGCTCATTAGTTGGAAATTCCCCTTGCTTTTGTTTACCCTTGCTTTTAGGTGGATCTGGGACAAAAGATTTTTTGCAATTCTGACGGTTATGCCCCGCTTCTTTGCACCTGCTACAGTGTATAGTTCTTGGGTCTTCTCCTTGAGATAGTATACGGTTTGTGTTTTTCGGACGACATGGCTGAGGGTTGTCCATTGTTGGAGGAGTAAGAGGCTGTATATGGCTTGGATACTCCCATTCGTTAAAATTTCCAACAAATTGAATTGACTCTGCATAGGTTGCTTGATATTTTTCCTTTTTAAACCAGTCATGTACATATTGCACACAATCTGTTAGATTCAAAAACCTTGTAACAGCAATAACGTGACCACAAGGTATCCCGGAAATTTGCCATTTCCGAAATTCACATTCACCAGTCGTAAAGTTCACTTCACGGTTATATTGGCCATCATAAACTTGATATCGAAATTGAGTAATTCCGTGTACAACCCAACTGACGCTTTTCATTCTTCTTTTCTCCACCTTCTGCGCTGCCCAATCTGTGATGTCGTACTTCATTTTTGCTACACAAAAATGTAAAATTAAATTAATTAACTTATCTAATATATTTTTCAAAATGATTACTGACTACGTCATGTTTTAAACAATAAATACCTGCAGCTTCCCGACGTTTAAAATACTACTTTTGAACCATACTTGACGTGTCGGTCACACATTCTGGCGACTTTTTGTACAATACGGTACATGCATTAACAGACTCGACACTGTTAGATGTACAATAATTGTAACGGCTACGTGGGCAATGTGCTCGAGACCAGCGTCTAGGATCAGCCTCCATTAGCTTTCAGTGTGCTTCAGGTTGTACAGCCAGGAGTATGTTCATTTGTCGTTGCCACTCATCGGGAGTATACGATTTGCATATTCCCCAGTATAGACCTTTAACTTTATTGCTTTTCAAGGAAAGGTTCATCATTAGATGTCGACAACAAATACCATGAAACGCCGATGGAAACTCATTCCTTATTGCCGAAGCTATTGCAGGATGCCTATCAGATATGATAATCATATTGGGGTTATCGCCGATGCACTCTCTAAGTACAGACATCCACCATGACCAACAATCTCTAGTCTCCCCTCTGCATATTCCGTAAGCAATAGGCACAATTTGGTTGTTTCCGTCCATCCCAACGACTTGCAAATTTGTACCCTTGTAAGTACCCTTTAAATGCGCCGCGTCCACTATAATTAGTGGGTGAAGATGGTTCACAAAGCGTGCAAGCTAGTATAAACAATTTTTAAAATTATAATAGCAAACGGGTTTTTGCATGCACTTAAAAAAAATTGAACAAGACTTACCGATGCACCAATGGCAATGAATAAAATTTCAAAAACCCCTTGATTGCTTTTCTTGATACGTGTGACTGTCCATGGGTTTTTTTTTCTAAGTTGTGACAGTAATACGGTAGCATTTCAAACGATTCTAATGGTGAACCTCTTAACAATTATAACCCATAATCCTTCCCTCCCCATGCTTGTTGGTAAGATATAGATGTTTTATATTGTGCCATCATATCTTTTTGTATATCTCTCCCTTTCAAATCACGGCTACCATCTTCTAATTTATCTTTCATAATGTGAGCAATAACTTTTTTGTTTGCATTTCGATGGTTAGGATATGTTTGGGTTCTTGGACACGTGTGAATATCATTCATGCTTGTAATTTGAAAAACATCAGAATTTGGCCAACGTCTGGCATTAATATACCATGCACATTGTGCATAATGGACGCATTTTATGTTGTAAGTTTTAGGGTTAGTTTTTTTCGAAACAAATTCATAACCATCTTGTAAAGCTTTCAACCTGTATGCCAAGTCTAATTCCGCCCTAGTTAAAAAAAACCTTATTGATTTTACTTCTTTTTGTTATAATCCTTTGTAGGCATAGGTTTTGGCGTGTAAAGTGGTGGTTCAGAACTTCGGGATATGGTCAAAAAATTTGGCCATTTATGGTTACCGGGGTGTTGGGTTTTATTTATTTCATCAAAACAATCATTTTCATCATCTTCGTTATCCGAAAGAAAAGCAAATGATGACCTGTTTTGTAAAATTTGCCTCATCTTTATAACCGAGTCATCATATTCCCTGTTCGTCATCCTGAAGGAAAAGCAAATGATGACCCCGGTTTTGTGAAATTTGCCTCATCTTTATAACCTGAGACATCATCTTCCTGTTCGTTATCTGAACTGAAAGCAAATGATGACCCTGGTTTTGTGAAATTTTCGTCATCTTTATAGTTATAGTCATTGTTTTGAAAATCATTTGATGGGCCGATGTTTTCTTCTACCATAGGAGGGAAAAAATTATAAAACTCTGGCACTTGCTGAGTTGAACCAAGACTTGTTGTTTCTTCCGTTGTTTTAGATTGTGAAACATACAAGTCTACAAGTTCAGCAGGAGACTCTAAAGCACATTGAACAAAAAAGTTTACCTCGTTGTCGTCTGTAACATCGAGTCGAAAGTCAGTTGAAGGGACTTTCACATTTAAATTTACTCGGGCATTTTGCTTCAATTTAAACTTATTCACCACCATATCAACTAACCCCCAATATGTTATAGCATGATCCATAATCACACCGCGCTTTATTTCACCGTAATGTAACATACATTTGAATTTATGTAAATTCAAGGCCATTTTCTTTTTGTAAGTATTGTGGAGATGTATATACATTCAATTTCGTGGATGTGTTATTTATAGCGTAATATTACCATGTGTGTTTGGAAAAAGTAATTAACATGTGTCATATTTGGTGTATAATATTATGTGATAAAAAATTTGTTTTCCTGACATGTGTCACATCTTTGTCTCTATAAGGGCCCTGAGTAGTCGCTATCATGTCATATTTCGTGTATACAATTATGTGATAAAAAAAAAAGTTTATTTACTAGTCACATCTGCGTCTCAATATAAAGTTTCTGACAAGTCATATTCTTGTCATATTTCGTGTATAATATTATGTGATAAAAAACAAGCTTGTATACCAGTCACATCTTTGTCTCTATAAGGCCCTGAGTAGTCTCTATCATGTCATATTTCGTGTATACAATTATGTGATAAAAAAAAAGTTTATTTACTAGTCACATCTGCGTCTCAATATAAAGTTTCTGACAAGTCATATTCTTGTCATATTTCGTGTATAATATTATGTGATAAAAAAAAAGTAATGCAATCACTCTATTTAAGAAAAAATGTTAATACTATAATTTTACAAATTCAACTACACTGTAAACTACTTGTAACCATCCCCAAACAATGTCAGACAACATACCCCTTGATCTTCAGATCAATATCATGAATAGGCTTCCTATTAAGTCTTTAATGCAGTTCCGTAGTGTCTCAAAGACTTGGAAAGCTGCAATTGACAGTAACAACTTCATATGTCGTTACGGTTTTCATGAGGTTGATACTAGAAGTTTTTTTTTAACATACAAGCAACATAATATAAGTTTTATGTTTTACGTTGATGACAATTTAGGCTTCACACCTCTAAATACAAATTTGGATCTTACCACCGTTAAGCCAATTGCTACTTCTGAAGGTGTTTGGTGTTTTTCGTATATTGGTAATATGATGCGTATTCATTGGAATCCATCCATAAAATGATCAATAGGGATATTTGTTCCTAGTTACATGGATCAACCCGATTCACCAAAAATGGTCTTTGGTTTTGGTGTTCGTCCAGACACTTTAGACCCTACCATTTTAAAGATTAAATACCCTTACTATGGTCAAGGACCATGGTACGTGTCAGTGTTTACGTTGAGCTCTGGTAGTTGGAACATTCTTGAAAATTACCGTTTGCCTCGTGAAACAATCCGCCTAAAACGGTCTGGCCAAGCATGTGTGGGTGGTAAAATTTATTGGCCTGCTTCCGAAAGGCGCACCAATGACGATGGTATGAGGTACAAAAATTACATGCTTATTTCATTTGATTTGATTACGCACAAGTTTATTGTAGTCTACATACCTGAAGAGCTGAGAGTTTTGATTCCTTTCCCATTTGATCTATCTTTGTTAGAAAATAATCTCGTAATTTCGTCTAGTTTCTATCTAGAGGACATACGATTTCTTTGTGCATGGGTGTTAGATGTTGATGGTGGTTTTGTAACATCCTTTCGAATGTTATTCAATATTCCATTTCCAGTTGAGCATGTACTTAAGTTGGTGGGTTTTACTAAGGACAAGGAACCAATAGTTGAAGCTAAAGTAAGCCAACAAATTCCCCACTCGCTACAAGTGTTCGTGCGCAATGCTGAAAGCTTTCAAAATGTGGGGGTTGAAGGAGATTCTGGCTCATTCTTCATTGGGCCCAACAAAGAATCACTAATTCTTTTAACATTGTTCGACAAGCAACTTTTAGGATTCAATGTTTAATGGTATCATGTATTTCATGTATCGTATTTTATATTTTCATTTCGATGTAGTATTTCACTTTGGTAGTGTAATGAATAAAAGTTCGTATTATATGTAGAACTCTAGCATGTTATATGAATGAAAGAAGGAACAACCGAATTTCATTCAATAAAACGACAAAGTAGCATAACGTGACATTGCAAGCTGAACATAACCAAAATTAGTCACTAGTCAAATAAATTTTTTGAACATGAAGGTTTATCATGTTTTTTCTTCTTGAAACCCTTATTTTTGCATTCCTCGGGCACAACAAGTGGGGATAACTCCACCCGTGAAACGTACACATGTAGTTGGTTTTGCTGAAATTGAGTATACGTTCGGGGTCTTCGATTGCATCAACTAATAGTTCGAGTCCTGAATCAAGACTACAATTTGGTTTCTTTAAATAAAAAAAGGTTGGGGAGTTTTCATCATAACCTAAAAAATTGGTTAAGATTATTTTCAATTGATTGGCCGAAAAAGTTTCATAATCAACTGGATCCACACAAGCAACTATACCATCTAAAAACTTTCTTCCAGGTGGTGAAGTGAAACTTCCATAATGGTGTAGTCGGACTTTGAACGTCATTTCTTGACCTACAGAAGGATTTAACAAAATATAAAAAGATGTAATTTTTTTGAATACAAGAACATGGTTTATATAATGTGACCCACTAACGTATCTAATGTTTGTATACCAGTAACATCTTTGTCTCTATAAGGGAGCTGAGTAGTCTCTATTCATGTCATATTTCATGTATAATATTATGTGATCAAAAAAAAGTTTATTTACTAGTCACATTTGTGTCTCTATAAAGTCTCTGACAAGTCATATTCATGTCATATTTCGTGTATTATATTATGTGATAAAAGAAAAAGTTATTTACTAGTCACATCTGTTTCTCTATAAAGTCTCTGACAAGTCAGATTTCGTGTATAATATTATGTGATAAAAAAAAAGTTTATTTACTAGTCACATCTTTCTCTGTATAAAGTCTCTGACAAGTCATATTCATGTCATATTTCGTGTATAATATTATGTGATAAAAAAAAAGTTTATTTACTAGTCACATCTTTCTCTGTATAAAGTTTCTGACATGACATATTCATGTCATATTTGGTGTGTAATAGCATGTGTATGTGTAAATTTTTACCCGGAATATGACACAGAAATGACAAGTGTATGACACGGTTTTATCCCTCTATTTAAGGCTTACTTTGTCACTCTTTCGCTTATTCAAAATAATTCAGTAATTTATCCCTTCTCATTAAAATAAAATGTCGGACAACATACCATTCGACCTGCAAGTTGATATCATGAATAGACTTCCAGTTAAGTCATTACTACAATTTCGTACTGTGTCAAAGAGATGGAGGTCTTCAATAGACTTTTCTAACTTCATCCGTAGCTACGGCTTTCGTGATCTGATATGTGTTGTTTTAATTTAACATATATGCAAGGTAATGTAGGTTTTATGTTTTCGGTTAATGGAAGTTTAGCTTTCACGCACCTAGATACAACTATTAATCTTCCAACTCTTAAGCCAATTGCTACTTCTGAAGGTGTCTGGTGCTTTTCATATGGTTCAAATATGATGGTTGTTATTTGGAACCCATCAATAAAACGATCTATACGGGTATTAGTCCCTAGTTTCTTGAATCAACCTGATTCCCCAAAAGTGGTCATCGGTTTTGGTGTAGGTCCTAACAATTTTAAAAATTAATTACCCGTTATACGGTGAAGGGCCATGGTACGTGTCAGTGTATACCTTGAGTTCGAGACGCTGGAACCATATTGAAAATGACCGTTTGCCTCGAGAAGGGATTAGACTAAAAAGGTCTGGCCAAGCAGTAGTGGGTGGTAAAATTTTCTGGCTTGGTTATGAAAAATTTCTTTTCAATGATGGTATTTTGTACAAACGCTATATGATAGTTTCATTTGATTTGGTTAGTCACCAATTTACCGAAATAGGCATACCAGAAGAGATAAGACGCATGGTTGGGCCTCCATTCCATATATCCCAACTACGGAACTCTATCGTAATTTCAGGAAGTTTCCTAGCAGATGGGTACAAAGTTATGTGTGCATGGGTGTTAGAAATTGATGTTGGTATTGTATCATCGGTATGCAGTGCTATTCACCATCCCATTCCCAATAGAGAATGTGGTAAAATTAGTTGGGTTTACTAAGGATGATGATCCAATTGTTGAAGCTAAGATCGACCAAGAGATAGCTCACTCGCTACAAGTGTACGAGCGAGCTTCGGGTGTTTCAAGACATGGGTATTGAAGCGAATGGTGGTTCATTTTTCATTGGCCCATATAAAGAATCACTAATTCTTCTTAATGAACCAAATCATACCATCGTGGTTTAGTTTTAGTATTTTTATCTTGAGCGATCTCGTTGTATTATGAATGTTTAATTTTTTTTCCCATCAATGAAGTGTTTGTTTTCCAAATTCTGTGCTTGTAGTGAAGAAACAAATAATACGATTAATGAACATTAGTATTTTTATTTGAATAAATGTAATTTGGATATATAGGCTAACATTCATTCCAACATAGTTTAAGAAAAACATATTATTAAGACAATCTTAAATCATACACGACACATATTGAGTGATTATGACTATGACTAGCAATGATTCTTCCATATGTATTTATGGCGTTCATCTGCTTTAGCTTCCTCATTCTGAATGTGTTCTTGTTCTTCCCATTCAACCATTTGATCACAAGTGTAATCCGCTTGAGTTATGTTCTTGTTTCCGTCTTCATTGTCACTTGTGTATTCTGTTATCACATGATCCATCATTTTTGCCAAAGTAGCATTTGGCAATATATATTTTTCAATATTAAAATCGACACCGCCATGGTCAATGTAGATTTCCAAGTTGCCTAGCGCTGCAGAAATATCAAACATTACATGCATATCATAGTTGTTTCTTAGTTTTACGGTGCTTGAAATGCCAGTGTGTGGTACTTCATAAAAAAGAGCATGAATATTCATGTCAACGATGTTAAATAATATTGCTTGAGCTCTTCTAGCTTCATTCTTGGAATATTGATGTTCATCTTCCAACCATTTACATACGTTGGTTTTCCGCCATAGCAAACCAATTGACCCTTGTTGTGAACAGGAAAATTGAAAATGGTTTGTGTATATGGTGTTGTAGGTTTAGTTTTTTTAATTATACCAACGTTTAAAGCGTACACGCTCTTCCAGTTTGTTTTTTCTCTGAACCATTTCATGTATATAACGGACATGTTCTTGACGCTTTAGTTTTGTTTCTTCTGAAATTACACCTGCAAATGATTCTTCCATAGAACCATCATTTGGAATCAAATTTGTGCTTAAATATGTCGGATGCTCACAAACAAAAATTTGGAGCTGTCCAGCAACTTTTGCGATGTCGTACATAACATCAATGTCATAATCATTTTCAATTGCTTTCATCCCCATTAAAGTTTGGTTTTGTGGCAATGCGTAATATAGAAAGTTGACCTTTGCTGGTAATTTTCTCTCTAGATACTTAACCATATCTCGAAAACCAAATTCTGGAACATTGATATTCATGTTTGAACCATCTTGATATGTTATTGGGTTAAGTGTAAAGTTTCCGTTGTAGTTGATAGTGAAGTGTAATGTAGTATAGTTAGATGTTGACATTTGATGAGTTAAAGAAGGAAGAATGTGTATATATATAATTATTGAATGTTGTCATATTTTGTGTAAACATGTATGTGATTTATAGAAAGTCATTGACTTGTCAAATACATGTCCCTAGTTGCTTACTGACAGGCCTAAAAAGTTGTCATACAATTATTGAATGTTTTCATATTTCGTGTAAACATGTATGTGAGTTATAGAAAGTCATTGACTTGTCAAATACATGTCTCTAGTTGCTTACTGACAGGCCTAAAAAGTTGTCATACAATTATTGAATGTTGTCATATTTCGTGTAAACATGTATGTGAGTTATAGATAATTTTGCATGTCCCTATATTATTACTGACATGTGTAAAAGTTTTCGTATAATTATTAAAACATGACAAAAAGTTGTCATATTTCGTGTAAAACATTATGTGATATAGACCCTATATACACAACATCTAAAAACAATTTTAACAAACATAAGAATTAACCAAAAACTATATACTAACATACATCTACCCAACAAACATACAAATGTCGGCTAATTTCCAGAAATTCAAATGTAAATTACATTTCAATGGCAAGGAAAGTGGTGTCATTATGTACAGTGACATCACTTACTCATTAATGATTGAAATGTTGGTGAACAAATTCGAGTTGGATGAAAATACGCAACTCAGATTGTCGTTTAGGCTAAGCCCATCAGATACAATGATGGAGATTAAAGACAACAACGATGTTACTTTATTTGTTACGTGTGCTTGTGATTCCGATGATGGTATAATATATTTGTACATTGATCAGCCCAAGGAAAATGCAAGTACAATAGCACACACAAGGATAATACCCGGTCCAGCGGGTATTCTTCAAATGGCCAAGCTCCGCAAAAATACAGACATTAGGGAAGGAGGCCCTTCGTCTGTAATGCCAACCCAAGAATATGTCAGGAGAATAGAGGAGGATGCATCCGAAGATGATCATTTTACGCGTGGTCCATGGCTAAGCGCGCTTGGCTATCTAGATGCTTTTGGGATCAGGGTAGATGCTTGTTTAGGCGATATGAAAACCTTTTGTAAAAAAGGGAAGCTTGAACTGGTTGTAGCCGTCATCAAGTCTTGTACACCAAATTTGCTTGGTGACCTAAGTGTGACACTCAAAGATCCATCAGGAACAATGTCTGGTACAATTCAAATCAAAGTACTAGAAGAGGATAAGGGTTACGTCAAGTCTATCGGTGTCGGTGCTCTTTTGATACTAAAGAACGTCTCAATGTTCACACCAAAACCACATAACCATTACCTTAACATCACTTTGAAAAACATTGTTGAGGTTTACCACAAGGATACCTTTTATCAGTGATGTTTAAATTGGAGTTTCATTTTTAATTTGTATCATCTTTATCTTGTATTTTTTTTAATGTTTTTGTTGAACCCATCTACTGGACTTTCGTTTTTAATTTGTATCATCTTTATCTTGTATTTTTTTATGTTTTTATTTAACACATCTACTGTTTTCATTTAACTCATCTACAAAACTTTAGTTATCGACGACATAACTTGTGATATATAACATACACAAACTTTCATTTGGTAACCGTATATGAAAATACATATACAAACGGTCAACTAATCATATCTACATATGCTAGTATTCGTCAACCATAGATAAAAATATATATACAAACAGTTCAACTAAATATATCCACATCCGCTAGTATTCTCACAACGGGTATCATAAAAATGATGAGCCATAACAAATCTAAAGTCCCTAAAAAACTGTGAAGGGTTATTAATAATCGGTGGTGGGATCCTACATGTACAAAATTTTAGCATAAGCCAACATACAACTACTCCACAATCCTTACCATTTGATTGCTGCGGAGCCGGAAACCATTTTGAATCATTATAAGAGTATGAGAAGTTAAAATGTTGGCGTCCGTAACGCGTCAAAATATCCTTGGATCTGTAAACTTTCATTTAACACTTTAGTCCATGCAACAAGATGTCGTCGCAACTTATCCGACCCTCTGTCACTTTCCATCGAAGTCGAAAAAGAAATATGAGAATTCGGAAGATCTATGACAGCTAAAACCCAGTGATTGCCTTCGGCATGGAACGGCATATACACCTACAAAGATAAAATCATTAGCTTACATACAATTAAATACCTTATTAAAATACTAAACGCATTAAAATCATTAAACAAAAATACTTACCACTTGTATCTCATCCCAGGAAGGGTACGGACGTGTCCTCCCACTTAACGTTCCCATGCGCTATCATCACTAGTAAGAAGACGAAGTGCACGGAGAATACGATGCAAGTGTTGATTTCGCATCTTGTCGGCGAGCACCATTTGGCCTCTGACGAATTAGAAGCTCAGTCCATGCATTTATATGCTAATTCATATCAAAAAAATATTAAAATTAATACTAAGCATTCTATAAAAAAAACGATTCAAATACATTATAAACATGTAATAATAAACTTACATCGTCTGCAAGCCAACCATTAGTTGGGACCTTGGTACAAAAAGGGAGCAATTCACGCCAAAAAATTGGCTCACACGCAAAACCCATCACATGACAGTCCAGGTATATGGGTTTAGGGTTCCTCAGGAAAGTATTTAAGTCTTCATATAAATTACGCCTAACCTAAATAGCCAAAAGTAATATCAATAATAAGTTGTTAATCATTGTTAACAAAAAATATTCACGTAGTTTTATGATTACCTTATTAGGGTCAACGTTATAAAATGAAATGTACTCTCCGGTATAATTTTCGCGTAAAAACTCAACTCTATCCCCGTCTTCTTCATCATCATCGAGCCTATCGTCTTCTTCATCAATAGATTTTCCAAGATCTAACGGGCTAATATTTGCTGAAATGGCATTATCCATACGCCTACCAGCCCGTTTATTGGGAATAGGAGTCGTGTCTGGCAAACGATCATACGGGCTCAACAAATAACGTCCAGGACGAACATCTCTCTTTTCTCGATTCATAGCACCCTAACACGGAACAAATATACATGCAACTATTATAGTAGAAAAAGGAAAAAAAGATATATACTTATGTGGGTCATAAATTTACCGGCAACACACGAGTAGCTACCGGGGTGATGCACTAGCTTGTTGCGCATTGTTACCGACCACCGGAACAAATCCTTGTTGTGGCATAGGCGCCCTAGAGTGAGGCGTCGGCTGGTCGATAACTGCGTGCCCACCTGGTGGCGTGGTGGCGAGACACCCCGTCAAAGAAAGAACTACTCGGGGTTAGGAAACCCCCATCTCTGGACCACCTGCCAAATACCTACATACAATATTAGAATGTTTATTAATTTTTAAACAAATGAATAAATTATATATATGCCGTTGGTAAATATACCTGCGCGTTCGGGGTACCACTAAATCCAGTTCCATCCTGCCCGAAACCCTACATACAATATTAGAATGTTTAGTAATTTTTAAACAAATGAATAAATTATATACATGCCGTTGGTAAATATACCTGCGCGTTCGGGGTACCACTAAATCCAGTTCCATCCTGCCCGAAACCTTGCATACAATATTAGAATGTTTAGTAATTTTTAAACAAATGAATAAATTATATACATGCCGTTGGTAAATATACCTGCGCGTTCGGGAACCAATTACCTCCAGTTCCAGCCTGCCCGAAACCCTGCATACAATATTATTATGTTTAGTAATTTTTAAAACATATGATTAGGAACAAAAATAATGAAAATAAAACATACCTGCGCGTTCGGGAACCAATTACCTCCAGTTCCAGCCGGCCCGAAACCCTGCATACAATATTATTATGTTTAGTAATTTTAAAAACAAATGATTAGGAACAAAAAGAATGAAAATAAAACATACCTGCGCGTTCGGAAACCAATTACCTCCAGTTCCAGCCGGCCCGAAACCCTAAATACAATATTATTATGTTTAGTAATTTTTAAAACATATGATTAGGAACAAAAAGAATGAAAATAAAACATACCTGCGCGTTCGGGAACCAATTACCTCCAGTTCCAGCCGGCCCGAAACCCTGCATACAATATTATTATGTTTAGTAATTTTAAAAACAAATGATTAGGAACAAATAGAATGAAAATAAAACATACCTGCGCGTTCGGAAACCAATTACCTCCAGTTCCAGCCGGCCCGAAACCCTACATACAATATTAGTATGTTTAGTAATTTTTAAAACAAATGATTAGCAACAAAAAAAGATATACAAATATACTGGCGTTCGGGAACCCGGTACCTCCAGCTCCAGCCTGCCCGAAACCCTACACACAATATTAGTATGTTTAGTAATTTTAAAACAAATAAGTAGCAACAAAAATTATACAAATATACTGCGTTAGGGAAACCACTAAATCCACTAAAGAAACCAAATATTTTTTGCAACATTGTGTCGTGTTCCTTTAACTTGGCATCCTGAGCCTTTCTCAAATCCTCTAGTTGCGTCAAATGACGATAAACGATCGGAACATCGTCCACGACTATATTGGTCCGAAAGTGGGGTATTGGTGGTGGTTCGATACTACGCCCCTCAAAAAATGCCATGCTATCACGTAACCAACCCTGTTCGGACTCATATGCATCGGGTACAAGTCTTAATGTAGGTTCCGCTACCTAAAATTTATATAACAACAAATACGAATATTGTTATGAATCACTACAAACTAAATGGCATGATTAAATAACAACTCACCAATAAACTATCCAGTAACAAAGCGTTTAAACGGCCGCTTGTAACGCCAAGCACACACTCTCGGATGGAGCTCGTGACGATTAAAAAAATCAAGTGCCTTGTCTAGATAAGTCTCCAAAATCCACGTCTATAAAAAATAATTGGTTAATTACTTTAACATTATATATATACAAAAACAACAAAAACTAACATTATATATATACATACCTTAAAGGCCCATGTAAAGCCCTTCAGCGTATACTTAGGGTTCTTTACTTTACCGTCAGCGTCGGGCGATGGTCGTGGCTTCACAAAAAAAGCTTCAAGACGTGAACCTATCGCACCAACTAACGACGTACAATGTCGGCCACACGTACGAACCCCAAGGATATATGTTCCAAGCATCAATATTATCTACTAAAGCCATGCACCATGGGGGGACTACGTAATTAAACTCGTGGCCTAACAACACCAGCTCCAACAACCCTAGCAAACTAATACGAACGGCATCGATATCGACAAGCTTATCAAAGGCATCGCTTAAAATAAAATTATTCAACAGTCCAGCAGTTATCGAACATCCATCATAACGTGAGTCAAAAACACGTCTCCTAAGAGGAGTAGGTTCATCTTTATATTTTTCTTGAAAATCAACCCCAAATCTCAAGCCAGTTACTAAACAAAACTCCTCTCTACCAAATCTCAACTCAAAATCTCCTACATGATACCTTAATGGAACGACTTCCGTGTCTCCCGGTTCAGGTTCAACTTCTCATAAACTAATATAATGTAATAAAATACATGTCTCTCGCATTTGTTGTATGTCAAACATCCATCCGAAACACGTCTGCCTAAACAATACTTCCTTATTGGTATTCACATGTTTTTTTTAAGGTAATGAACCAATCTTAGCTTACTTCTACAGGTAAGGTCAACGGCAAAATCCTAAAACAACAATTAATAACAGTATATATTATTAACTACACAATAAGCATAAAACACCAAATAATGATATCGGAAGAAAAATAAATATTTACCGGAACAACTAGTGCCATATTAACAAACAAACACGTTAACACCTAACCACTACCACCACCGAACCACCCAAGAATGACAACCACAACCTGCCGCACCACCTACAAAGAAACCACCACCAACAGCCGGGACCACCACCAACAGCCACACCACCACCAACTGCCTTCACCACCAACAACACCACCACCTACAGCAAACCACCACCAACAGCCGGCACCACCACCAACTGCCGCACCACCTACAGCAAACCACCACCACCAACAACAACACCAACAACACCAACAACACCACCAACAACAACAACACCAACAACACCACCACCAACAGCCTACACCACCACCAACTGCGTTCACCACAACAACACCACAGCAGGCAAAAAAAAAAAAAAAAAAAAAAACAAGGAAGATTTTTGCAACTTTGAGAAAAGGGAACACCAAAAACACCTACTCCATTATCACTAAAAATGAATAACGAAATGAATTCTAGGCTGCTACTAATCAAACACATTTTGCTGTAAACCCCGAGTAGTCATTCACAAAGATTTTGCAGGTTATTTTTTGCTGAGTCCCTAGGTGAGGAGTGAGGATTTCGCTTCAAATGTGAGGCAAAATGGTGTTTTTACTTCGTGTGTCAGTCAAAGGCCCCACCGTGTGTCAGGTTTCGCTTCAAATTTGAAGCGATTTATTTATTTTTTATTTATTTTTTAATTTCCTCACGTTTAATTAAGGGGGTAGCGACACGTGTCCTTCTAGGAATTCTGCACAAATTTGAAGCGAATTCCGTGGCCTTTTTGGATATATGATAAAAAGAGGTCCTCTGCAGGACAACTCCCCCCTGCAGAGGCCTCCCATGTAATTTTCACTTCTATAAATGGTATTTTGAAATGATGTTTTATATAACATTATAGAGGTGAAAATACGAGGAATTTTTGTTTGCTTACATTTATTTGTGTGCCTACCAAGGGATAAATTCTTATTATTCATCTAGTTTAATCTAATTGTGGGGATTAACTTAAGATTTATTAGATAAACCTAAGTCTATGTTTTTTTTCTTGTCTTTTTGTCTTTCTTTTTTATTCATTTTTTTTGTATTTTTATATTAATTCACTTTTTTTTTTAATTTACGTTATTTACGTTTTTTTAATTCGCGTTTTTTTCTTCGCTTTCATACGTTTTTGTCCGTTTTCATACATTTTCGCCCGTTTTTCTTACATTTTCGTTAATTATTCATACATTTTTGTCCGTTTTCATACATATTCATCCATTTTCTTACGTTTTCGTCCATTTTCATACGTTTTCGTCTGTTTTCATACTTGTTTTTACGCTTTCATAAGTTTTCGTCCCTTTTCATACATATTCGTCCATTTTCTTACGTTTTCGTCCGTTTTCATACGTTTTCCTCCGTTTTCTTACGTTTTCGTTCATTATTCATACGTTTGCGTCCATTTTCGTCCGTTTTCATTCTTGTTTTTATGATTTCATACATTTTCATCCGTTTTCATACATATTCGTCTGTTTTCTTACGTTTTTGTCCATTTTCATACGTTTTCATCCGTTTTTAAATGTTTTCGGCCGTTTTCATACGTTTCTTAATATCACAAGTGATATTCTATATTCTGTGATATTAAGATGATCACAAGTGATATTCTATGATATTCAGAATATAACTTGTAATATTCTAAAGATTACAAGTGATTTTCAACTAATATTTTGTAACATGAAAATCACAATTGATATTCAGAATATCACAAAGTGATATCCAGAAAATCACAAGTGATATTCAGAATATTACAAATATATAATTTGAATAGCAGCTACATAGTTTGGGGGTATTTGTTTAACCTTATTATATTTGCTTATGAGCTTATGTGATTTCGGTTTATGTTTCACAAGCTTAATTTGCTTATTTTGAAACTTATAAAAATATGTAAGTTTATATTTACTACGTATAAAGAGAAAATGGTCAAGTTTTGGTTTAGAGTTCATACATATTCGTCCATTTTCATAAGTTTTCGTCCATTTTTAAATGTTTTCGGCCGTTTTCATATGTTTCTGAATATCACAAAGTTCATACAAAGTGATATTCAGAAAACCACAAAGTGATATTATGAATATCACAAAGTGATATTCAGAAAATCACAAGTGATATTCTTAATATCACGTAAAAATCACTTGTGATAGTCAGAAGCGTATGAAAACGTAAGAAAATGTACGAAAAAGTAAGAAAATGGACGAATACGTATGAAAACATAAAAATACGTTTGAAAATGGATGAAAGCGAATGAAAAATGGACGGAAATGAAAGAAAACTGATGAAACCGGACGAAAACGTATGAAAACGAATGAAAACAGAAAAAAAAACATAAGAAAACAGAAGAAAACGTAAGAAAAAGACGACAACGTAAGAAAACGAATGAAAACGTAAGAAAACAGACAAAAACTATGAAAACGGACAAAAACGTAAGAAAACAGACAAAAACGTATGTAAATGGACGAAAACATATGAAAACGGACAAAAACGTAAGAAAACGGACGAAAACAGACGAAAACGTAACAAGACTGACGAAAGCGTATGAAAACGGACGAAGACGTAACAAAACAGACGAAAACGTATGAAAACGGACGAAAAAGTAAGAAAACGGACAAAAACGTATGAAAACAGTCGAAAACGTAAGAAACAGACGAAACGTAATAAAACGGACGAAAACGTATGAAAACGGACGAAAACGTTTAAAAAGTGGAAAAAACGTAAGAAAACGTATGAAAACTGACGAAAACGTAGAAAAAAAAAGTGAAATTTAAAAAATGGATTAAAAAAAGCCAAAAAAATAGAAAATAAATAAGAAAGATAAAAAGAAAAGAAAAAGACAAGAAAAAAACATGGACTTAGGTTTAGACATATTAAATCTTAGGTTAATCCTCACCATTAGATCAAATTAGATGAAAGATGGGGATTTATCTCTTAATATGCAATGATTTTTGAGTATGCAAAATAAAGTGCCTCATGCATACAACTCAATCGTTTTATACAACCGAGTTCTCTACAAAACCAAAAAGACAAAGCTTCCATGTCGGCTTGGTGTAATAACAAAAACGTGTTTTGGGTGGGGGACAACACGTCATTCTCCACCTTATTACCGTCAGTCTTATGAATTAGTATTGTTTATTTTCACGAGACACTTTATTTTGCTTACCCATAAATTCATACTTACTAAGGGACAAATCCTCACCATCCATCTAGTTTGATCTAATGGTGGAGATTAACCTAATATTTAATATATCTAAACCTAAGTCCATGTTTTTTTCTTGTCTTTTTCTTTTCTTTTTATCTTTCTTATTTATTTTCTCAATTTTTTTTGTTTTTTTTATAATCCTTTTTTTTAATTCGTTTGTTTTTTTTAATTAGCGTTGTTTTTAAATTCACGTTTTTTTTAATTAGCTTTTCTTTCTTCGCTTTCATACGTTTTCGTCTGTTTTCATACGTTTTCATACGTTTTCACCCGTTTTCATATGTTTGCGTCCGTTTTCATACGTTTTTGTTCGTTTTTATACGTTTTCGTCGGATTTCATCAGTTTTCTTTCGTTTTCGTCCATTTTTCATACGTTTTCATTCATTTTCAAACGTGTTTTTACGTTATCGTCCGTTTTCATACGTATTCATTCATTTTCTTACGTTTTTGTCCATTTTTTATGTTTTCATATGTGATATTCAGAGTATCACCTGTGATTTTCTAAATATCACTTTGTGATATTCTGAATATGACTTTGTGATATTATGAATATCACTTGTGATTTTCATTTTATAAAACATTAGTTGAAAATCACAGAATATCACTTGTGATCATCTGAATATCACAGAATATCACTTGTGATATTCAGAAACATATGAAAACGCCAAAAATATTTAAAAACGTATGAAAATGGACGAAAATGAACGAATATGTATGAACTCTAAACCAAAATTTGACCATTTCCTCTTTATACGTGGTAAATATAAACTTACATATTTTTATAAGTTTCAAAATAAGCAAATTAAGCTTGTGAAACATAAACCGAAATCTCATAAGCTCATAAGCAAATAAAATAAAGTTAAACAAATACCCCCAAACTATGTAGCTGCTATTCAAATTATATATTTGTAATATTATGAATATCACTTTGTGATATTCTGAATATCACTTGTGATTTTCTGGATATCACTTTGTGATATTCTGAATATCAATTGTGATTTTCATGTTACAAAACATTAGTTGAAAATCATTTGTGATATTTAGAATATCACAAGTTATATTCTGAATACCACATAATATCACTTGTGATCATCTGAATATCACATAATCATAAAATATCACTTGTGATATTCAGAAACGTATGAAAACGTCTGAAAACTGCCGAAAACATTTAAAAACAAACGAAAACATATGAAAACAGACAAAAACGTAAGAAAATGGACGAACATGTATGAAAATGGACGAAAACGTATGAAAGCGTAAAAACAAGTATGAAAACGGACGAAAACGTATGAAAATTGACGAAAACGTATGAATATTGAACGAAAATGTAAGAAAACAAGTGAAACGTATGAAAACGGTTGAAAATGTAAGAAAATGGATGAATATGTATGAAAACGGACGAAAATGGACGAAAACGTATGAATAATGAATGAAAACGGACGAAAGCATATGAAAACGGACGAAAACGTAAGAAAATGGACGAATATGTATGAAAACGGACAAAAACGTATGAAAGCGTAAAAACAAGGACGAAAATGGACGAAAATGTATGAATAATGAATGAAAACGTAAGAAAATGAGCAAAAACGTATGAAAACGAACGAAAACGTATGAAAAAGAAGAAAAAAACGCGAATTAAAAAAACGTGAATAACATGAATTAAAAAAAAACGTGAATTAAAAGAAAAAGACAAAAATAATAATAATAATAATAATAAGAATAAAAAAGATAGACAAAAAGGACAAGAAAAAAACATGAACTTAGGTTTATCTAATAAATTTTAGGTTAATCCTCACTATTAGATTAAACTAGATTGATGGTTGAAATTTGTCCTTTGATAAGCGCCAAAATAGGTAAGCAAATGAAAATTACTCTTGTATGCATTGTATTTTATGTGTGTGAGTGTTTTGTAGGATATATTTGTTTATAAGTAGGGTATATTTGGGTTGTAATATTGATTGTATTATTACACTATGTTGATGATGATGTTAGTTGTGATGAGAGAAATTGACGTAGTTAGCAATAATTATATTGGTTACTATTACCAAAGATGGAATCATCTAGGCTGTTTCTTTTTAGTTTTGAACGAGTGGGGTTGCCCGCGCGTTGCTGCGGGGAATTTTCCGTAATGTTATTCTGCGTTACCTTAACGGAATTGTTGCATACATCATATCTAGAGTAACTTTAAAAACATAATATAGTTCTTTAGAAGAAAGTTAACTATCAGGTACATGTTACTACATAATCTGAAAACGCATATGGCTATCACTCATATTGTTAGCTACACAAACCAAAAGATCCTATGCCAAATATGGCTACCAATATTGTACCACAAAATTCCAAAGATCAGATACTCAAAAGCACATAGACCAAAGTTTATAGCATCATTGTTTTCAAACTGTCTTGCTTCTAGGTTTCTTAATTTTTTTTGGAGTGCTGTCGTGTATCAAACTAGGGATCCTGCTTTCAGCATCTTGGAAGGTTTTGTGTAGTCGCTCTGCTGATTGCTCTGTTGGTACCTGCTCAGCTAACTTTTACACTTGGGTCCTGCAAGTTCAAAGAAAAATGATTACGGATCTGTAAGTGGCCAATGCAACGGAAAAGCTAGATCTAGTATTGTTGCAATAACCTATTGTTGCAATAAGCTACTGATAATAGCAGCCATTCCACACAACATCTTTGAAGCTCATTAGTTTAGGTTATTTTATGAGCTTGTTAGTTTATCAGAATTTCAATAAGTTGGACTTACGGGGCATACTGCTGTTTGGCTATAGGTCATGCATTTGCTCACGTCACTCTTCAATATCTCAACCTTCCTGCAATTACACATTTGGTTTGAAACTGCAACGACACACATTCTCTTAAAATTATATTGTATTTAAAAAAAGAAAAGAAAAATGGAAATAGATATCTTACCGATCCAAAGGTGTAATAAGGACACCAACCCAAATAGGCCCGGCACCATTGCTCAATTGAGACACCAAATCCATGAATTGGAACCTGCTTCGGAGACCCAAATCTCTACTAAAATCCGAAAACAAAAAAATGAACCCAATTAAACACATCATTACTCAGCAATCAGATGGAAGTCTATGCAATTGCAACATAAATGAACATTTTACTCATTTTCGGGTGCACCTTAATCCGAGTGGACCCGACCTGGGGGATATGGCTTGAATTGACGACAACGCGGTAACCTGACTTTATATATATATATTTTTTTTTGTGAAATTATGAAAATCATTCATTTCCCAGTACCATTACAATTGTAGCTTTAATATATATTTATGGATAATTAATTCATGAGGCAGTCACTTTACTGGCATTTTAATAATCGCCTAGAACAAAGACAATAAAACAACATGCTAGAGTCTAATATTACCAAAAGACACAAAGTAGACCAATTTTGCATAAATAAGTTATCACGAAAGCAGACCAATTTTGCATAAATAAGTTATCACGAAAGAAACTTCTTTCAAAACTTGTGCACAAAAAACTATTTGTGCCAAAACTGAATAAACTTTCAGAGCTTCCTCAATTTTGCCTTAAAAAAAAAAAAAAAAAAAAAAAAAAGGAGCAACTGCCACTGTTTTATGTTTATTAACTTTGCGCAGAAAATTTAGCAATTAAAATATGTGCTAAAAAATTATTAACGTTATTTGGCCAGAAACACTTTTAAAGGTCTGTTTGGATAGGAGTTGTTAAAGGCTGTTTAAAGAAATACACTTTTAAGGGTCTGTTTGGACAAAAACAGTTTTTAAGGGGATGTTTGGACAACAACACCTTTATGGGATTGTTTGGACAAAATCAGTTCAAGGGTTGTTTCAAAAGTTAGTCCTTCTGTAAAGTAAGCTAATCCAAACACCCTCTTAGCACATCAAAAGCAACAACAACTCACATTCACTATTGGTGAAATATAGATTTCGCTAACCTACATTCCAAATGATATATATACGTAAACAACCACAAAGTTATTCATATGTCAGTCATTATTTAAGCTTTCATTAATATAGCTAACATGATTAATCAGGAGAAATAACACAAATCAACTTAGAAGCTAATTTAGCTTGTTTGACCCATTTGTAATAAATTTAACTTCCAAATGGTATGTTTTCATATAAATGGGTTGAAATTACTGTTTCTACAAATGCTAAAACGGTCATTCGATGTAGAATAAAAGGGCAATTCATAATTTGCCTTATTGCATTTTAGATGCTGACTATTTTACTGGTGTTTAAAGTTGGGAGTTACGAAAAGCTTACATTAGTCGAAGATGGACTTGATGCTAGATGAACTTCAGTAGCACGAACATGTGAACTTTCTTCTCTAATTCCATCATGCCACACGCTTAAAAATAAATAAAGGGGCTCCAAACATACCTTGTCACAACGAATTTCCCATTTTGGTTTTGGTACACCCTAAAGATTATGTCGGAAGTTTATAAGTAGTCACACTACAACTCCCGCGAATTTCCCATTTTATCATTTCCTGTAGTTGTAAAAAACAACCACGTTAGTTGGTTTGTCATCATGAGCAGTCGGTTGATAAAATATTAATACAAAGTTTTCCTAAAAATCATTCTATCATTTTTTTCCTAACAACATAACTATGGCATATATTGAACACGAACCTGGCCCAATGGGGTTGGCTGTTGCAAGTGTAATACTTTCACAATCTAAAATAACATCAAATTGCTCGAACATCAGAGGATGTCAACAACGAAGCTTACATGTAATGGTTGGTCTATCCTATCCAAGCTCATCGACTTGCCTGAACAAATAAAGGGGCACCCAATCAGTATAAATTAGTGTCAACAAACTTTAGAAGCCGCTTGAATTTAATTATAAAGGTTTTGACCTATTGTGAAGGTCTCGTAATTCGTCTACTCCAGCGACAACTGATTGAGAGCATTTGGGCTTTGCTCCGGCCTACATCACACAACCCCAATTGAGCTTGTAAACTTTTCATAAAAATCGCATAACACACTTTCCTATATAAAGCTGCTTATGTTTTTTCATACAAAGATATGGACTTTTTTTCCTAGGTGCTTTAAATTGTTAAAATTATTATTTGCAAGAGGAATAACTTGTTCTTATTAATATGTAGCTTTAACTTGTTTGTTTCATAAAATGCTTAATAAGAAGCTCAACATCCTATTAAATACATAAGAATAAGATGGGATATCGTGCTCACCTTTAAGATGAAATACCATGCTCACCTTTAAGATGGGGAATTTGCTTCATCAAACACTTTGCAGACACAATGTTAATTGTTACCCTTCATAAATATGGATCTCACAGTGGCTTCCAGATCAAGGACATGCCTTCCTGGTGCTTTCTTTGGATCATCTATCACTGAAGGAAAATTGACAAATATCATACTCAAAACACCAAAAACACGAAAAACCTAAAAACTCAAAAATTGTATAAAGCTTATACCCTTTGTAGCATACCTTAATCGCTATTCTACTACGTTAATTCCTATAAAACCTGCTCATTTAGAGACTTACTCGAATCGCTATCACAGCTTACAAATCCTTGAACTCAGCATCACGAATCTGTTGAGAAACACAAATTTCCATTTGAATAATAAAAAATCATTACTCACCCACAAATTATCGAATCTCTTTTATCAATTTAATAAGAAAAAAAATTATTTCAACATAACTCATATAGAAAAAATTCATGATTTCAACAAACAACAAATATAGAAAAGATTCTTGATTCTGTATGATTTCAGGATACATAACTCACATTTTTACAACACATGACTATGAAGTACCTATGTAGTTTATAAAATCAAGAGGATTTTGTTAGATTTGAACATTCGCTAGATATTGTGTCGAAAACTGAAATTGTGTCTTCTAAACGGAAAAACTAGTGGATACTCTACTAATTGCATAATACCGGAGGAATTCTAAGATCATAGGGTGCAAAGGTATCCTAAGGTTGGAAGTGGTGAATTCATGGGTATACAGGCCTACATAGTTTTCAGGGGCATCAAATATCCCTTGATTTCTACTAGGTAGCGTGATTTTATGTTCCTTTGGAACTGGGTAATCGGTGAGGAACGCTTTGAGCTCCTCCCGTGTTAAGGTGCAACCTTGTTGCTTGATTACAAAATTTTTATTGGTTGACATTGATCCACAATAAAGTATTTGAAAACAAGATGTGAAGAAATACTTTACCTTGTTTGATCGAAGGCTTGATCGGACGAGGTTTTAGTAGGTGAAAACTTGGGCAGAAGTTAAAATTATGTTAGGGGTTTTTGTTTTTCAAATTTATATACCCCTACATATGATAAATCTTGGCCCTACACGTGTCACAATTATCTCCTTATCGCCGGATTTCAAAACTAGTTTAAATTTTGAAAGGACGTTTACTTTTACCGATGAAAAGGGGTGGTTAGGATAATTGTTGGCATTAATTACCGTCAACAGATGCAAGACTTTTCATCTTCGTTCATTTTTTGTGACGAAGAGGTAGTTTCGTCTCTGTTTCCGAGTCGTAAGCAATATTTCTCATTCGTACATATCACTTTCGACCGGGGCTTGATGACGTACCCTCCGTCAGTCGAAGGACCCTCCTTCGCCTCACCAAAATTGCATTACGAAGACCCAATTCTTTCTTCATAAGTCATTGGTGGCGTAAAACCATTCATTATTGACATGGTTACCAGTTGGGAATCCGCCCGCCGAAGGCCTATGCCCTTCGGTGTCTTCCCTTGAAGATGCCAAGACAAACAAGAACCTTGACTGGGTCTTCCCCACGCTCCCACTATGTCCTTAGCTTCCCCGCCAAGTCCGAGATAGTAGGGATGAAGCACTAGCGGTTACCACAAACCGTGGGCGCCCCATGATCTCCTAAACGTGTGCTAACACTCTCCAAGCTATTTTCATCACCTATAAATAGGTTGGACGAGTCATTTCAATGGTATGTTCACTCAACACAGTATTTCACATACATCACATTATTTACAGCTCATATCACATACTTACTCTCACGTCGGAGGTGGTTCGCAGGCCCAACCCCTCAAGCAATCACTTAACGAAGTGTCTACTATTTCTTATTGCCGATTGGCTACAAGTTTGGCGCAAGCATATCACCCCTCATACCCTTCGATCACCATCAAGGCACGGTCGCAATTATTGTACAATCAGTGGCGCCATCCGTGGGACCCGCTACTATTGGTCTCGTTATTCCAAACTTACACCCACTCAATCACTCTCACTAGTTTTACGGCATGACTCAAGGAAGAGAAGATACACCCCTCCGGGTTTCTCGACCTTGACACCAATCCCAGTCAATGATCCTAACAACCTTCCCAATATAACCACATCCACTTTTACCACACGATCTCACCCTGAAATAACTCCCAACAACCGTGCTTCAACCTCAGCTAACCCCGAACCGGTAATTAGTCCAGCGTTTGTCGAAGCTAACATTGAAGCATTAAAATCTTTACTAAGGGCTCATAGGAGGCAAGCTCGGAATGTGGAGATGCGTAGGGAGTTAGAATACTCAAGCGATGAATATGACGAAGAGTTAGAAATGGAGACTAGGCCCTTGGCTCCTGGCTACACGCCGCTAAGGATAGGGTCTCCGAAGCCGAAGGCCTAGTGGAAGGTCGGTTGGTTTTGAAGACGTTCGGAGAGGGCTCCGGACAAGACGGGAGGGCACGATAGAAGGCTCGAATGGAAGGATTCACCGAAGGGATGCTACGGAGGTTAATTTGCCACCACTTTTGGCGAATCATCCGGGAAGAGCCTGAGGCGGGGGTTCCGTTGCAGCCGTTCTCACGATCCGGCGTAGAAGGCAATCCATCTCAAATGAATTGGTGAGGAAATCTTCCTCCTCATGGTATGTACCCTCCTTTTCGTGCTCAATCTTACCCTCAAGAGGTTTATCCCCACCTAATGGGCGGCTAGCAACCCCAGCTTTACTCAACCATACGAAAGTATGCCCTACGGGCAACCGATGGTATATCCTTCGTACCACTCGAAGTCACCCACCTTATATACCTCTGCTTACCCTCAATATGTTAACCAAAACTCTCACTGAATACCTCCAAATCATAACCCGTATAATGCTGCCCCTACCTACATGCCACCTTACAACTGTCTTTATTCGGAGCCCATGGGCTCCACAACACCCTTCGTAAGATGGATAGAAGACTACCCTTTGCCCGATGGGTTGAAAATGCCCGCGCATATTGGTACCTACGACGGGAAAGGGGATCCGGATAACTTTTACACTTGTTGAAGGGGCTATTAGAATGCGTAGTGGGTTATACCTGTTGCTTGTCACATGTTTACATACACCCCTACGAGACTCGCCAGATATGGTGGAACGGGCAAAACCAGTAGCATTGTGAATGTGGATGATCTCAAGGCCAAGTTCGATCACATTTCACCAACAGAAAAAGTTTACAAGAACACATCTAACAAGTGCACAACATCAAGCGAAGGAGAACGAGAGCACCGAGCTTTCATCACCGGATATACCGATGACACGTTATGGATAATGGGCTTGCATGAGGACAGCATCTCGTGTTTCGTGCATGGCCTACTAAACGTAAGTTTGGTTGAATTCCTCTCCACTGATCTCCCTGCAACCTATAAGGGTTTGGTGGAGAAGGATTACACCTGGATTGAAGCAAAAGAAGTGTCTACCAACGGGGCTCCGGTCGAAAATAAAGAAAGTCACAATAAAGCCCCGAAGCATCCTTCGTGGGAAGGGTCAAAGAACAAACACAAAAACAGGGACATGTTTACACCGTACCACAAAAACATCAACCATGGGCTCCTGGCTAATCTGTCCAAATCTCCAAGGGAGATACTTGCTATGGAAAAGGCTGCGAAGACCTTTGATCCTCCTCCTCGCTTGGCAAACAGAGGAAGGCCCAGAGATATTTCCAAATTCTGCTATTTCCATGATGATTACGGACACGACACCAACAACTGCAGAGAGCTCAAGAAACAGATAGAAGAGGCCGTGAAGTCCGGTCAGTTGGGACATTTGGTGAAGGGTATAAAGAAAGGTAAATACAAGGTCTCTGACACACAGTTGGGGAAAGATACCACACCTGTAGAAGCACCCATCCTCATGGTGCACAAGGATGACTCTGGTTTGAAAAGGAAAGAAACGGAGGAAGCTTTGTGCGGAGTAGGAGATGTCACTTTTCCTTCACTCACAGGGAAGCTTCTTTCAAATGACCCCGTGGTCATCAAGGTCTTGATCTCCAACAGGGAAGTAAACAGGGCCTACCTCGACTGCGGTAGCTCCAACGAAGTTATCTACTAACTTTGTTTCTAAAGCTCAAACCTTCGATAAGGTCGAAGAGAGTAGATTCAAAGGTACCCTTAGTGGGGTTCTCAGGGGAACACTCATGGCCCTTGGGAGAAGTCCCTCTAGAGGTTACGATTTGAGAAGGAAGGCTAAAAGAAGAAACTTTGGTTTTCACGATCAGAAGGTCCGAATCTCCCTACAACCTATTGATAGGGAGAACAAGCAATGCGAAAGATGGGCATCGTTGTCTCAAACATACATGCCGCGATCAAATTCCAAACACCCTTCGGCATTGGAACGGTTTTCTCCAGCTATAAGGTGAAGGATCCTACGGAAGTAGGCAAAAGGATCAAACAGGTTTCGGAAGAGCCTCCGAAAGATGTTCTCAGTTGTCGACGCAAGAACACATTGTGGTAAATGATCTCTACCCGATCGACGGTGGTAATCGGAAAACACCCCCTCCTTTAAAGCGAATTGGAAAAGGTACTACGTGCTAATGCGGATGTCATCGCATGGACCTATTCTCGACATGACAGGGGTCCCAGAACTCTCATCATAAATGGAAAGCCCTTCTAAGATCAACACAAGCTCAATGAGTTCAAACATATTGAACCCATCAAACAAAAGCGTCGAAGCCCGGCTCTGAAAGAAGCCGCCGCATGCAAAGAGGTAGACGAGCTTGTAGCGCAGGCATACTCGAGAGGTGAAGTATCAAACTTGGGTGGCCAATCCGGTGATGGTCAAGAAGCATGATGGAGGATGGCGAATGTGCGTGGACTTCACAGATATTAACAAAGCCTGCCTGAAGGATTGCTACCCTCGCCGAAATTGATTGGAAGGTGGAATCCTTGTCGGGTTTTTGAAGTGTTTCCTAGACGCTTATAAGGGTTACCATCAGATACAAATGGTGGAAGAGGACGAAGAAAAACACCTTTTTTACAAGAAAAGGCGTTTATTGTTACAAAAAGATGCCTTTTGGTTTGAAAAATGCAGGTGCCACCTACCAACGTTTAGTGGACAAAGCCTTCCACAAGCAGATAGGTAGAAATCTGGAGGCGTACGTAGATGATATGGTCATAAAGAGTATATCGGAGGAGGACATGCTCTCCGACATCAAGGAAACCTTCGACCAACTTCGCGCCATCAACATGAAGTTAAATCCCAAGAAGTGTTCCTTCGGCGTGGAAGAAGGGCAATTTTTAGGGCATTTGATCACCAAGCAAGGTATTCAGGCCAATCCTTCGAAGGTCAAGGCCATTACGGATTTACAGCCTCCCAAGTCCCTAAAAGAAGTGCAAAGTCTGAACGGAAAGCTAGCAGCCCTCAGCAGGTTCTTATCGAAGGGTGCGCATGATCTTTGCCGTTCTTCAAAACACTCAAAGGATGCACGGACAAAAGGACGCGTTCAGTGGAGTATAGATGCGGCAGTACCTTCCAAAAGCTCAAGTATTTCATGGCTATCCTACCTACACTTACCGCCCTATCAAAGGCTAAGTGTTGTTTATGTATATCGCAACATCCTTCGAAAGCATGCCACTGTTATTGGCGAAAGGGAAAAGAAGCAAATCCCTATCTACTTAGTTAGCGAGGGTTCTACAGGGAGTCGAGCTAAATTATCCGCATTGGAGAAGCTAATTTTGGCCTTGGTTCATGCCGCGAGACGCCGAAGGTACTTCCAAGCTCACCCCATAACCGTACTTACTTGACAAGCCAATTAAGCAGATACTTCAAGTCCGAGAATCTGGAAGGATAGCCAAATGGGCTATCGAGCTAGAGAGCATGATATTGAATACAAGGGCGTAAACTCGGTTAAAGGGCAAATATTGGCAGACTTTTAGCGAAACACCCTCCAAACCGAAGCATAACCCAAAGGTTGTTGAAAAGAAGCCTGATAAGGCAATCGAAGGGTGGAAACTTTATATTGACGGAGCCTCCAGCTCCGATGGTTCCGGCGCAGGTCTCATGCTTGTTGATCCCAAAAGGAAGGAGTACACTTATGCTCTTCGTTTTGAATTCGACGCTACGAACAATGAAGCGGAGTACGAAGCCTTGCTAGCAGGCCTCCGGTTGGCCAAAGACATGGAGGTAGAAGACTTGGCTATCTTCATTGATTCACAACTGGTAGCCAATCAGATAAAAGGCTCCTACGAGGCAAGACAACCTGTGATCAAGCAATACCTGGATAAGGCCAAGGAAATGCTCGAAGGGTTCGCATCCTACAACATAGAGCATGTTCGGAGAAATCAAAACAAGAAGACGGATGCACTCAAAGAACCGGCATCAATGGCATTTGCTCATTTAACTAAGGAAGTTTTGGTCGGAAGTATTGGCGACAGGTCCATCGCCCTAAAGGAGGTGTCCGACGTAATACAGAGAAGACTCAATTGGATGACTCCAATTAGAAAATATCTAATAAGTGGTATACTTGCCGAAGATCGGTTAGCTCGAAAGGTCCGCATCAAAGCACCACAAGATGTAATCATGGGAAATTATCTCAGAAGATCCTTCTCGTCCCCATGGCTTCGTTGTGTAGGACCTAGACAAGCTGTCAACATCATTCAAGAAGTACATGAAGGATCCTGCGGACTTCATGCGGGGCCCCGCCCGCTGTCTCCAAAATCATGAGGGTTGGATATTCCGGCCTTCAATGCAATGTGGATTGTCGAAATTATTCGAAGTGTGAAGCATGTCAAGTACATTCAAGGATCCCAAGGCTACCGAAACAAGATATGACTTCCGTGACATCCGCATGGCCCTTCAGCCAATGGGGATAGACATCATAGGTCCGCTGCCAATTGCTTCGGGAGGAGTAAAATTCTTGGTCGTAGCCATCGACTACTTCACTAAATGGGTGGAAGCGAAGCCTTTGGCATCCATCACAAAAGGTGCAAATGGAAAAATTGTATGGGAGCATATTATCTTCGGTTCGAGTACCTCACATCATCATTTCAGATAATGGGAAGCAGTTCGCTGAAGGGGTATTCCTAGTGTTTTGCGAGAGGTCCGAATATCAAACAATCTTTCACTTCCGTTTACCATCCTCAAGGTAACGGACAAGTGGAAGTTACCAACAGAGACATCATACGAGGAATAGAACGAAGGTCGGGATACAGATCACCACGGTTGGGTAGATGAACTACCTCAAGTACTTTGGGCTCATAGAACGCATACGAAGTCAAGTCACGGAGAAACACCTTTTAGCTTGACATATGGCACGGAAGCCGCCATCCCTTCTAAGTGAGTGTCGAAACAAAAAGGGTCATGAACTTCGAAGCAGCAAACAACGAAGAAAGACTCCGTAGTAACCTGGACTTACTTGAAGAACGAAGGGAAATAGCCTTAATTAGAGAAGCTATCCATAAGCAAAAAATTGAAAAATACTACAACAGTCGGGTTCGGCCTTCGACCTTCAAACCAGGGGAATACGTCCTCCGACTCAACAGTTCAAGTAAGGCTGAGTACGAGGGTAAACTAGGACCTACGTGGGAAGGGCCCTACGTTATTAAGGAAGCATATGGCAACGGAGCCTACAAGCTGGAAACCTTGGAAGGAGACGCTATTGATAGAACCTGGAATGGCACTACTCTTCGTAAGTTCTATGTATGAAACTTACAATGTCTAAGGACACATTTTATTTGTTTTCAATCAATGTATTTACATTCTTCTCACTCGGGGAAAGAAGCATTAATGGTAGGCGTCCAGTATTCATTTCTTAAAATGATGTAATCCTCCCTGCCCACTTAATGATAATAACACATTTCCCTTAAATCTCTTGTTTCGTTCAATACAACAAAGATTTGCCCACCAAGTCGCTTTATAAGTTTCAATGTCGAAGGGATGTACAAAGACTAAACAATATGCCTTGCTCATATGCATAACATCCACCTCAACTTCACATTAACTTTCCTATATGGCCTTAAGGCATTTTAAGCCTTCACGCCCAAAGGATCAAGACGGAGTGGGTCGCGACCCTCTGTCAGCAGTCAAATTATACGATTGCTAATATTCTTGGTGAAGTAACTACACACAATGAGGCTATGCATCTACCATACGCCTTAGGTTGTAAAAAATATTTTTTACGCAAGTAAAAATAAAACGAAAAGAATCACACATGTCAAAATTCGAGCCCTAGTGGCTTCAAGGTAGATTACTGACTAGTTTAACTAGTCTGAAACAGGCCGTAGCCTTAACGATCCAACAAAATAAAATATTGTTTTAGGCCGTAGCCTGCATCACACATACCATATGTTAATTGTTTCATTAGGCACGAAGCATGGAAAGGAACACAGACAATTGTTTTAAACAGGGTACATACCACCATGGGGATCAAATTACAACCACATGGTTGCCTTCAAACTTTGGAATGAGTGGGATCACTGAACTTGGGAGGGAACCTTGGGGGACGGAGTATTCTTGGAGGAAGATGGAGGTCGGACGTCCTTGGCTTCTTGGCCTGCAGGTCCTCGATTGAGGCCGCTGGGTCCTTCGTCACATCTGCAAGGAAAGGGAACTCTAAAGCAGTTAATTGATTACCTGCATCATCATACTCTTTTTCATGAGTTGCCTTGTAATAAGGAACTTTCTCCAAACACCACCGGTTCCCGTTTTGGCTATCTCTCCAAAGTGGTACACTTGCCATGGAAAATGGCTCCATTCACCACATTCCCAATGGCAATCCCCACATCATCGCTATGGTAAAGTTCCATAGCAACATAGAGGATCACCTTGGTTACCAAGTCCACCCGTCCTTCTTCAAGATTTTCGCGAAGGTTTAATCCATCCACCTTTTCTGGAGCTTGATCTCTTGGTCCAAAGAACTTCAGCCTCTCTTGTTCGAGGCCTCCACACTTGGATGAAAGAACAGATATCGCTCCTTATAGCCAATCGACCATTGAGCCTTCGACAGCTAGCTGCGCATTCGGCCTCGCTTCGTTTCCAGTGACCTTTGAGCTTTTCATTCTCACCGAGATCTTGCACCAAGGGGTTCTTGTCAAAATCCTCCAATGCATCCTCACACTTCTTCTCCAGGTCTGCATACTTCTGATCCCTAGCCTTCTCCCTTCTCAGCATAACATCCTTACTAAAAGCTATGGACAGCTTAAGTAAGCTTATTTGAGTTGTAATAAAGCTTATTGAAGCCTGGCTTAAGATAATTAAGACTGAATAAAAAGACGAAAATTTAAAAATAAGAAACTTTAACCAAACTTTAAATAAGAACTTGAAATGAGTTACAACTGATACAATAACTTGAGTTCAATACAGAGAAGATTAAAGTTACAATTTAGAACTTAATTAAGACTTAAACATTAAAAACGACATACATGAAAACTAAAAACTAAAAAAACTACTCTTCACTCTGTCTTTCTCTTCCTCTATTTATCATCAAAAGTCTTTTTTCTCTCCTCGAGCTTTTCCCACCTTTAATCTTGGCCCTTGGATCACTTGAGACAATATTGGCTGTTTGATGAATTTTGGCGGGAAAACTAATATAGCAACCGGGGTTGAATGAATGGAAGGAGAAGCATTAAACGATTCTTGTTTGGTTGTTGAGGTGGAGTGATAAGGGTGTGGGATATGAGATGGAGGTGAGGGTGATGGAGTGTTGCAGAGGGGGTGGCAGAGTGGGTGAAGACGAAGGGTAGTATTGGAGGGAAAAGGTTGGCGGGGTAATTATTTGACCGGGTTAATAATAGGGTAACGGGTTGGATTGGGTAAGGATTTGGGCCGGGTATAAAGGGGTGTTGGGCTTGGGTTTGAGTTTAAGTGTTTATTGGATTTGGACTTAGGATAGAAATGGATACATTTAACAACTTAGGGACCAAAAGTGTAATTCTGAAAATCTAGGGACCAAAGCTGTGACATCTGAGATTGTAGGGACCATTCATGTAATTTCTGATAAGTAATCCAAGTGCCATTATTGACAATCTCCAATAATATAAGGGCCATTTTTGCCATTTTTTCACCAAAGGACTAATTATGACAACTTATGATTTCAAAAGGACCTTTGGTGACTTTTCTTATAAAATAAGTGCTCAGGGACTATTTTTGACAAGGTTTGAAAGTCGGGGGACTAAAACTGCCAATTATGCAAACTTGATATGTTTTTCGTCTGATTTTGGTATTTTTGCATTTGAAACACATAAAACACTTATTTGAGATATTTTTATCATTTTGATGCATTTGAAGCGTTTTTAAATGTTTTGCAGTTCAGATTTGACCAAAAATGATGAGTATTTACACACTCATCAATCCCCCACACTAAACTATTGCTAGTCCCTAGCAATCTTTTGAGAAAAACTTAATGGATTTGAGTCTCTTTACCAAAAGCCATTACTTCCGGAGTAGCCAAAATGTTTCAGTTCAAGTAAGAACCTTGGTACACTGATAACCAAATGATTTTGAGCAAATCACCAGCTTCCAACGGATTTGATTTGTCTTTACCGTAAGCGTTTATACGGACTAGCCAACTCTTAGATAAAATATCTTTGGTGAGTGATTATCAATTATGGTTTTCCAACCGCCTTTACCACAAGCCATAAACTTGCGGGCTAGCCAACTCTTCACTAATTAAAGATATGGTGAACTGAACACCATACAATTTTGGGAAAATTGCAAGCCGCCAACGGATTTGAGATATCTTTACCAAGAGCCGTTTGCTCTTGGATTAGCCAATCCTTTAGTCTATTAGACATGGCGAACCGATAACCGTAAAGTGAGTGAGTGCAAAACACTTACTCCAAAAAGTTTTTGGCCAAAATGGGGAATAAGATGGTATAATTACATGATAAAATTCGTGAGTATTCCCCCCCACACTAGAAATGAATATTGTCCTCAATATTCAAAGTACTGCTGTTATGCCAAACCGAACGTAAAGGGAAATACTACGGCCATTATTTTGAAAGATTTTTTTGGAAACTTATATACAAATGGGGGCAACTCCCCACACTAGGGTGGTAGAAAATAGAAAGAAGTCAGAAATATGGATGAAAACCCATATAGTGTGCTAATGTTTTTGATTCCCGAGTCGCTAGCTTGACTCGATCCCCGCATTCATTGGTTCATGGGGAAAGCAACGTGGAAAACCAATGTCGATCGGACTTTCGCTCACGTGTTAATAAACATATGAACATCAAAAAGTTCCACACCGACGAGATACAACCGCGGTATTGTTAATAGTAGAAACTATAAAGGATAATACGGGGTCAAAGATGGTGTCCTCATTCCCGAAAGAGAAAAGGGAAAGAGCAACAACACCATCTGTGAAGAATGGAATAAAGATGTGCATGAGAATGCATGTCCATTCCTCATTAGTAAGAAGCAAATCACCATTTTTGACATTTTAAGCTTAAACTTGAAGCTTGTATGGTGATTGTCAACAAAATTTCCGGTAGGGAGGGTTGGAAACGGTTCTTCAATCAAAGATTTTCCGTAAAAGGATGTCCCCTCCGGATCAAAGTAAGTATTATTAATTCTGTTGGAATCGACTCATCACTAAGAAAGGCATCGACTTCATTCCAAAAGTTGTCATCTTCCTCATCCGGAGTGAGAGAAGGGATGGAAGAGTCGGAAATAATAAGACTAGGAGATGATGGATCAATTTTGAGCAATTCTTCAATGGGAAGAATGTCTCCCATTGGATCACAAACATCATCATCCAATCCGGATGAAACCAAGAGAGTTTGGTTTCATCCACGAGTTAACAAACTCGACACGATAAACCGATTCGGAGGTGGGACAAGTGGTGTGCTCTTAGAGCTAGCAATTTCCACCACTTTCGATAAAGTCTCCGATTCTAGATCATCATCATCAAGAACACTCTTGACTTCCTTGGTACAACTTTCAAACCATTTGTTTGAACCAGAGTTGATTTTCAAAGCTTTTAGCTCAAAGACGCTTTTTGGTGACTCCTCTTAACTGTGAAATTTGAGAGCGTTGCATTGATTCTTTCAGATTTTTGATAAATTGTGGCAACACTATGTTTGGATAGAGGTTTGGAGTTCTGGTTGATATTAAACGTGAGTTCTTCGTTGTCAACCCGTCTGGTCAACTCTTCAAAGAAATACATCAATTAGAGCACGGCTCGTTCTCAAGAAAGCTCTCCCTAAGATGAGGGGAGCTCTAGGATCTGCATCAAAGTCTACTACAACAAAGTCAGTAGGAAAGTGAAACTTTCCTACTTTCACCACGACATCCTCGGCTATCCCAAGTGGACAAGTTATGGTACGGTCCGCTAGCTCGAGTGTCATACAAGTGGATGTAAGTTTAGGAAGAGACAGCTTCTTCCATATGAGAGTGGCATGAGGTTAATGCTTGCGCCAAGATCGGCCAAGGCGGAGCATTGAACCATCCCCAAGAAATCACACGGATTAAAAACCTGCCAGGGTCTTCAAGCTTTTTGGGAAGCTTCTTGAGAAGGACCACCGAGCATTGCTCATTGAGAGGGGTTTTAGCCATCTCGATAACTTATCTTTGTTGCTCGAAGCCTTTAAGCGTGGATGCAAATTTGGGCATTAGAACGAGAGCATCAACGAAGCTTATATCAAAGTTCATTGAAAATTTGGAAAATTTTTTCCATTTGCTCTTTGGTTTTGTCTTTGAGCTTCTCATCATGCAATCTTGATGGGTAAGGAAGTTGATTAGACTTTTGAGCTGGGACGGAAGTCATTTCGCTCGGGAATTTGTCTTCGAACTTCGTGTTCCGGACTTAAAGCTTGGACTACCGAAGGTGGGACGTGCGCGGTACTTCGTGGGCTTGAGAAATGCACCTTGTCCGTTGTATCCTTGGTAACTTGACTCATTGCTCCTGGTGGAGGAGGCATTGGAGTCGAAGGTCCATTGTGCGCCTTACCACTACGAGTGGTGACGGCTTTCAACTCGGCATTTGGATTTGGGATCTGTATGCTTGGGAGTCCTCCGTAAGATGACGGCTTTGTTCATATTCATGTTCATGAAACCGCTCATCATATTCTTCAACTCATTTGTCTGCCGAGACAATGTGGTATCAATTTCCTTTTTAGCTCAACTCTCATGTTATTGATCTGAGTTTGCATTGAACGTATGCTTGACTTAGTAATTTTCATGAAGTCATTTGGTAGGGGAGCTTTGATAACTTTTCGATTTGGAGCTTGATATGGTTGGTTGAGATTGTTCTGGTTTTGATTGAAATTTTGAGAGTTATTGAAGTTTTGTCCTTGATTCGTAACAAAGCGATTTTGATTGCCATGGTTTTGCTGGGAGGAAAACCGGTGGTGTCATACCGCTAGGTGCACGGTAGTGAGGATCAGCTTGTGGTCGGTATTGATTGTGGTTTACCGAAGCTACGGGAGCTAGGTAAAAAGAAGCATCGGTTGCTTGACAATCATAATACGCGTGTGGACCACTACAAGTTTGACACACCTTGTTTACGGCTTTGATTGGTTCTGGCTTATGAATTTCGCTTTTGAATTCCTTTACTTCTTTCATCATACAACGGATGACGTCCGTTAGAGCGGCTATAGGAGCGGCTAACTCGGAAGAGTTACCGGATGAAGAAGCGTGGAGTGTTCGAATATTGACTTTGTTGTGAGAAATAGGAACTTTTGATTTTATTTCGCAAATCTCAATCACATCTTTAGGCCTACGATTCAAGATATTGCCACCTGGCCGCTGCGTTCAAAGAATCTTGATCGCTACCGTTCAACCCATTATAAAAGATATTGACTTGTTGAAGCTCCGTGAATTCATGATGGGGCATTTCCGAGGAGATCTTTGAATCTCTCCCATGCCTCTCCAAAGTTTTCATCGAAATTTTGACGAAATTCAGAAATTTCATTTTTAAGATTAGTTGTCTTTGATGGAGGAAAGAAATAATTGACAAACTTTTGAACAAGATCCTCCCAAGTTTCGATGGATCGAGGGGTTCTTTTTCCAGCCAAATCCGCCCCTCAAGTGAGAATGGAAAAAGCATCAACTTGATTACTTTTTGTGGCACATCCTTGCAATTGATAGTTGAAGTCAACTTGTTAAACCAACGGATGTGTGCATACGGGTCTTCTCGATCAAACCCGCGGAATTGATTCGTAGACACAAGTTGGATCAAATGTGTCTGCAATTCAAAGTGATCAATTTATTACGGTAAAATGATGGCATCTCCATAACCCTCGATGGGTGCTTGGAGCATTTCCGCCATAGTTCCTTCGTCTGCCATATTGTTGTTAGGAATAGTACGAATCTCGTGTTCGACTATTTGGGCAACACGCCTACTGAACGTCTTATAGGAATTTCTCGCTAGATCACGCAAAGGACTCAATGATCTAGAAGAACGAAAAGCATGCACTAGACGTAACTCGAGGAAACAAGAGAATTATGAAAATGGGGAAAGAAGAATCTTTTTTTTTTTTTTTTTTTTTGGGTTTTATGGTTTTGAAAAGTAGATATAACAACAAATCCAATTAAAACAATATCGAGGCAAAACGACAGTGAACTTAAACCAATAATCACAAGATGAATGGCTTCTTTGAAAAAGGTACACCACTCACAAGGACACAAAGGCAAGTTTTAATCTTTGGTTCGGGCACTTATTATGGTCGTATTCCCCGTTAGGTAGTACACGCCTTGGTTTGCGGTGGTAATTTTTTATGTTGTTATTATTAAACAAAGAAAACGACAAATCTTTTTGTATTTTTATCTTATATATATATATATATATATATATATATATATATATATATATATATATATATATAGAAACAAAAGAAAAAATATTTTTGTGTTTTATACGTTTTAAGATGTTTTTGGGTTTTTGGATTTTTATAAGAAAATATAGATATATATAGATGGTATGAACAAGGAGTGAATATTCAAATCACTAATCTGCTAAGCGTAAGATAATTAGCACAACTCTCTAGGCGGCTTAAAATTTGATCGGTCGAACCGTCAAGTTTATCACACAAGCTAACCACTTGTGAATGGTCAACCGTAATAAACTTCAAACAGCACAGAAACAATGCAATGAAGATCTAGAGGAGTATAGTGTTTTCCCAGGTCGTTAAGTCCCAACGAGTGCGATCAATAATCAAACGATAGTGATCGGGTGATAATGAACAGGAAAAGGTTTGTGATTGATACTAGATGACAAAGGAAAAATGAAAGAAAATTAAAAAGCTAAATTATATTAAATAAACGCTATCACTATTTTTTAAAATGATGTTTTTGATTTTTCTTTTATAAATCTGAATTAAAAACTACGTGAACGCATAAAAGAAAATGTGAAATTGAAACAGTATTAATCCTAAAAATATAAAAATGAAATTTTTACAAACCTAATGATAAGAGAAAATTTTTAGAAAAATAAAATTATTTTTATGACTATTTATTTTATTATTATTAATTAAAAACTATTTTTACCTATTTAATAATACCCTAAAATATAAGAAAATATGAAATAAAGCTTAGAAAAGTGAAATTATGACTTAGAAAAATCTAAAATAACTAAAGAGAATTTTCAAAACTAATTTTGTATTTTTCTAATTATTTTTCTATTTTCTATGAATTAAAAACTATTTAAAACTAATTAAATTGCTAAAAATTACAAATTTAACTAAGAAAAATATGGAAAAATTATTTTTTTGCTTTTTATATTTATCTTAATCTATGAAAATTGAAAACTTATTTTTTTGAAGCTTTTCTGATTTAATTGTATTAAAAGCTAATTAAAAAGTCCTAAAAATAGATTTAAATAGAGAAAAATAGTAAACAAGTGGCAGTAAAATTATGAAAAATTCAGGAAAATTATAATATATTATTCTAATTCTATGAAAAATATAAAAACATATGCTTATATGGAAGAATATGAAACTGTATTGAAAAAGCTTATGAATAAGCTATACAAAATAAGCTAAAAGATATCTAAGTGCACCAAATGATTACAAAGAAATAAGGTAAGCTAATATTACTCAAAAGCAACTAAATACAACTGCTCTTAACCTCTTATGTGCTTAATGAACTAAATTGACTTAATTGGATTTTAAAATGCAAATAGCTTTTACTCTCCTACTTTAAGCTAGTATAACTGCTTATCTAATAAGCCGAAAACCTGAGGTCCTCAAGACCACCAACTGGACTATCACAAGACCAAGTTTCAGCCACTACCAAGCTATAATGAAGCTTATGCTAGGGCGCAAGAAAGCCGATTCACACTCAGCTAAACTGAAAGTGTGAATAGGCAACAGGCTTAAATGGAAGTCGATTAAGTGCTTATTGAACTTTCCAAAAATTTGACAAAAATCAGATTTCAAAACTTGACCAATTGAAGTTGTTAAGCCCAAAGTTTCAATGATTTTGAACCAGAAATGAAGCTATGAAAATTCAACAAAGGTTGGGTAAAAACTGGTTTGTGCAATTTTTTTACTTTTAACTCAGAAATGGAAAGTTGACTTTAATGAGATTTGAGCTTAATTTGTTAACTGATTATGATGAATTAAGTTAAAATGAAGCTATAATAAGCTACTAACCCAATCACTAAACCTAAATCAGGCTAATGATCTATCAAATCCTAACTGATAAACTAATGAGAACAGATACAATCTAATTTTGACTTTTAATGTATGCAAATGAGATTTGATGACTGAAATGAGTACAATTGGACTTAATAAGCCTAAAACAACAGATCTCAATCAATGAACAAACCTCAAACACAGTTTAACCACTTGTTCCAAACAAGACTTTAACAAACTAAAATGCAATCAACTCAACTAAGTCCTTAATACTAATCTAAGACAGTTATGATCAGAGATCTAACAATACTAAATGGACTAAATCTGCAATTATAAGCGATCTAACTATATAGATTGACGAATAGAATAAGCAAAAAAAGTTACTAACACTTACAAGTGTCCAAGCTTATTTGCAAAGCTTATACCATAACCAAACTACCACTATTCTATTCAAATCCAATCCTAAATCCAGCTCTGCATCAACCAATACCCATTTCCATATCTGTTTAACCCAAAGTTCCCCACAGTTGACTTTCGTTGACCATAGGCAATTATGCTTAAAAATGAATTATAAGCTTACTAAAAGCTATGGACAAATTAAGTAAGCTTATTTTAGTTGTAATAAAGCTTATTGAAGCCTGGCTTAAGATAATTAAGACTGAATAAAAAGACGAAAATTTAAAAATAAGAAACTTTAACCAAACTTTAAATAAGAACTTGAAATGAGTTACAACTGATACAATAACTTGAGTTCAATACAGAGAAGATTAAAGTTACAATTTAGAACTTAATTAAGACTTAAACATTAAAAACGACATACATGAAAACTAAAAACTAAAAAAAACTACTCTTCTCACTGTCTTTCTCTTCCTCTATTTATCATCAAAAGTCTTTTTCTCTCTCCTCTGAGCTTTTCCCACCTTTAATCTTGGCCCTTGGATCACTTGAGAAAATATTGGCCGTTTGATGAATTTTGGCGGGAAAACTAATATAGCAACTGGGGGGGTTGAATGAATGGAAGGAGAAGCATTAAATGATTCTTGTTTGGTTGTTGAGGTGGAGTGATAAGGGTGTGGGATATGAGCTGGAGGTGAGGGTGATGGAGTGTTGCAGAGGGGGTGGGGAGTGGGTGAAGACGAAGGGTAGTATTGGAGGGAAAAGGTTGGCGCGGTAATTATTTGACCGGGTTAATAATAGGGTAACGGGTTGGATTGGGTAAGGATTTGGGCCGGGTATAAAGGGGTGTTGGGCTTGGGTTTGAGTTTAAGTGTTTATTGGATTTGGACTTAGGATAGAAATGGATACATTTAACAACTTAGGGACCAAAAGTGTAATTCTGAAAATCCAGGGACCAAAGCTGTGACATCTGAGATTGTAGGGACCATTCATGTAATTTCTGATAAGTAATCCAAGTGCCATTATTGACAATCTCTAATAATATAAGGGCCATTTTGCCATTTTTCACCAAAGGACTAATTATGACAACTTATGATTTCAAAAGGACCTTTGGTGACTTTTCTTATAAAATAAGTGCTCAGGGACTATTTTTGACAAGGTTTGAAAGTCGGGGACTAAAACGCCAATTATGCAAACTTGATATCGCTTTTTCCGATTTTGGTATTTTGCATTTGAAACACATAAAACACTTATTTGTGATATTTTTATCATTTTGATGCATTTCGGCGTTTTAAATGTTTTGCGGTTCAGATTTGACCAAAAATGATGAGTATTTACACACTCATCAATCCCCACACTAAACTATTGCTAGTCCCTAGCAATATTTTGAGAAAACTTAATGGATTTGAGTCTCTTTACCAAAAGCCATTACTTCTGGAGTAGCCAAAATGTTTCAGTTCAAGTAAGAACCTTGGTACACCTATAACCAAGTGATTTTGAGCAAATCACCGCCTTCCAACGGATTTGATTTGTCTTTACCGAAGCCGCTTGCTTCGGACTAGCCAACTCTTAGATAAAATATCTTTGGTGAGTCGATTACCAATTATGGTTTTCCAACCGCCTTTACCACAAGCCATAAACTTGCGGGCTAGCCAACTCTTCACTAATTAAAGATATGGTGAGGTGAACACCATACAATTTTGGGCAAATTGCAAGCCGTCAACGGATTTGAGATATCTTTACCAAGAGCCGTTTGCTCCTGGATTAGCCAATCCTTTGTCTATTAGACATGACATGATCGATAACCGTAAGTCGAGTGAGTGCAAAACACTTACTCCAAAAAAATTTTGGCCAAAAATGGGGGAATAAGATGGTATAATTACATGATAAAATTCGTGAGAATTCCCCCCCACACTAGAAATGAATATTGCCCTCAATATTCAAAGTACCGGCTGTTATGCCGAAACTGAGAACGTAAAAGGGAAATACTACGGCCATTATTTTGAAAGATTTTTTTTTGGAAACTTATATACAACAGCGGGGGGCAACTCCCCCACACTAGGGTGGTAGAAAATAGAAAGAAGTCAGAAATATGGGTGAAAACCCATATAGTGTGTGCTAATGTTTTTGATTCCCGAGTCGCTAGCTTGACTCGACCCCGCATTCATTGGTTCATGGGGAAAGCAACGTGGAAAACCAATCTCGATCGGACTTTCGTTTACAGTGTTAATAAACATATGAACATCAGAAAGTTCCACACCGACGAGATACAACCGCTGTATTGTTAATAGTAGAAACTATAAAGGATAATACGGGGTCAAAGATGGTGTCCTCATTCCCGAAAGAGAAAAGGGAAAGAGCAACCACACCATCCGTGAAGAATGGAATAAAGATGTGCATGAGAATGCATGTCCATTCCTCATTAGTAAGAAGCAAATCACCATTTTTGACATTTTTAAGCTTAAACTTGAAGCTTGTATGGTGATTGTCAACAGAATTTCCGGTATGGAGGGTTGGAAACGGTTCTTCAATCAACAGATTTTCTAGAAAAAGGATGTCCCCCTCCGGATCAAAGTAAGTATTATCAATTCCTGTTGGAATCGACTCATCACTAAGAAAGGCATCGACTTCATTCCAAAAGTTGTCATCTTTCTCATCCGAGTGAGAGAAGGGATGGAAGAGTCGGAAATAATAAGACTAGGAGATGATGGATCATTTTTGAGCAATTCTTCAATGGGAAGAATGTCTCCCATTGGATCACAAACATCATCATCCAATCCAGATGAAACTGAAGAGAGTTTGGTTTCATCTATAGAGTTAACAAACTCGATCACGATAAACTGATTCCGGAGGTGGGACAAGTGGTGTGCTCTTAGAGCTAGCAATTTCCACCACTTCTGATAAAGTCTCCGATTCTAGATCATCATCATCAAGAACACTCTTGACTTCCTTGGTACAACTTTCAAACCATTTGTTTGAACCAGAGTTGATTTTCAAAGCTTTTAGCTCAAGACGCTTTTGGTGACTCCTCTTAACTGTGAAATTTGAGAGCGTTGCATTGATTCTTTCAGATTTTTGATCAATTGTGGCAACACTATGTTTGGATAGAGGTTTGGAGTTCTGGTTGATATTAAACGTGAGTTCTTCGTTGTCAACCCGAATGGTCAACTCTTCAAAGAAATACATCAATTAGAGCACGGCTCGTTCTCAAGAAAGCTCTCCCTAAGATGAGGGGAGCTCTAGGATCTGCATCAAAGTCTACTACAACAAAGTCCGTAGGAAAGTGAAACTTTCCTACTTTCACCACGACATCCTCGGCTATCCCAAGTGGACAAGTTATGGTACGGTCCGCTAGCTCGAGTGTCATACAAGTGGATGTAAGTTTAGGAAGAGACAGTTTCTTCCATACCGAGAGTGGCATGAGGTTAATGCTTGCGCCAAGATCGGCCAAGGCGGAGCATTGAACCATCCCCAAGAACTCACACGGGATTAAAACCGCGGGGTCTTCAAGCTTTTGGGAAGCTTCTTGAGAAGGACCGCTGAGCATTGCTCATTGAGAAGGGTTTTAGCCATCTCAGATAACTTATCTTTGTTGCTCAGTAAGCCTTTAAGCGTGGATGCAAATTTGGGCATTAGAACGAGAGCATCAACGAAGCTTATATCAAAGTGCAGTTCATTGAAAATTTGGAAAATTTTTCCATTTGCTCTTTGGTTTTGTCTTTGAGCTTCTCATCATGCAATCTTGATGGGTAAGGAAGTTGATTAGACTTTTGAGCTGGGACGGAAGTCATTTCGCTCGAATTTGTCTTCGAACCGTGTTCGGACTTAAAGCTTGGACTACCGAAGGTGGGACATGTGCGGTACTTCGTGGGCTTGAGAAATGCACCTTGTCCGTTGTATCCTTGGTAACTTGACTCATTGCTCCTGGTGGAGGAGGCATTGGAGTCGAAGGTCCATTGTGCGTCTTACCACTACGAGTGGTGACGGCTTTCAACTCGGCATTTGGATTTGGGACTGTATTGCTTGGGATTCCTCCAGAAGATGACGAAGCTTTGTTCATATTCATGTTCATGAAACTGCTCATCATATTCTTTAACTCATTTGTCTGCCGAGACAATGTGGTATCAATTTCCTTTTTTAGCTCAACTCTCATGTTATTGATCTGAGTTTGCATTGAACGTATGCTTGACCCAGTAATTTTCATGAAGTCATTTGGTAGGGGAGCTTTGATAACTTTGCTGATTTGGAGCTTGATATGGTTGGCTGAGATTGTTCCGGTTTTGATTGAAATTTTGAGAGTTATTGAAGTTTTGTCCTTGATTCGGAACAAAGCGATTTTGGTTGCCATGGTTTTGCATGTGAGGAAAACAGGTGGTGTCATACCGCTAGGTGCACGGTAGTGAGGATCAGCTTGTGGTCGGTATTGATTGTGGTTTACCGAAGCTACGGGAGCTTGGTAAAAAGAAGCATCGGTTGCTTGACAATCATAATACGCGTGTGGACCACTACAAGTTTCACACACCTTGTTTACGGCTTTGATTGGTTCTGGCTTATGAATTTCGCTTTTGAATTCCTTTACTTCTTTCATCATACAACGGATGACGTCCGTTAGAGCGGCTAACTCGGAAGAGTTACCGGATGAAGAAGCAGGAGTGTTCGGAATATTGACTTTGTTGCGAGAAATAGGAACTTTTGATTTTATTTCGCAAATCTCAATCACATCTTTAGGCCTAGGATTCAAGATATTGCCACCGGCGGTTGCGTTCAAAGAATCTTGATCGTTACCGTTCAACCCATTATAAAAGATATTAACTTGTTGAAGCTCCGTGAATTCATGATGGGGGCATTTCCCGAGGAGATCTTTGAATCTCTCCCATGCCTCTCCAAAGTTTTCATCGAAATTTTGACGAAATCCCGAAATTTCATTTTTAAGATTAGTTGTCTTTGATGGAGGAAAGAAATAATTGACAAACTTTTGAACAAGATCCTCCCAAGTTTCGATGGATCGAGGGGTTCTTTTCCACCAAATCCGGGCCCCTCAAGTGAGAATGGAAAAAGCATCAACTTGATTACTTTTGTGGCACATCCTTGAAATTGATAGTTGAAGTCAACTTGTTAAACCAACGGATGTGTGCATACGGGTCTTCTCGATCAAACCCGCGGAATTGATTCGTAGACACAAGTTGGATCAAATGTGTCTTCAATTCAAAGTGATCAGAATTTATTACTGGTAAAATGATGGCATCTCCATAACCCTCGATGGGTGCTTGGAGCATTTCCGCCATAGTTCCTTCGTCTGCCATATTGTTGTTAGGAATAGTACGAATCTCGGGTTCGACTATTTGGGCAACACGTCTACGAGAACGTCTTCTAGGAATTTCTGCTAGATCACGCAAAGGACTCAATGATCTAGAAGAACGAGTGCGCATGCACTAGACGTAACTCGAGGAAACAAGAGAATTATGAAAATGGGGAAAGAAGAATCTTTTTTTTTTTTTTTTTTTTTGGGTTTTATGGTTTTGAAAAGTAGATATAACAACAAATCCAATTAAAACAATATCGAGGCAAAACGACAGTGAACTTAAACCAATAATCACAAGATGAATGGCTTCTTTGAAAAAGGTACACCACTCACAAGGACACAAAGGCAAGTTTTAATCTTTGGTTCGGGAACTTATTATGGTCGTACCCCCAGTTAGGTAGTACACTGCCTTGGTTTGCGGTGGTAATTTTTTATGTTGTTATTATTAAACAAAGAAAACGATAAATCTTTTTGTATTTTTATCTTATATATATATATATATAGAAACAAAAGAAAAATATTTTTGTGTTTTATACGTTTTAAGATGTTTTTGGGTTTTTGGATTTTTATAAGAAAATATAGATATATATAGATGGTATGAACAAGGAGTGAATATTCAAATCACTAATCTGCTAAACATAAGATAATTAGCATACGGCTCGGCGTGGCGCCAAAATTTGATCGGTCCCGAACCGTCAAGTTTATCACACAAGCTAACCACTTGTGAATGGTCAACCGTAATAAACTTCAAACAGCTCAGAAACAATGCAATGAAGATCTAGAGGAGTATAGTTTTTCCCCAGGTCGTTAAGTCCCAACGAGGTGTGCGACTGAATAATCAAACGTATATTGATCGGGTGATAATGAACGGGAAAAAGTTTGTGATTGATACTAGATGACAAAGGAAAAATGAAAGAAAATTAAAAAGCTAAATTATATTAAATAAACGCTATCACTATTTTTAAAATGATGTTTTTGATTTTTCTTTTATAAAATTTAAATTAAAACTACGAACGCAAAAGAAAATGTGAAATTGAAACAGTATTAATCCTAAAAATATAAAAATGAAATTTTTACTAACCTAATGATAAGAGAAAATTTTGAGAAAAAGAAAATTATTTTTATGACTATTTATTTAATTATTATTAATTAAAAACTATTTTTACCTATTTAATAATACCCTAAAATATAAGAAAATATGAAATAAAGCTTAGAAAAGTGAAATTATGACTTAGAAAAATCTAAAATAACTAAAGAGAATTTTCAAAACTAATTTTGTATTTTTATGATTATTTTTCTATTTTCTATGAATTAAAAACTATTTAAAACTAATTAAATTGCTAAAAATTACAAATTTAACTAAGAAAAAAATGGAAAAATTATTTTTTTGCTTTTTATATTTATCTTAATCTATGAAAATTGAAAAATTATTTTTTTGAAGCTTTTCTGATTTAATTGTATTAAAAGCTAATTAAAAAGTCCTAAAAATAGATTTAAATAGAGAAAAATAGTAAACAGTGGCAGAAAATTATGAAAAATTCAGAAAAATTCTAAAATATTATTCTAATTCTATGAAAAATATAAAAACATATGCTTATATGGAAGAATATGAAATCAGTATTGAAAAAGCTTATGAATAAGCTATACAAAATAAGCTAAAAGCTATCTAAGTACACCAAATGATTACAAAGAACTAAGGTAAGCTAATATTACTCAAAAGCAACTAAATACAACAGCTCTTAACCTCTTATGTGCTTAATGAACTAAATTGACTTAATTGGATTTTAAAATGCAAATAGCTTTTACTCTCCTACTTTAAGCTAGTATAACTGCTTATCTAATAAGCCAAGCTGAAAACCAGGCTGAGGTCCTCAAGACCACCAACTGGACTATCACAAGACCAAGTTTCAGCCACTACCAAGCTATAATGAAGCTTATGCTAGGGCTGAAGAAAGCTGATTCACACTCGTTAAACCGAGTGTGAACAGGCAACAAGATGGCTTAAATGGAAGCTGATTAAGTGCTTATTGAACTTTCCAAAAATTTGACAAAAATCAGATTTCAAAACTTGACCAATTGAAGTTGTTAAGCCCAAAGTTTCAATGATTTTGAACCAGAAATGAAGCTATGAAAATTCAACAAAGGTTGGGTAAAAACTGGTTTGTGCAATTTTTTGACTTTTAACTCAGAAATGGAAAGTTGACTTTAATGAGATTTGAGCTTAATTTGTTAACTGATTATGATGAATTAAGTTAAAATGAAGCTATAATAAGCTACTAACCCAATCACTAAACCTAAATCAGGCTAATGATCTATCAAATCCTAACTGATAAACTAATGAGAACAGATACAATCTAATTTTGACTTTTAATGTATGCAAATGAGATTTGATGACTGAAATGAGTACAATTGGACTTAATAAGCCTAAAACAACATATCTCAATCAATGAACAAACCTCAAACACAGTTTAACCACTTGTTCCAAACAGTACATTAACAAACTAAAATGCAATCAACTCAACTAAGTCCTTAATACTAATCTAAGACAGCTTATGATCGAGATCTAACAATACTAAATGGACTAAATCAAGGCAATTATAAGTCGATCTAACTATATAGATTGACAGAATAGAATAAGCAAAAAAAAAAAAAAAAAGTTACTAACACTTACAAGTGTCCAAATTTTATTTGCTTATACCATAACCAAACTACCACTATTCTAATCAAATCCAATCCCAAATCCAACAGATCAACCAATACCCATTTCCATATCTGTTTAACCCAAAGTTCCCCACAGTTGACTTTCGTTGACCATAGGCAATTATGCTTAAAAATGAATTATAAGCTTACTAAAAGCTATGGACAGCTTAAGTAAGCTTATTTGAGTTGTAATAAAGCTTATTGAAGCCTGGCTTAAGATAATTAAGACTGAATAAAAAGACGAAAATTTAAAAATAAGAAACTTTAACCAAACTTTAAATAAGAACTTGAAATGAGTTACAACTGATACAATAACTTGAGTTCAATACAGAGAAGATTAAAGTTACAATTTAGAACTTAATTAAGACTTAAACATTAAAAACGACATACATGAAAACTAAAAACTAAAAAAACTACTCTTCACTCTGTCTTTCTCTTCCTCTATTTATCATCAAAAGTCTTTTTCTCTCTCCTCTGAGCTTTTCCCACCTTTAATCTTGGCCCTTGGATCACTTGAGACAATATTGGCCGTTTGATGAATTTTGGCGGGAAAACTAATATAGCAACTGGGGGGGTTGAATGAATGGAAGGAGAAGCATTAAATGATTCTTGTTTGGTTGTTGAGGTGGAGTGATAAGGGTGTGGGATATGAGCTGGAGGTGAGGGTGATGGAGTGTTGCAGAGGGGGTGGCAGAGTGGGTGAAGACGAAGGGTAGTATTGGAGGGAAAAGGTTGGCGGGGTAATTATTTGACCGGGTTAATAATAGGGTAACGGGTTGGATTGGGTAAGGATTTGGGCCGGGTATAAAGGGGTGTTGGGCTTGGGTTTGAGTTTAAGTGTTTATTGGATTTGGACTTAGGATAGAAATGGATACATTTAACAACTTAGGGACCAAAAGTGTAATTCTGAAAATCCAGGGACCAAAGCTATGACATCTGAGATTGTAGGGACCATTCATGTAATTTCTGATAAGTAATCCAAGTGCCATTATTGACAATCTCCAATAATATAAGGGCCATTTTTGCCATTTTTTCACCAAAGGACTAATTATGACAACTTATGATTTCAAAAGGACCTTTGGTGACTTTTCTTATAAAATAAGTGCTCAGGGACTATTTTTGACAAGGTTTGAAAGTCGGGGACTAAAAGCGCCAATTATGCAAACTTGATATGTTTTTCGTCGATTTTGGTATTTTGCATTTGAAACACATAAAACACTTATTTGTGATATTTTTTTTATCATTTTGATGCATTTACGGCGTTTTTAAATGTTTTGCATTCAGATTTGACCAAAAATGATGAGTATTTACGACTCATCAATCCCCACACTAAACTATTGCTAGTCCCTAGCAATCTTTTGAGAAAACTTAATGGATTTGAGTCTCTTTACCAAAAGCCATTACTTCTGGAGTAGCCAAAATGTTTCAGTTCAAGTAAGAACCTTGGTACACTGATAACCAAATGATTTTGAGCAAATCACCATCTTCCAACGGATTTGATTTGTCTTTACCGAAGCCGTTTGCTTCTACGGACTAGCCAACTCTTAGATAAAATATCTTTGGTGAGTCGATTACCAATTATGGTTTTCCAACCGCCTTTACCACAAGCCATAAACTTGCGGGCTAGCCAACTCTTCACTAATTAAAGATATGGTGAGATGAACACCATACAATTTTGGGCAAATTGCAAGCCGTCAACGGATTTGAGATATCTTTACCAAGAGCCGTTTGCTCTTGGATTAGCCAATCCTTTTGTCTATTAGACATGGCGGTCGATAACCGTAGTGAGTGAGTGCAAAACACTTACTCCAAACAAAAGTTTTGGCCAAAATGGGGGAATAAGATGGTATAATTACATGATAAAATTCGTGAGAATTCCCCCACACTAGAAATGAATATTGCCCTCAATATTCAAAGTACCGTTGTTATGTCGAAACTGAGAACGTAAAAGGGAAATACTACGGCCATTATTTTGAAAGATTTTTTTTTTGGAAACTTATATACAACAGCGGGGGGCAACTCCCCCACACTAGGGTGGTAGAAAATAGAAAGAAGTCAGAAATATGGATGAAAACCCATATAGTGTGCTAATGTTTTTTGATTCCCGAGTCGCTAGCTTGACTCGACCCCGCATTCATTGGTTCATGGGGAAAGCAACGTGGAAAACCAATCACGATCGGACTTTCGTTCCGCGGTGTTAATAAACATATGAACATCAGAAAGTTCCACACCGACGAGATACAACCGCGGTATTGTTAATAGTAGAAACTATAAAGGATGATACCGGGGTCAAAGATGGTGTCCTCATTCCCGAAAGACAAAAGGGAAAGAGCAACCACACCATCTGTGAAGAATGGAATAAATATGTGCATGAGAATGCATGTCCATTCCTCATTAGTAAGAAGCAAATCACCATTTTTGACATTTTAAGCTTAAACTTGAAGCTTGTATGGTGATTGTCAAAAGAATTTCCGGTAGGGAGGGTTGGAAACGGTTCTTCAATCAACAGATTTTCCTGAAAAAGGATGTCCCCCTCCGGATCAAAGTAAGTATTATCAATTTCTGTTGGAATCGACTCATCACTAAGAAAGGCATCGACTTCATTCCAAAAGTTGTCATCTTCCTCATCCGGAATGAGAGAAGGGATGGAAGAGTCGGAAATAATAAGACTAGGAGATGATGGATCATTTTTGAGCAATTCTTCAATGGGAAGAATGTCTCCCATTGGATCACAATCATCATCCAATCCGATGAAATAAGAGAGTTTGGTTTCATCCACGAGTTAACAAACTCGATCACGATAAACCGATTCGGAGGTGGGACAAGTGGTGTGCTCTTAGAGCTAGCAATTTCCACCACTTCCGATAAAGTCTCCGATTCTAGATCATCATCATCAATAACACTCTTGACTTCCTTGGTACAACTTTCAAACCATTTGTTTGAACCGGGGTTGACTTTCAAAGCTTTTAGCTCAAGACGTTTTGGTGACTCCTCTTAACGTGAAATTTGAGAGCGTTGCATTGATTCTTTCAGATTTTTGATCAATTGTGGCAACACTATGTTTGGAGTTACGGTTGATATTAAACGTGAGTTCTTCGTTGTCAACCCGTATGGTCAACTCTTCAGCAAACACATCAATTAGAGCACGACTGTTCTCAAGAAAGCTCTCCCTAAGATGAGGGGAACTCTAGGATCTGCATCAAAGTCTACTACAACAAAGTCCGTAGGAAAGTGAAACTTTCCTACTTTCACCACGACATCCTCGGCTATCCCAAGTGGACGAGTTATGGTACGGTCCGCTAGCTCGAGTGTCATACAAGTGGATGTAAGTTTAGGAAGAGACAGTTTCTTCCATACTGAGAGTGGCATGAGGTTAATGCTTGCACCAAGATCGGCCAAGTGACATTGAACCATCCCCAAGAAATCACACGGGATTAAAACCTGCCAGGGGTCTTCAAGCTTTTGGGAAGTTTCTTGAGAAGGACACTGAGCATTGCTCATTGAGAGGGTTTTAGCCATCTCGATAACTTATCTTTGTTGCTCAGTAAGCCTTTAAGCGTGGATGCAAATTTGGGCATTAGAACGAGAGCATCAACGAAGCTTATATCAAAGTGCAGTTCATTGAAAATTTGGAAAATTTTTCCATTTGCTCTTTGGTTTTGTCTTTGAGCTTCTCATCATGCAATCTTGATGGGTAAGGAAGTTGATTAGACTTTTGAGCTGGGACGGAAGTCATTTCGGCTCAATTTGTCTTCGAACTTCGTGTTCCGGACTTAAAGCTTGGACTACCGAAGGTGGGGACGTGCGTACTTTGCCGTGGGCTTGAGAAATGCACCTTGTCCGTTGTATCCTTGGTAACTTGACTCATTGCTTCTGGTGGAGGAGGCATTGGAGTCGAAGGTCCATTGTGCGTCTTACCACTACGAGTGGTGACGGCTTTCAACTCGGCATTTGGATTTGGGACTGTATTGCTTGGGAGTCCTCCAGAAGATGACGAAGCTTTGTTCATATTCATGTTCATGAAACCGCTCATCATATTCTTTAACTCATTTGTCTGCCGAGACAATGTGTTATCAATTTCCTTTTTTAGCTCAACTCTCATGTTATTGATCCGAGTTTGCATTGAACGTATGCTTGACTCAGTAATTTTCATGAAGTCATTTGGTAGGGGAGCTTTGATAACTTTGCTGATTTGGAGCTTGATATGGTTGGTTGAGATTGTTCTGGTTTTGATTGAAATTTTGAGAGTTATTGAAGTTTTGTCCTTGATTCGTAACAAAGCGATTTTGATTGCCATGGTTTTGCACGGGGAGGAAAACCGGTGGTGTCATACCGCTAGGTGCACGGTAGTGAGGATCAACTTGTGGTCGGTATTGATTGTGGTTTACCGAAGCTACGGGAGCTTGGTAAAAAGAAGCATCGGTTGCTTGACAATCATAATACGCGTGTGGACCACTACAAGTTTCACACACCTTGTTTACGGCTTTGATTGGTACTGGCTTATAAATTTCTCTTTTGAATTCCTTTACTTCTTTCATCATACAACGGATGACGTCCGTTAGAGCGGCTATAGGAGCGGCTAACTCGGAAGAGTTACGGATGAAGAAGCGAGTGTTCGGAATATTGACTTTGTTGCGAGAAATAGGAACTTTTGATTTTATTTCGCAAATCTCAATCACATCTTTAGGCCTACGATTCAAGATATTGCCACCGGCGGCTGCGTTCAAAGAATCTTGATCGTTACCGTTCAACCCATTATAAAAGATATTAACTTGTTGAAGATCCGTGTATTCATGGTGGGGGCATTTCCTGAGGAGATCTTTAAATCTCTCCCATGCCTCTCCAAAGTTTTCATCGAAATTTTGACGAAATCCAGAAATTTCATTTTTAAGATTAGTTGTCTTTGATGGAGGAAAGAAATAATTGACAAACTTTTGAACAGGATCCTCCCAAGTTTCGATGGATTGAGGGGGTTCTTTTTCCAAATCCGGCTGCCCCTCAAGTGAGAATGGAAAAAGCATCAACTTGATTACTTTTGTGGCACATCCTTGAAATTGATAGTTGAAGTCAACTTGTTAAACCAACGGATGTGTGCATACGGGTCTTCTCGATCAAACCCGCGGAATTGATTCGCAGACACAAGTTGGATCAAATGTGTCTTCAATTCAAAGTGATCGAATTTATTACGGTAAAATGATGGCATCTCCATAACCCTCGATGGGTGCTTGGAGCATTTCCGCCATAGTTCCTTCGTCTGCCATATTGTTGTTAGGAATAGTACGAATCTCGGGTTCGACTATTTGGGCAACAGGTCTACGAGAACGTCTTCTAGGAATTTCTGCTAGATCACGCAAAGGACTCAATGATCTAGAAGAACGAGTGCGCATGCACTAGACGTAACTCGAGGAAACAAGAGAATTATGAAAATGGGGAAAGAAGAATTTTTTTTTTTTTTTTTTTTTTTTTTTGGGTTTTATGGTTTTGAAAAGTAGATATAACAACAAATCCAATTAAAACAATATCGAGACAAAACGACAGTGAACTTAAACCAATAATCACAAGATGAATGGCTTCTTTGAAAAAGGTACACCACTCACAAGGACACAAAGGCAAGTTTTAATCTTTGGTTCGGGAACTTATTATGGTCGTACCCCCAGTTAGGTAGTACACTGCCGTGGTTTGCGGTGGTAATTTTTTATGTTGTTATTATTAAACAAAGAAAACGATAAATCTTTTTGTATTTTTATCTTATATATATATATAGAAACAAAAGAAAAATATTTTTTTGTGTTTTATACGTTTTAAGATGTTTTTGGGTTTTTGGATTTTTATAAGAAAATATAGATATATATAGATGGTATGAACAAGGAGTGAATATTCAAATCACTAATCTGCTAAGCGTAAGATAATTAGCACAACTCCCGGCAAGGCTAAAATTTGATCGGTCCCGAACCAGTCAAGTTTATCACACAAGCTAACCACTTGTGAATGGTCAACCGTAATAAACTTCAAACAAATGAAACAATGCAATGAAGATCTAGAGGAGTATAGTTTTTCCCAGGTCGTTAAGTCCCAACGGTACGTGCGAATAATCAAACGTATAGTGATCGGGTGATAATGAACGGGAAAAGGTTTGTGATTGATACTAGATGACAAAGGAAAAATGAAAGAAAATTAAAAAGCTAAATTATATTAAATAAACGCTATCACTATTTTTAAAATGATGTTTTCGATTTTTCTTTTATAAATTTAAATTAAAACTAAACGCATAAAAAGAAAATGTGAAATTGAAACAAGATTAATCCTAAAAATATAAAAATGAATATTTTACATACCTAATGATAAGAGAAAATTTTGAGAAAAATAAAATTATTTTATGACTATTTATTTAATTATTATTAATTAAAAACTATTTTTACCTATTTAATAATACCCTAAAATATAAGAAAATATGAAATAAAGCTTAGAAAAGTGAAATTATGACTTAGAAAAATCTAAAATAACTAAAGAGAATTTTCAAAACTAATTTTGTATTTTTCTGATTATTTTTCTATTTTCTATGAATTAAAAACTATTTAAAACTAATTAAATTGCTAAAAATTACAAATTTAACTTAGAAAAATCTGGAAAAATTATTTTTTTGCTTTTTATATTTATCTTAATCTATGAAAATTGAAAACTTATTTTTTTGAAGCTTTTCTGATTTAATTGTATTAAAAGCTAATTAAAAAGTCCTAAAAATAGATTTAAATAGAGAAAAATAGTAAACAGTGGCAGAAAATTATGAAAAATTCAGGAAAATTATAATATATTATTCTAATTCTATGAAAAATATAAAAACATATGCTTATATGGAAGAATATGAAACTGTATTGAAAAAGCTTATGAATAAGCTATACAAAATAAGCTAAAAGATATCTAAGTGCACCAAATGATTACAGCAACTAAGGTAAGCTAATATTACTCAAAAGCAACTAAATACAACAGCTCTTAACCTCTTATGTGCTTAATGAACTAAATTGACTTAATTGGATTTTAAAATGCAAATAGCTTTTACTCTCCTACTTTAAGCTAGTATAACTGCTTATCTAATAAGCCAAGTGAAAACCAACTGAGGTCCTCAAGACCACCAACTGGACTATCACAAGACCAAGTTTCAGCCACTACCAAGCTATAATGAAGCTTATGCTAGGTTGAAGAAAGCATTCACACTCGTTAAACTGAGTGTGAACAGGCAATAAAGAGCTTAAATGGAAGTGATTAAGTGCTTATTGAACTTTCCAAAAATTTGAAAAAAATCAGATTTCAAAACTTGACCAATTGAAGTTGTTAAGCCTAAAGTTTCAATGATTTTGAACCAGAAATGAAGCTATGAAAATTCAACAAAGGTTGGGTAAAAACTGGTTTGTGCAATTTTTTTTTTGACTTTTAACTTCGAAATGGAAAGTTGACTTTAATGAGATTTGAGCTTAATTTGTTAACTGATTATGATGAATTAAGTTAAAATGAAGCTATAATAAGCTACTAACCCAATCACTAAACCTAAATCAGGCTAATGATCTATCAAATCCTAACTGATAAACTAATGAGAACAGATACAATCTAATTTTGACTTTTAATGTATGCAAATGAGATTTGATGACTGAAATGAGTACAATTGGACTTAATAAGCCTAAAACAACAGATCTCAATCAATGAACAAACCTCAAACACAGTTTAACCACTTGTTCCAAAACAAAGACTTTAACAAACTAAAATGCAATCAACTCAACTAAGTCCTTAATACTAATCTAAGACAGTTATGATCAGAGATCTAACAATACTAAATGGACTAAATCAGTGCAATTATAAGTCGATCTAACTATATAGATTGACAGAATAGAATAAGCAAAAAAAAAAAAAAAAAGTTACTAACACTTACAAGTGTCCAAATTTTATTTGCGGCTTATACCATAACCAAACTACCACTATTCTAATCAAATCCAATCCCAAATCCAAACTCATCAACCAATACCCATTTCCATATCTGTTTAACACAAAGTTCCCCACAGTTGACTTTCGTTGACCATAGGCAATTATGCTTAAAAATGAATTATAAGCTTACTAAAGCTATGGGACGACTTAAGTAAGCTTATTTGAGTTGTAATAAAGCTTATTGAAGCCTGGCTTAAGATAATTAAGACTGAATAAAAAGACGAAAATTTAAAAATATGAAACTTTAACCAAACTTTAAATAAGAACTTGAAATGAGTTACAACTGATACAATAACTTGAGTTCAATACAGAGAAGATTAAAGTTACAATTTAGGACTTAATTAAGACTTAAACATTAAAAACGACATACATGAAAACTAAAAACTAAAAACTACCCCCCAACTCTGTCTTTTCTTCCTCTATTTATCATCAAAAGTCTTTTTCTCTCTCCTCTGAGCTTTTCCCACCTTTAATATTGGCCCTTGGATCACTTGAGACAATATTGGCCGTTTGATGAATTTTGGCGGGAAAACTAATATAGCAACCTGGGGGTTGAGTGAATGGAAGGAGAAGCATTAAATGATTCTTGTTTGGTTGTTGAGGTGGAGTGATAAGGGTGTGGGATATGAGATGGAGGTGAGGGTGATGGAGTGTTGCGTAGGGGTGGCGAGTGGGTGAAGACGAAGGGTAGTATTGGAGGGAAAAGGTGGGCGGGGTAATTATTTGACCGGGTTAATAATAGGGTAACGGGTTGGATTGGGTAAGGATTTGGGCCGGGTATAAAGGGGTGTTGGGCTTGGGTTTGAGTTTAAGTGTTTATTGGATTTGGACTTAGGATAGAAATGGATACATTTAACAACTTAGGGACCAAAAGTGTAATTCTAAAAATCCAGGGACCAAAGCGTGACATCCGAGATTGTAGGGACCATTCATGTAATTTATGATAAGTAATCCAAGTGCCATTATTGACAATCTCCAATAATATAAGGGCCATTTTGCCATTTTGAAACTCAAAGGACTAAACTTGTAATTTCTCAAAATTTTGACATTTTTCACCAAAGGACTAATTATGACAACTTATGATTTCAAAAGGACCTTTGGTGACTTTTCTTATAAAATAAGTGCTCAGGGACTATTTTGACAAGGTTTGAAAGTCGGGGACTAAAACGCCAATTATGCAAACTTGATATGTTTTTCGTCGATTTTGGTATTTTTGCATTTGAAACACATAAAACACTTATTTGTGATATTTTTTTCATTTTGATGCATTTCAGCCGCTTTTAAATGTTTTGCAGCTCAGATTTGACCAAAATGATGAGTATTTACACACTCATCACACCACTACCACAAAGTTCCGAACGACATCTCTCGCACAAAGAAGCAAACAATATAAATATCAGAAAGATAAGTTTTTATTTCTTATTTTAATCAAAAAGTACATACTTTCTCCATCACAAATAATCTCAGGTACCAAAGGAGACCCTCCCATCTTTCGCAATGCCGACCATGAAAAGAATTGGCCTCAGGGAATGTTTGGCAATCACCGGATGACGAGCCAACCGTTGATACAAAGGGTTTCTTCTCACAATATATGGCAATGGATCGTTGAACCCTTTTTCATCATATTGAAATTGGTTTAACAATGCGAGTATGCCGGAGAGGATAATGGTGTTTTGGATATAAAAGAATTTGCCTTTCTAGTTTCTTATGTTCGTAAAAGGCCTATCTATCTGAATGGGCACATCCCTTTCACCCCTTTTGGCCAAGGTCAACCAATCTCCTCCCGGGTATAGATTCAGAAAACCCCTAAGTACGGTCAATGATGGTTCGTACCCATAAGCTTTGCACATAACAATGTATGTCGTAAGCTTGGCTAGGCCAAAAGAGTTGAACCTAGAAATGTGTACTTCATAATACCGGAGGAATTCTAAGATCATAAGGTGCAAAGGTATCCTAAGGTTGGAAGTGGTGAATGCATGGGTATACAGGCCTACATAGTTTTCAGGGGCATCAAATATCCCTTGATTTCTACTAGGTAGCATGATTTTATGTTCCTTTGGAATTGGGTAATCGGTGAGGAACGCTTTGAGCTCCTCCCGTGTTAAGGCGCAACCTTGTTGCTTGATTACAAACTTTTTATTGGTTGACATTGATCCACAATAAAGTATTTGAAAACAAGATGTGAAGAAATACTTTACCTTGTTTGATCGAAGGCTTGATCGGACGAGGTTTTAGTAGGTGAAAACTTGGCGAAGTTAAAATTATGTTAGGGTTTTTGTTTTTCAAATTTATATACCCCTACATATGATAAATCTTGGCCCTACACGTGTCACAATTATCTCCTTATCGCCGGATTTCAAAACTAGTTTAAATTTTGAAAGGACGTTTACTTTTACCGATGAAAAGGGGTGGTTAGGATAATTGTTGGCATTAATTACCGTCAACAGATGCAAGACTTTTCATCTTCGTTCGTTTTTTTGGACGAAGAGGTAGTTTCGCTCTCGTTTCTCGAGTCGTAAGCAATATTTCTCATTCGTATATATCACTTTCGACTGGGGGGCTTGATGACGCATTATCTCCGATCAGTCGAAGGACCCTCCTTCGGCCTCTCAAAATTTCTCATTAACGAAGACCCAAGTCTTTCTTCATAAGTCATTGGTGGCGTAAAACCATTCAGCATTGACATGGTTACCAGGGATCCGCCACCGGCGGCCTATGCCCTTCGGTGTCTTCCCTGAAGATGCCAAGACAAACAAGAACCTTGACTGGTCTTCCCCACGTTCCCACTATTTCCTTAGCTTCCCCGCCAAGTCTGAGATAGTGGGGATGAAGCCTAGCGGCTAATTACACAAATCGGGGACGCCCCATGATCTCCTAAACGTGTGCTAACACTCTCCAAGCTATTTTCATCACCTATAAATAGGTTGGACGAGTCATTTCAATTGTATGTTCACTCAACACGTGTTCACATACATCACATTATTTACGGCTCATATCACATACTTACTCCTCAGGTGGTTCGCAGGCCCAACCCTGCGCAATCACTTAACGAAGTGTCTACTATTTCTTATCAATTGGCTCACATTGGCTGCAAAGCATATCACCCTCATACCCTTCATCACCATCGGCCCGTCTAATTAATTATCATATAAATATATATATATATATATATATATATATATATATATATATATATAAATATATATATATATAAGGTTAAAGTATATGAAAAGTTTTCTGAAAATGAAAAGAATGATGAAGGCGTTGGTTAATGTGTCACCTTTGCCACATAATCATGCCACATCACCATACCCCACCCCCACCCACCCCCACCCCCACCCACCCCCCGAAAATTTTTTTTCCCTAAAAAAATTTTATTTTTGGGGCAAAAATTTTTTTCCCGCCAAATTTTTATCGCATCACGCTTATAAAGTTACGATCACTAATCATAATTTTAGTGCATTAAGGTTATAAATTATCGCATCAGTTATAAAAGTTACTGCATCACAATCATGATTTTAATGCATTAATGTTATAACATTGATTTTAGTGCATCATAGTTGATGCACTTAACTATTAACTATGATGCAGTTGGCATTAATTACCGTCAACAGATGCAAGACTTATTAGTGCATTAAGGTTATAAGTTACTGCGTCACAATTATGATTTTAGTGCATTAAGGTTATAAATGACTGCATCACAGTTATAAAGTTATTGCATCACAATCATGATTTTAGTGCATTTAAGATAACTGATTTGGCAGTCATAGTTGATGACCGAACTATTAACTTATAATAAAGATGCACCAAAACTTATTAGTGCATTAAGGTTATAAGTTACGTGATCACTTATAAATTTATGCATCATAATCATGATTTTAGTGCATTGTTATATTATCGCATCACAATTATAATTGTGATCAATATTTTTATAATCGTGATGATAATAAATTTTTGGCGGGACACATGGTGACACATGAACATGGCATTGATGTGGCAAAGGTGACACATGTCACCTCCATATGCCTTCTCATTCTTTTCATTATAAGAAACTTTTCATTTTAACCCTATATATATATATATATGGAGTAGCACATATTTACTTTTTCTTTATCCATATTGACACAAGTAGTTGAAGAAAAATAAAAAGTTGGATGACAAAATTTACAAAATCTATGGAGTAGCACAAGAATCGAACATTATATCTTCAAGAAAGTGCAAATATCCTTAACCACTTGAGTATGATGTAGCTATTGGATAAATTTTCACCGTTATACTATTTACCCAATTTAAAGAGGCAAAATGAAAATCACTGATCATCTTCGTAAAATCGATATTACTCGAGTGATTTTTGCAAGTTAGCTGCCCACACTCGCCTCCATTGTTGTACGCCCATGTTGGGGACATATAAATTTTATATGACGAGTGTTATTTTTGTTAGAAAACTTTGTTTTCATAAATGCACGTGATCTTTAAAACTATGTTTGTAGTATGGGCTAATCGATATATACCCACTAAAATTTGATATTTTATATATATACCCAAAATATGTTTAACTTCAGATTGTATATCATGACAAAAAACTTGATTTAAAAAATTTGCAAATATTTAAGTTTTAGTGAAAGATATATGTAATCTCCCTTCTACTATTATTTAGTTTATTTTAAATGCACCTCCCGGTTCTGTATCTGTGTCTAGTTTGTCTTATATATGTATAAAAAGTTAAAAACTTCAAACCCCACATAACCACACTATTCTAACCCATAACAAAACCACAACACAAACACTTCTAAGTGGCGCGTGAAAACTAACGCGACAACCAGTGATCAAATGGACGAAGGGTTGTTATCGAAACGACGAGAAGATAGTAATGGTAGACTAACATGGACTGTGTTTGGTAACGAGGCTAAGAAATTTGGTTACATAGCAGGACCTATGGTGGCAGTTACGTTGTCACAGTATTTGTTGCAAGTTATTTCGGTTATGATGGTTGGTCATTTAGGAGAGCTTGCTCTTTCTAGTACTGCTATCGCGATTTCGATTTCCAGTGTTACTGGTTTTAGTTTCATTGTAAGTGATCTTATCTTATGTTTTTTTAAATAATAGTTTGCAACTACATCTAACAGTTTACGGCTTTGGTATCAAGCATTTAGAAGCGTTTTGAAGCAACTAGCAACAGCGTTTTTTATGCTTGTTTGGAAACAAGCAACTAGCGTTCCTATTTTTTCTAAACGCTACAAATCCAAATGCTGCATCTAGTAGCATTTACAAGCAACTAATGTTTCCATTTACGAATTATGACTATACAGCTAGGTTACCAAACGCTTTATCAAAACAAACAGCTACTGCTCTGCTAATACGTGGTGTTCAGTGTTCACTACTATATTTGTTGTCATAAGTAGTAACATAGGTTCAATTTACAACACATGACTATGAAGTACGTATGTAGTTTATAAAATCAAGAGGATTTTGTTAGATTTGAACATTCGCTAGATATTGTGTCGAAAACTGAAATTGTGTCTTCTAAACGGAAAAACTAGTGGATACTCTACTAATTGCATAACTTTTGTGCTGTAATACTTAATTAACTTGTTACAGTTTAACTTAGGATGTTGACACTAGTTTAACATTTCAAGTTTGGTTTATTATATAAACTGGTTGGAGTAGTTAAAAACCAAGATACTTAAAATGCAAGATTTTATTTGGCGCTTAATCGATTATATTGTTTGACAGTTGGGGATGTCAAGTGCACTCGAAACTTTATGTGGACAAGCTTACGGAGCAAGACAGTACAAAAAGTTCGGCACTCAAACATACACCGCCATTTTCTCACTATTAATCGTATATGCATTCCTCTTTTTGTATTATGGAAATACACGAAAAATATACTCATAATCACTGGCCAGAGTCCTTCAATTGCACATGAAGCAGGGAGATTCATAACATGGCTTATTCCTTCACTTTTTGCTTATGCAACACTTCAACCACTTGTTCGGTATTTCCAAATGCAAAGCATGCTTTATCCTATGCTTATTAGCTCGACGCTTGCCTTATGTATGCATATTCCTCTTTGTTGGGTTCTAGTATATAAGACGGGGTTAGCAAATATTGGAGCAGCAATATCTATGGATGTTGCAATGTGGTTAAATGCGATCTTTCTCTTTTTTTATATGAAATATGCTCCCTCGTAGAAAAAACTCTCGTGCTCCTATAACGGCTGAGGTGTTGCACGGGTGAAAAGAGTTCTTTAGCTATGCTATCCCATCGGCTATCATGATTTGGTAATCCTCTTATCTCTTATGATTTGGTAAAAAAATGTCTGCAGTTTAGGTTTTAAAGAATCATCATATTTTTTTTTTGTTAGTTATTGTTTTCCCCAAAACACTCATTTTTTTCAATCTTTTCTTTGTAACAAAAGATCGATTATAGTGGCTTAAAGGATCAATCATCGAGTAGTTAAGGCGTCAACATATCTAACATTTTCTTACACACTCTAAACATCACTTGCAGCCTTGAATGGTGGTCATATGAGTTTCTAATATTGCTGTCAGGTCTTCTGCCAAATCCGGAGCTTGAAACTTCAGTTCTTTCTGTATGGTAAGGATCTATAATCGGCATGTGTTTCTCATTGTTCTGTTTTTCTTTTCTTCTAAGAACGACAATTTGTTTACGAATAATTTACTGTGCATCTTTTTTAACAGTCTTAACACTATTGCTACACTCTATGCCATAGCATACGGATTTGGAGCTGGCATCAGGTTAGTAAACACTTGCCCTTTTGCTTTATTACTACAATGCAAATATAATATATGCATCTAATTTCAATGACTCATAGTTTGTGTCTGACTTTGTTTTTTCAGCACTAGAGTTTCGAATGAACTAGGAGCCGGAAACCCACAAGGTGCTCGTGTGGCTGTCTATGTTGTCCTAATCATTGCCATTGTTGAGACGAGTATAGTTAGTACAAGTGTTTTTGTCAGTAGGCGCGTTTTTGGATACATTTTCACCAATGAGAAGGAAGTTGTCGATTATGTAACGAGGATGGCACCTCTTCTATGCCTAAACATTCTTATGGATAGTTTACAGGGAACCCTTTCAGGTAATAAAGCTTATGTTTTGGGTCTTGATGCTTTTTTTAACATGTCAAAATGGGTAACTTTTGGTATACTTCTTAACGGTACGGGTCAGGTGGGTTGATGCAAAACACTTTTTGTCCAAAGTGTTTTAAGTTTTCTTATTTTTTTAATGTTAATATAAATTTTAGCCATTTGAGATGAAACATAACTGGAACTGGCACATAAAAGTAAAAAGAGTTGAAGTTATCGCCTCTATGTTTTATGTGAAAATATGAAGACTTGCTGCTTATGTGATCAAATAGGTGTTGCAAGGGGCGTTGGATGGCAACATTTAGGGGCATACATTAATCTTTCTGCATTTTATTTTGCTGGGATACCGGTTGCTGCTTTTTTGGGGTTCTGGACTTCGCTACGAGGAGAGGGTCTGTGGATCGGGATACTTGTGGGCGCCAGTATACAACTTACCCTACTTAGTGTTGTAACAATTTGCACAAACTACGAAAAACAGGTCTGCTATACCTCTACCTTATTTCATTTCCTATGACCTCTGACAAGTGTGGCCGAAAAGTTCGTCTTTTCAAGCTTGTATGATTAATGTCCTGTTTATGAAATCTTAAATCATGAGAAATATGCAAGCAATTAGTCATATTATCTGATATTTATGATGTGTTTTTATGGTGCAGGCGACAAAGGTGAGGGAGAGGTTATTTAAGGAAGAATCGGCGATAGAGAGATTAATGTAAACTTATAACCATATCGCCATGTTTTGTACGTTAGTAGAAAGTTTGTAACTATCACTTCGTTTCGTTGGCACGTAGCTTAAATGCGGACTTAAATTTGTATAAATGTTGGATTATAATTTCAATGAGATGTGCATATTTTAAGCTATAATTGCAGATTCAGAAGTGCTAACAGTATAGAAAGGAAAGTTTTGTTCTTACATTTGCAATAGAAGAGCGAAACTTATTGTTACAAGAATCAAAATTCGAATTGCCGAATCTTATTCCAACAACATACATGATACAATCTCATACTAATAATATAAAATCTTCTACATTATAACATCCTTTACCCTAAAATTCTACTCGTATTAAGACCATCGTCCTCTTGCCAATGAGTTTACGATTCATTCATCTTCAAGACTGATTACTTGCCTATGAACTTAACGGTATATGCACCGCCAAAGTAAAGACCCATAAGGGGTCCTGCCAGAAGCAACTGAGTAAGTGGATCAGTCGAGGGAGTAACAATAGCAGCCGCAATAACAGCACCAACAACCACATATCTCCATATCGACAACATCTGATCTCCCGACACCAAACCAACTTGACCTAGTAGCAGTTGTATCACCGGAACCTGCATATGGATATTGATATCAAAACTGGTTTGGCTTTAAAAACTCAAAACTAAAATTTTCGACGATTAATAAAATAATAAGTACCTGGAAAGACAATCCTGTACTGAACATAAGCACAAGTACAAACTCAAAGTATTGATCAATTGACCATAAAGATTCCACAACACCTTCTGCATAAGTAACAAAGAAGTTCAAGGCAGCCGGAGTAATGAGTATGAAAACGCAATCCCGGCATAAAACAGTATTGAGGATCCAAGAACGATCGGTGCCAGGAACTTTCTTTCAGATTTTGTTAGTCCGGGCAGAATAAATGCTATGATCTCGTAGAGAATCACAGGACTTCCTAAAAGAATGCCACAGTACCCGGATACCTACAAACATAGATTAAAATTCCAGATTTCATTAATTTATCCTAAAATTTTGCTACTTAAACACAAATTAACATTCTTGATTTCATCAAGTTTTTCACGAGATTTTGAAGAAAAGTAGAACATTTATAACGAAGTTAACATGTGGAAAACATGCATATACTGCAAACACATTTTTAACATTCTTGATTCTATCAAGTGATTTAAAATTTTAACAAAAAAGTCATACTTTTTAACAAAATCAACGAATATAAAACGGTAAGGCTTAGATTTGTAATAACTAGGGTACCCTATAGTGATAAAACTGAATAAGTAGAGTCGTAATACAACTGATAAAGATTTCTGCAGTCAAACAAACTAAGTTTGAGACGACTTCAACAATTTCTTGATAAAAGGCAACTGCATAGCAAACACTACAAATGGAAATGATTGAAGGGTAGCTTTGTGACAAGATCGATATAAATATGAGAATTGATGCTGACCTTTATGGTGGTGAAGAAAAACTCCCCAGGAGCTAATTGCAAGAATCTAACACCCTGAGAGCTAACGGGAGCTTCAAGAAGCATTATGAGTTCCTTCGAGTATATAAAGCATCCCATGATGGCAGCTCCAACAGCTAATATTGATATAAAAAGCCGTTCCCGCAACTCTTCCAGATGATCAAAGAGACTCATTTCTTTATCTTCTGGTAAAAGTTCTTTATCTGGATAGAAGAAATTATATATTTTGCCTTTGTTTTCTGAAACTGCAATCGCTTCTTCTTTAATCTTCTCAACCACAGCTATACGCATAGACGGGTAAAACGGTAAGTTTACTCAAAATTGCTCAGATGTTCCAGAAAAGAATAGTTATATATTGAAGTAATGACATTATCATACTAGAGTACCGCATAAAAACAGGTTTAATCGACGTTATTTATATTATACTGAAATTTAGATAACTTTTATTGGTTGATATTATATGATGCTATGCACACAGAGCACCGTGTTGTGGAAGTAAAAAGTTATATACAGTCACACATCAACTCATAAGTAATGTACAAACAAAAGCAGTGTAGTTCCCTACGCTTGTAATACAGGCAATGAACTTATAGTGAGCGTAAGAGAATATTAAGCTCAATAGAGATAAAATGACTGCAGTATGTATTGAATTATTCAGATACTATGCAAAAGGGATCATTGACGAGTGTAAATTTTTATGAACAGTCTCAATTCTCGACAGTTTGAATAAGATTTCCATTTTAGGCAAGTAACAATCACAAATGAATAGCTACAATGGAGAATGATTGAGCAGTTGACTTCTTAAAATCCGAAACTTAAAACCATCAATCACTCTACGAACTAAGTTCAACTTCAAAAAATTTCCTCAACATTATCATAGACACAATTAACAAAGTATCATAACAAGCACCTAAATACGCTAATCCAAACACCCCCTTAAACCCTCCAAAGATGCAAAGTATCATAACACGCACCTAATTTTAATAACAAGTTAGTCTACTTTTAGCATGAAAACCTCTTGTTAGTTGCAGCTAAGAGACTCACTTTCTCACAAACCAATAACAAGGTGTATGTTTATTGTTTTCAGCATATGTATTAATAAGCTTATTTGATTTCTCGCTTATATTCCATATAAGCCCCAATTTTCCGGCTTATTATTTTGAGACTTATATAAGTCATAATAAACTTATATAAGCCCACAAGTCTCAAAATAAGCCGAGAAATTGGGGCTTATGAAATATAAGCCGAAACACGAATAAGCTCATAAGCCACATACAAGCTTAAACAAACAATATGTAAGCATCCCAATCATTAACTTTATTCCAAGCTAAACACATAAAACCATAAACATAACAAACTAAACAACCAAAAATTAAAGATTTCAACTTACAAATTTGATCTTCAACAAGTGGTGGTGGTGGGCCACCACCAATACCAAGTTTTCTTTGCATATCTCTAATTTCATCAATGGGATATCTAGCATAACAAATGTTACCCTTTTTTACCCTTTTTGACCCAACACTTAAAAAGGTCAACTTTTATTGATCTGTACAAAACTTGATCTTGATTTACCACAGCTGATGCAACTGTTCGTGTTGAGTTTAAGATTCATGGTTGACATTTTTTAAGGATGTTTTTTGAGTTTTGGTTTTGTGGGGTTTTACTGTAAATTTGTTTAACACCAGTACTGTAGTTTTATGTTTTTCATGGTATGGTGCATTTTAGCAAGATGATCTTATCTTGCGCTCCATGATTCATTAAACAAAGGGGGTCAGAGTTTTAAAGGAAAAAAAAAATGCAAAAAACATGTTTGTTGACAGCGAGGGGTATCGAACACGTGACCTATTAGATAATAATTAAATAATAAATAATAATTAAATAATAAGTACTCGTATACCATCAAAGCTAACAATAAGGCTAGCCCCAATAGAACCAATCTTGTGTCGATCGTGGGTGCCTCGATCGAGTGAAGAATCGATCCCCCTTCGTTGCCACACCTGATCGCCAAAAAAGAAGTGGACTTGGTCGTTCGTCGATCGAGATATACTAGCATTTGTGTGTGTGTTATTAATTAGAAAAGATTATTTGTGGGGTATGTTTTTTTTTAGGTCACTCTATTGGAGACCTAATCACCAGGTCATTTAGAAAGTTACAAGAATGAAGTAAGGGATTGAATCCCCACGCGGGCGTAGCCTAATATCACAAAACGCCATGGGCCATAGATATTCTTTTATGGGAGGTCTAGTGAACTAGGTATTTGCTAAACAAAATTAAAGTGCGTTTGGTATGGGGTATTTGGTTTTAAAGAATGGATTCAAAGAAAAAGTTGTTGTTTGGTTGGATAAGTTGGGTTATAGTACATTACTTGATACCCTCATTTAAGGGTGTTAATAAAAGTCACCAAAAGTCTTGGGAATTCTGACAATTACCTTGTTTTTTGACTTTCCACGATCATCATGCATCACAACCACATATAATGCATTTTGTCATTTCTTTTTAATTTTTTAAGTTTAAAAACTCAACAACATTTATTTTATTTTATATATTTAACATATAAAACTATTTTCTCTCTCTTACATCAAACCCTAATCCAAATCCTAATCCATATTTAAATCCAAATCCAAATCATAATCCTAAACCCATGTACAAACCAAACGGGCTCTTAGGGTGAGTTAAGCGTCCACTTGAGCAATTTTCCATTCTCCCATTAATTTTTATGAGGAAACTTTTATTTCTCATTCACAAATTAGTGAATGATGTTTGTTTGATGAATGTTATTTTTTAAAACTCATATTTAAAGGTTTTTCAAATCTTGTATAAATAAGTGTGTTTTAGACTAAACCCGGTGGATGGCACACAAAACCCGAACTCGACGGAGAGAAACGAAACCCGAACTTATTAGTATGGGCGCATGCTTATCGGTTTCGAGGCGGGTTTTGGGGCCTTAACGGGATTCTTATCTGTTTCAGCGAGAGGGGCACTATCCCCAAACATATACATATATCTATATTAGGGCCGTAAACAACTGCTACTGCTCGCGGATCAGACAAAGGGAAGTTAAGGAGGCACTACGGAAGATGGGTAGAAACAAAGCTGTCGGACCAGATGAGATCCCCATAGAAGTCTGGAAGTGCCTTGGAGACGAGGGGACGAAGTGGCTAACTATTCTCTTCAAGAAGATCCTGTTAAGATGCCGGAAGAGTGGAGACTCAGTGAGATTATCCCCATCTACAAGAACAAGGGAGATGCGCAAGTATGCAACAACTACGGGGGAAAAACTACTTAGCCACACTATGAAGCTATGGGAGAGAGTTATTGAGAGAAGGCTGAGACGAGACCGAGATGTCGAAAACCATTCGGTTTTATGCGGACGGTCTTTCGATGAGGCATTACACATTATTAGAAGCCTAATAGAGAAATATAGAGGCAAAAGACTTGCACATGGCATTTTAGATCCGGAGAAGGCCTATGCATGCAGTCCACTAAGCCGATTTGGAAGACCCTAAGAGATAAAGGAACCCCAGTGAGGTACATAAAAGTTATCCGAGATATGTACGGCGGGCGAAGACGCGGTGTGCGAACCCTAGTGGGAAACACGAAATATTTCCCTGGAAGTTGGTTTACACCAAGGCTCGGCTATTAGACCGTACCTTTTTGCCTTGATTCTAACGAGCTATCATGGGGATTCAGAGTGCATCCCGGTGCTTGATATTCTCGATGACATTGTGCTAGTCTCGAACACACCAGAGGGACTAAGTGGTAGATTGGAGCAATGGAGGGAAGAGCTAGAAGACAAGGCCTCTGCGTGTCGTGCAGGCGAAGATCGAATACCTACGGTGTGACTTCAAGAGGGACGTGCACGTCCAAAATGAGGAAGCAGAAATCCCCTTAAAAGAACACATCCTACAACCGAAGGAATCCTTTAGATATCTCGGATCTGTAATTCACAAATCCAGAAGGATAGAGGATGATGTAACACACCGTATACAAGCATGATGGTTGAAGTGGAGAGCGACCACAAGAATCCTTTGTGACAAGAAAGTCCTCTAAAGCCGAAAGGAAAATTCTATAGAGTGGTGGTTCACCGGCTATGTTGTATGGGGCAGAGTGCTGGCCGTTAACGAAGACCCTAGCAAATAGGAAGGAAGTGGCTGAAATGAGGATGCTAAGGTGGACTTGTGGTAAAACTATGTTAGACATGATCCCGACCGGATTTTTCCGTAGTGTACTCCAAGTTGTGACTATTATCGACAAGATGAGAGAAGGAAGATTGAGATGGTTTGGGCATGTCAAGAGGAGACCACAACAAGACTGCCGAGAGTGGAGTCCATCACCGTCGATGGCTTGAGGAGAAGAGGTAGACCAAAGCTCGTGGGAGGACAGACCAAGCTTGACATGAAGGAGCTCCTATTGTCCGAGGACATGATCTCTGATAGGAACGCTTGGAGAACTAGGATTAGGATAGATGAGTTTGGCACATACGACTAGAGTTGCGCTTTTTTTTTTTAACTCTGATGACGTATAGTCCGCATTCGGGTCGCGAACCCGACCAATGGCCGCTACTAACGAGCCCAGTACGACTTGGCTAACCCGATAACGGTTTGGGCTCACGAAGGCCCAAACCCAAAGTTATTTATGGCTTACGATATCGGATATCTCTTATCTTGGGAGATAAGTGTTTAATAACCGACTTAGGCGGGATATGCCGAAGTTTGGGGAGCACGAAACCAATAAGGGTTTCGTGTGTATATAAAGGGCATCCCAACCCTCATTAAAGGTACGATCTCTAAACCCTAAACTCACTAAACCCTAAAACCGATTACTTACTCTCACGCCGGAGGATAATCGTGGTAGACAATCCCACGATAAGCCTAACGGTGTGTTTTCGCTTACGTAGTGTGCGCAGGTCTCAAGCATCAAGATCCAATTGATATGGGAACCGGAGTCCAAACAAGGAACGCCCAACTTTTGTATCAACAAGTGGCGCCATCCGTGGGACCAATCACTAAGAACTAGAATGACAAAGCAAGGAAACTTAAATCAGCGATCACATGGTGACCTACAAGGGAAGAAGTAGCAAAGCGGATCAGCTGTTAAGCAAGCCTCTGGAACAACCAAGCGGCTAGAAACCAAGGGTCGGCCCAGATCTGGTCTTCCCAAAGAAGTGGAACCGCGCACGGAACAACCCATGCCACTACAACAAACGTAAAAGATCTATCTGCGCAACCCTTTTACCACCCCTCGTAGTCGGTACCAGAAAAGGACCTCACAAAAACGCCAGCGCACCTCTCCGAAACAGAGTCCGGATATGGAGACCAGACACCCTCGCGCTAGAAGGAGTCGCGCTTGAACTAGCGCCAAGTGACTTCGTGTCTCAAAACTACGAAACCTTGGCTGCCTCATGCAAGAGGAGGCTAAAAGAGGTCGAAGTAACCCGCAAGTCCGACTAAACTTCGACATAGAGTATGAGGCATCCCCATCGCCATCGAAGGAGAGGCGCGAAAAGGATAGCCGCCGCCTCCAGTTTACCAGATTGGGAGGAGAGTTGAGAATGATGAAGCAGTACCGACCGCAATATCTGGAAGAACATGAAGAAGACAGACGGCGTACTAATGTTCACGCTTAGGCTTGGTAGCCAGCAGGTCCATGACAGACTTGGGACGACGACACTCCCCAAGTGAAAGTCCTTTAGGCTCGGATTCCGAGGACAGCGGCGCAAGTGTCGAAGAGGGGAGGCTCATCCTCTGGTGATTCCTTGGACAAACGAGGAAAATACAACAAGGACAGCGAACATTTGGAAGTCTAGGGGAAGATATCGCAACTAGGAGGAGGAAGATATGTTCTCCCGGCGCCGCCAAAAGGTGGATGCGTTCACTCGAAGCATCACGATCTCGAAGATAAGAGAAGACGAATGCCCGCCAATGTGAAAACCTACGATGGAACAGATGATCCGGATGATCACCTAAAAATTTTCGAATCAGCTGCTACCATCGAAAATTGGCCACAACCCGTGTGGTGCCACATGTTCAATTCCACATTAGTAGGCAACGCGAAATTGGTCAGAAGCTTCCACGCAGAAGCATTGATGGCTTTGAAGACGGAAGGCGTTTCGCTGAACTTCACTCAAAGGAAAAGTGCGCAAAAACCCTGTCGAACTCGCCAGGGTAAGACACAGCGCCAGGGGAATCTATAAGCGCTTATGTGGAGCGCTACAAAGATGAGTGCATACATGTCAAGGCATGTCCTGAAATACTAAAGATCTCAGGGTTCATGAACGGGATCAATAACCCGTAACTCATCAAAAGGCTAAACGACGAATCCCCAAACCTTTGATGAACTTATGAAGCGCCAAGGTCCTTTATCCAGGAGAAGCTGCCGCGGCGACAGTAAGAAAGACTACACAAACTATAGATCACAAGAACAACCTCGGAGACAATCCATTGACCAGAGTAGCAACCGCAACAAGAACTACCGCGCCAAGGAGCGGACGAGATAATGACAGATATACACCGCTAACCAAGACTCCAAAGGAGATATTCGTGACGGGCCGCGAACTTTCCGAGACCCCACCAATGCGCACCCCAGAAGATCGGGCGCGTGGGAGCGGATACTGCGACTATCATGGACGAAGGGCCACACAACCAATGAATGTGTCCAATTGCCAACTAATTGATAAACTAGTAAAGAGGGCAGATTTGACCATTTGGTTAAAACATCAAGGAAGGGAAAGATAAGCAAAAGACTGGAAACAAGAAAGAAGTACCCAAAGTTAAGGCTGATACCATTTACATGATACAATCATGGCAAATAATGACTAGGCAGTAAGATCACCAAAAGTTTTCCGCGGGAAGCGAAATCTCTTTCCCCACCTTGGTCGCGGACAACGCAGTGGTAGAACCGCCACCATTGAAATCAACGCAGGGTCACGATATCCACCGCATGTATGTTGATGGAGGAGCATCCGCAGACATAATGTATGAACACTGTTTCAAACGACTGCGACCTGAGATACGAAGTCAATTAAGCCGGTCAGGACGTCGCTGGATCGGTTTCACAGAGAAAAGATATGGCCCATGGGGCAAATACGCCTACTAGTCTGCTTTTGGCAATAAAGAACACTCCACGACAACCTTGATGACTTTCATGGTGATCAAATCCCCTTCGCCATACAATGGCATTATTGGAAGACCGGGGATTTCAAAGAATACGCGCAGCATCAGCTTACAACACACGGGATGCTTAAATTCCCGGTGGAAAGAGGCATTGTTACTCTCTACAATACCACCGTACCACCTGGAGAATGTAACACAATTACATGTGAGATGGCACACATTCTCGAACACAGCAGCGCAACTAAAGTGCCAAACCCGAGGGATGCAATTCATCCCGACATTACCCAGAGCAAGAGGTATCGATCGGGGATCGCTATCCGATAACGGGGCAAATTTGCTGGTGCGCACTCTTGCAAAAGAACCTGGATAGCTTTGCATGGGAACCAAAGCACACCCGGCGCACCATGCTCGATTACATGTAACACAAGTTGAGAATCCGACAAGGATACCCCCCAGTACGACAGAAGAAGCGCGACCAGGCTCCAGAGCGCACAAGCATAAATTTGCTCGCGTAGTACATAAACTTGTGGATGCAGGTATCATGCGAGAGGTCTACTACCATGACTGGATTTCCAACCCAGTGATGGTCAAGAAGAGCGATGGTAGTTGGAGGATGTGTGGTTGACTTCACGATCTCAACAAGGCATGTCCACAAGATCGCTACCCGCCACCGGAGATAGATCGGAAGGTAGAATCTTTGTGTGGATACCCACTTAAATGCTTCTTAGACGCATACAAAAGATATCACCAAATTCAGATGGCTAAGGAAGATGAGGAAAAACGGCCTTCCATACAAGCCAAGGCGTTTATTGTTATACTAAGATGCCATTTGACTTAAAGAACGATGTGCCACATACCGCGGTTGGTTGATAACGCATTTGAAAGACAGGTGGGCCGCAACCTAGAGGTTTATGTTGACGACCTTGTAATAAAAAGCCATACGGAAGATGAATTGGTGCGTGACATTGAGGAAACATTTAAGACACTAAAAAGATCAACATGAAGCTAAATCCTAAGAAGTGCACTTCTGGCACTACAGAAGGCATGTTTCTCGGATATCTGATAGAACCCGATGGCATCAAACCGTGTCAAAAAAAAACGAAGGCTGTCATCCAACTTCCTTCACCACGCACGTAGAAAGAAGTCCATTCTCTAAACGGAAAATTGGTCGGTTTAAATAGATTCTTTCCAAGTCGCCAGACAAGTCACTCCCTCTCTTCAAAACACTCAAGAAGTGTACAAAAAGGGAGACTTTCTTTGACTACGGAAGCTAAAGAAGCTTTCATACAACTTAAACAGCATTTAGCAGCACTCCCCATGCTAGTTAGCGCCTACTGAAGAATTAATTATGTATTTGTCAGCAACCCATGGAGTACCAGTCACGCGGTGCTACTAACAGACTTAAATTCAAGACAAACACCGTGTATTTTGTAAGCAAAGTGCTCAAGAAAACGGAGACTAACTACGCGAATGGAAAAGTTGGTCCTAGCATTGGTATTCTACCCAAACGGCTACGCAGGTATTACAGCACCCAATAGCGGTGATTACGCACGTACCTATCAAGAAAATTATCTCCAAACCTAACGATCGGGACGTCTACGTAAGTGGAGTGTATTTCTAGGTGAGCATAACATTTCCTACGCACCACGCATCTGCGGAGGCGAGATATCGCAAACTTCATCATCGAAACGGACACCGATGACGCCGCTTCACAAAGCAAGGTGGAACTACAAGAACCATGGATCTTGTTCACGGACGGGTCTTCATGCGTAGACGGTCAGCGCAGCCTTATCCTCACAAGTCCGAAGGAATGGAATTCACTTACGCGCTCGTTTAATTCACGACCACAAACAACGAGGCGTAATATGAAGCCCTCGACGCTGGATTACGCATTGTAGCTCGAATGGGCATACGCAACCCTGAAGCAAATGTGGACTCCCGGCTAGTGGCCAACCAGTGTTGGGGAGTATGGCTAAAGAGGATAACATGATTCAATATCTCGACATAACCAAGTCCCTAATCCGGGCTTTGATGTGTTTACCATCAAACAAGTTCCTAGAGGGGAAAACAGAAGGCGGATGCGCGGAGCAAGATTGCATCCACAAGCTTTGCGCACCTGTCAAAACAAGTATTGGTGGAAACTCTGAAGAGCAAGTCTATCTTGGAGATGGAGATATCTACGGGATGAGGAACAAGGTCCTACATGGATGACCCTAATCATCGAGTTTATAAGCAAGGGCATATTGCCCCAAGAGCAGAAAGAAGCCCGACGAGTAGGCGCGATATCACGAGGTTTGAGCTTCGATGTACTATATCGGCGTTCATTCCTACAACCATGGCTTCGATGTGTTGGACCCCTTCAAGCAGATTACGACTCGAAATCCACGTTCATGTAGTATGCACTCGGACCACGGTCCGTGGTGGCGCCGCGCTTACGGTCGATACTATTAGCCTACAATGCACCGTGATGCGCGGGACTTAATAAGAAAGTGTGGTGACCGCCAAGTTCACGACCCGCTCCACGCCAACCACAACAAGAGCTAACACCTATTACGTCGCCATGGCCATTCTATAAATGGGGTATTGACATTGCAGTCCATTCCCTCATGCGGCAGGAGGATTGAAATTCCTCAGAGTAGCTATAGACTATTTCACCAAGTGGATTGAAGCAAAGGCTCGCGACAATCACGGAAATCGTGTAAAACGGTTTGTTTGGGAAAATATTGTATGTCATTTCGGATTACATGGGGAAATCATCTCGGACAACGGAAAACAATTATGTGACAACCCTTTCAAGGAATGGTGCGAAAAGCTAAATATTACACTACACTTCGGCCGCTTAAACACCCACAAACCAATGGCTTAGTCGAGCAGCGCAAATCAAGTTTGGGTAAAGGAATTAAGGCACGCTTGGACAAGCACAAAGGGAGGTGGGTGGAGGAATTATCGCATGTTTTGTGGGCTAACCGCACTTCAATCAAAATTAGCACGGAGACACTCCCTTTTCTGTCTATGGGACGAAGCCGCCATCATACCAGCCGAAATAAGGATGCCAACTATTCGCACTGCTGAAGTTAATGTTACAACCAATGACGATGAAAGGCATATTGACTTGGACCTGTTGGAAGAGCAGGCTGAAAGGCAAAGCATTATGTGAGGCAAGAGCTAAGTCAAAAATGAAGGGATACTACGATGCTAAAGTTCAAGCGTTTCATCTGCACAGGAGACTTTGTATATCGCGCCAATGATGCGAGTCACGCAGAAGATACAGGAAAGCTTGGACCGAAGTGGGAAGGACCTTATGAGGTCAATGAAGCATTAGAAAAGGCTGCATAAGCTGCGAGACATGGATGGTCGTGAGTTGCCACGCACATGGAACATCTGCAACCTCAAAGGTGTTATTCTAGAAACGCTACGCCCATCGTGATGGACACCCCGCACTTTAGTATCGCGGCTCAATAAATGTCCTTGTTTTTTCTTACTTAGGCAAATATTTTTCTTCTTATTACAAACACTTGCAAGTATTAATACAACGCCGCGGTTTCTAGCTAACTCATGACACATTTCAATTTGTCATATTATTTATGTCTTAATATTGTTATTCCATTTTGCCTACATGGCGTGCATGCACTTACTAAACCCACGATGGTAAAAGGATGAGTAAACCTACTAAATAACTCGTTGAGTAAGAGGGTTGCAAACCCATCAACATTGGATCATGCATCCTTGTTAAACACCTTATTTTCAAGACATTGGAATAAGTTCAATCGCATTCCACGAATTTAATGCGCAGCAATGCATACTATGCGCGCTTAACAAAACCAGAATCAAGACTCTTGGCTCCTTAGTATGATATTTACAAGATTAATCGCATATCACACCATACACGATTATGTTCAAAATACTTAGACATTATATTTTAAGTATGATAGGTCATACATGATTATGAACTCCACATATTATTCGCTATATGTAGCTTTGATTCTTAGACAACAGTATCGCTATTCAAAGACGATGACTATACGCATTACTTATAAGTCGCGAACCACATTCAACAAAAGGAATATTTCATTAAGGACCATGAGTTCTTACAAAATGATATTTACAACAAAATTTACAATCTATATACTACTACAACGCTTAAGACGAGGGCTTCCCACTTGGCGTGTAGCGTCCCCAGCCTCCTTCAGCCGCTTCAACAAGTCAGAATCCTGTCACGACACCATGGCCACACTCATAGGCACCCCGTCAGACCGGGGAAGGTGCGCTGCGCCAACACCACAAAGAATGGCTTTTCCCTTCACGCCCTCCTTCTTAGCAACCCTCATAGCATGGGCCTCTAAGGATTCCTTCAAAGGAATTTCCTTTTCCAGCGCGAATGGGTTCAAAAGGTTGCGGGGACGAGCAAAAATAGGCACCTGCAGTTGTGACTCGTCAGGCTTTAGAAAAAAGCCTGGCTGTACCTCTGCCCCATCAGCACGGTGGCGGGCCAAAGTAAACCCTTCCATAATCACATTTATAGGGTAATCTTGGTCGCGCTCCATCTGAGCAATATGAGGAAGCTCCAATATTTTCATTTGCTTCATAGCGGGCCGAGCTCCTCATACGCATGATTATTGTACCCAGGCACCTGATCAACAGCCACTTTCAAAAGGTTAGCCTCGTGAAGCTCCTCTACAGCCTCAGCCTTGCCACGCGCAAGCGCGCACTGCACCACCGCCCCAAACTTGTCTACCACCTCTCGGGACTCCAAAGTACCGAGGGCAGCAAGACGCAATCCATGGCTAATTAGCCATCTGCGCTCAGCGATTGAGGAGACCAACTGAGGATACAACTCTTCATCATATTCGATGCTGAGCTTGCGCAATTTCATCTCCTGCTCTTCCAGCGAACTCCCCACAGTTGCACCAAATTCCCCTAACTGAGAGAACAACTCTTCCTTTCCCTTTTCCAAATACTTCAGGGCCCAGGCGCACGAAGCCTTGTAATCCAATGACGCAATACGCTCCTGATTTATTTGGTTCAGAAGTGACATTTTTTCTTCAGCAAGATTTTGGGAGTGAGAGCTCGCTGCCTTTACCTCAGCCTGGGCACTTGCCAAACGTGCCTCCAGCAACGCAATCTGTCTGTCCTTCTGCGCGCTCTGGCTACTTTCCCCGGAATACTTTGCCTTTAACTGCGCAGCTAACGTAGCTTGGTGCGCGGCAGCCAACACTAGCTCTTCCACAAGCTGACCCATCGGCGCGTCCCCAGATGCCAATGTCTCAGCGCTTTGGCTCTTTGGTCCAGAAGATTCAGCGCGAACGGGACTAGCCTGGGGGGCGACTCCCCAGAATGTTCAGTACTGCACGCAGAAAAGAGAATTAGCAATTGTTTCATAACATAAACGGGGAATGAGATAAGGGCTTTGAAAATAAAACTTACTGTTGAGAAGCAGTATCAGGTGAAGAGGGGGCGATGCATCATCTGAGGACGACTCCACGTCCAGAATGACAGGTCGTTTCTTCCTGGATGAGCTTGCGCCATCACCACCAAGCGCCCTCTTGCGCTTTAGCCCATGGCTTGCCTCCTCCATCTCTACATCGGCGTTTTCAGTGCTCTCCACCACATATGTGTGTGCCAGCTCCACCAGCGGGGAAGGTACCCTCGGGCTGGGCACGCTTTGTAGAGGAGCCGCCTCTATCAAAGCGGGGGAGCCACTCCCCGGGTCCGCTAGAACCATCTCCATGGTGCGCCCCACGGTAGCCTCAAGAATAGGGACTTCCCCCTCTCTCAATGGGCGCACCCCTACAGTAACCTGTCGTGGCTTCGCCAAATTCACAACGCTGAATAGATCCATCTCTGCGCAGCACGAAACAAACAAATAACAGGTTATATAAAGTACAAAAGTGAAAAGAAAGGCTCACATCAATAAAGTAAAGGAGTACGAAGGACGAGCACCCACCCTGGCCATCTGCGTCTAAAAATGTTGGCACCTCCTCAGGCCTATCGAAATAGTTACGACTGATGCCCATGTGCACCAAAAATTCCTCGGGATAGGAACTGATGGGAATACGATTGGCGTTTATCGTTTCCGCATCATCTGCGCTGTATGTTCCAGGGAGGGGGCGCTCATCCTTCGGTAGTGAACCCTGGGTATAGAAGCCGAAGTCCCAGGGGAATAACGCCTTATCAACCCAGAAAAAATTCTCTCTCCAGTTCCTAAGCGCGTCTAATCGGTATAACATTGCAGCCTCCCTGCGCGCTTAGCGAACGACACCCACCCGTTTGACCACGTCGTGTGGTAAAACGCGCGGAAGAGGTAGATAGTGGGGTTAATTGCCAATAAACGGCAATTAACCTCGAAGTTTGTTATTTTTGCTGCACCTATACAGTGCAGCTGCGATATGTGCAGGCGATAGTAATTTAATACGTCGCACAAAAATAGGGATATGGGCACACGTTGATTCGCAAATTCGAAAAAACGTGTGTATACCCCTACTTTCCCTTCGGAGAAATCCGCTATCGATGCCTGCGCATCTGCAACTACCGGATGCAGCGCCATCGGGATATAATAATCTGAGGTGAACTCGCGAAGTTCGTCCTCGGTCATGTCAGAGGCAAAGTCAGTTAAACCACGGACCATGATACAGTTTTTAAAGGCGCACGCGCGGTTACCTTTGGAATATTAAGGGTTTCTTGGTTGAAAGTTTGGAGCTTTTTTGACAATGGCGGAAATGTTTTTACTGTGATAATCACAGTAAATGGGAGGCGGAAGTTTATATAAGTTTTTACATCCACGCGATGATCGACACGTGGACTCCACTATCTCTAAATGTGTGGATAGGATCGGTTGACACGACAAATTGTCAGTTACTTTCCCACATTTTCCGAGGTATACATTTGACATATTTTGACTAGATTCACCGTGTGAAACCCTTTTAGCTTCTCCGCTACGCTTCAACGAATTTATGGTATACAGCTATTAGTCTAGCATCCGCAGGTAGTCCCTGCGCATACTAGACTGGGGGGACATGATGACGTATAGTCCGTATTCGGGTCACGAACCCGACCAATTACTGCTACTAGCAAGCCCAGTACGACTGGGCTAACCCGATAACGGTTTGGGCTCACGAAGACCCAAACCCAAAGTTATTTATAGCTTGCGATATCGGATATCTCTTATCTTGGGAGATAAGTGTTTAATAACCGACTTAGGCAGGATACGCCGAAATTTGGGGAACACGAAACTAATAAGGGTTTCGTGTGTATATAAAGGGCATCCTAGCCCTCATTAAAGGTACGATCGCAAAACCCTAACTCTCCACAAAACCCTAAAAACCGATTACTTACTCTCACGCCGGAGGATAATCGTGGGAGACAATCCCACGATAAGCCTAACGGTGTTTTCTGTTTCTTAGTGCGCAGGTCTCAAGCATTAAGATCCAATTGATACGGGAACCGGAGTCCAAACAAGGAACGCCCAACTTTTGTATCAACAGATATCAACTCAGAAAACGCGTACACCTCAACACCATAACTAATGAACGCGTCACAGTAACCATAACCACACACGTATTAACTCTTTTATAATAAAAGTATTATAATTTAAAATAAAAGTATTATTTTTAAAATAAAAGTATTATAAAAGTTGTAATAAAAGTATTAGTTTTAAAATAAAAGTATTATAATTTGTATTAAGTTGTATTTTTATAAAAGTTTGTAAAAAAAATGTAACAATAAATAAAGTTGTTAAAAATGTACAAAGTTGTATTTTTATAAAAGTTGTTAAAAAATGTATACAAATGCTGTTAAAAATGGTTTTATAAAAGTTGTAATTTTTATAAAAGGTTCAAAGTTTTTTAAAAAGTTGTAAAAATAAATAAAGTTGTTAAAAAACGTAAAAAGTAAATGGGATGTGGACCCAATGAATGTGGTGATCAGTTGCGGTTAGTTTATGGTTTACCATGCTATCACGAACTGTATTACCTTCAGATTCATGGTATGTATTTTAAATTTATGCCTATCAAGTTATTCTCCCCGTCAATACCGATAATTTTAACTAGTCACTTTTTTCGAATACAGGATCGCCTATTCCGCTTAATGTTGTTGATAATTTTTGAAGAACTGATTCGCTCCCAGACGGTCAAGTTTTGTCACACAAGCTGACCACTTGTGAATGGTCAACCGTAACAAACTTCAAACAGTCTGGAACCAAATGCAATGAAGTCCAGGAGAGTATAGTGTTTCCCCAGGTCGTTATGTCCCAACGAGCTGTGCGAGAATAATCAAACGAATAGTGATCGCGTATAGTGATCGGGAGAATTTGAACGGGAAAGAGATATGATTGATTAAACCTAAAGAAAAAGTTTATAAATTACAGGGGCTTAAATGCAAATTAAAGAAAATTAAAAAGATAAATTATATTAAATAAACGCTATCACTATTTTTAAAATGATGTTTTTGATTTTTCTTTTATAAATTTAAATTGAAAACTACGTAACGTACAAAAGAAAATGTTAAATTGAAACAGTATTAATCCTAAAAATATAAAAATGACATTTTTACAAACCTAATGATAAGAGAAAATTTTTAGAAAAAGAAAATTATTTTTATTACTATTTATTTAATTATTATTAATTAAAAACTATTTTTACCTATTTAATAATACCCTCAAATACAAGAAAATATGAAATAAAGCTAGAAAAATGAAATTATGACTTAGAAAAATCTAAAATAACTAAAGAGAATTTTCAAAACTAACTTTGTATTTTTCTCTGATTATTTTCTATTTTCTATCAATTAAAAACTATTTAAAACTAATTAAATTGCTAAAAATTACAAATTTAACTAAAAAATTTGAAAAATTACTTTTGCTTTTTATATTTATCTTAACCTAGGAAAAATGAAAACTTATTTTTTTGAAACTTTTCTGATTTAATTGTATTAAAAGCTAATTAAAAATACCTAAAAACTGTTTTAAATGAATAAAAATATCAAACAGTGCTGGAAAAATATGAAAAATTCAGGAAAAGTCTAAACTAATATTCTAAGTCTATGAAAAATATAAAAACAGTGGCTTATGTGAAGGATTATGAAGCTGCAGTGAAAAGTACTTATAAATAAGCACTTGGAATAAGCCAAAGGCTACAAATGAGCACCAAACTGATACAGAAGCTATAATATGTTAAAACTACTCAAAAGAAACTTATTACAACTATCCTAAACCTCTAAAATGCAAACTGCTATGATTTGATGTATTTGAAAATCAAGTGCTTAACAGTTATTAGGTGCTTACTTCAAGCTTGAAAATAAGCTACTTAAATAAGCTGGAACTCAAAAACAGAAGTAGGAATCTAAAGTAGACCTGGCAAGGAACCTATGGACCAAATATGAGCCTGAGATAAGCTCAATTGAGCTTTTGACAAGCTCTGCAAGAAGCCTGTGCACACTCAGTATACTCTGAGTCAGTGCACAGGGGACTTTTGCCCAAATTGACAAGCTATTTTGGAGCTTATAAGGACTTACAAAAAATTTCCAAAAATCACTTTCCAATTCTTGACCAGCTTAACTAGAATATCCCAAAGTTTTAATGAATTTGAACCAGAAATGAATACATGAAAATTCAACAAAGGTTGGGTCAAAACTGGTTTTTCACTTTTGACTTTATAAGCAGAAATGATATATTGACTTTTGTGAGTTTTGAGCTTAAACCATGAGCTGATTATGATGTTTTAAGGTAAAATAAAGCTATATTAAGCTACTCCACTGTTATCTAAACACAAAACAAACTTTTGATTTCACAAATTTCCAACAGTTAAGAAAATAGAACAGATTATTGAGGATTTTGACTTTAGAGAGTGTAGAGGCAATATGAAGACTAAAATGATTCAATGTGGTCCTATTTGAGACTGAGTAGACAAATTTTAAGCATAAACCAAAGCTCAAGCTCAATTATATTAACTGATCCAAACACAACTTTAGCTATTTGATTAACTGATGACTTTACCTAAATTACTATCTGGCTTATTCTACTGCTGAAACTGAATAACTATGACCTAATAGCAGTTAAATGAGCAAGTATAAACTAAAACTTAACAACAAATCAAGACAGATATAAATGTGCAAACTCACTAGTGTCCACAGCCACTATGGCTTGCCAAGAATCAAAGAACCACTATTCTATTACTGTTTTAATCCCATATCTAACTAAGAATCAACCCATATCCAACTCTGCATCATCTCATATCCATTTCCAAGATGCTAACAAAATCTCTTCACAGTTTGACTTTTGTTGATCAAACACCAAACTTGCTTAAAAATGACTTATAAGCTTACTCAAAGCTATGGACAGCTTGAATGAGCTTATTTGAGTTGTAATTAAGATTTTTGAAGCTTGATGATTAGCAGTTTTAAGACAGGCTTGATTTCAGAAAATAGAAAAACAGAAACTTTAACCAATCTTTGAATTGATACTGAAAATTAAATACAACTGATACAATAGCTTAAGTTTGATACAAGGAGGATTAAAAATACAATTTTAAGACTTAATTAAAACGACATACATAGAAATTAAAAACTAAAGACTACTACTCTCTTCTTGCTTCTCTTCTCTTATTTATACATCAAAAGTGCTTCCACTAGTCCTTTGAGCATTTCCCACTTGCATTTGCAGCCATTGGATCACTTGAGGCAATTTTGGCCGTTGATGAGATTTTTGGCGGGAAAGCTAATATAGCAACTGGGGGGTTTTGAGTGCAAGGGGGGGAAAGCATTTAATGCTTTTTGGCTGTTTGGTGAGGTGGAGGGGACATGGAGAGTGGGAGTTGAGCTGGAAGGATGGTGAAGGTTGAGTGTTGCAGGCATGGTGGGTGAAGGAGAAGGTGGGCGGGAAAAAGGGGTTCGTTTGACCATGAGTTGACCGGGGGTTTAATATTAAAGCAGGGGTCAAAACAGGGGGGTCATGGGTCATGGCAGGGGTCCAAAAGTCCAAAAGGAATGGTTCAAGGGTTTAGGTGTTTAATATCAAGGACCATTTTGTAATTTCTGATTCTTGAGGGACCAAAACTGCCAAATTTTCAAAGGTATTCCAAGGGACCAATTATGACAAGTTTCAATAGTACAAGGACCATTAAAGACATTTTCAAACTTCCAAGGACTAATTTTACCAATTTTTAAACTTGAATGACTAAACTTGTAAATTCTCAAAACTTTTGAAATTTTTCACCAAAGGACTAATTATGACAACTTATGATTTCAAAAGGACATTTGGTGACTTTTCTTTTAAAATAAGTGCTCAGGGACTATTTTTGACAAGATTTGAAAGTCGGGGGACTGAAACTGCCAATTATGCAAACTTAGCTCGTTTTTCATCTGATTTTAAACATTTTGCATCTGAAACATATAAAATGCAATTTTGAGATATTTTCAGTATTTTGATGCATTTCTGAGCATTTTTAAATGTTTTGCAGTTCAGATTTGATAAAAAATGATGAGTATTTACACACTCATCAAGAACACTAAGTGTTCCTTGGCCTATAGTCCGGCATACTCATACGCCAGAAGAGCCTCAAGAGCCTGAAGAGCCTCAAGGGCCTGAAGAGCCTGAATATTTTTCTTGTCAAGATGACGTAGAAAAATTCCAAAATGTTTTTACCAAAGCATCGTCGTTTGTCAAGAAAAATATGTTAAACATGCTCAGAGGTATATACGCTCCTGAATCTGTGTCAACCCAACAACCTGCTGTTAAAGAAAGTACTCGTGGACGTCCGAGCGCAAAGGACAAAAAATCCAAGGCTAAACAAAATATCCCAGATTTGAACAAAGAACCCCCACAGGGCACCGCAGAAGCTATACAAAACCTAAAAAAGTCCGAGACTTAAATGAAGAAACTGCGAGACATAGTTCATACGTGGGAGAGCCTTCTAACGTCCCAGACTTGAACGAAGAACCTAGCGAGGGCGATTTAAGACACGACTTGTACATTCCAAATGACAGTAGCGAATATTTTATGGCTCAAATTCCACCTCTTTTCCGACGGTGGATCCTAGGGATTGTTAACGTGGAAGGTGATGGAAATTGTGGCTATCGAGCTCTTGCCGTAGGTCTTGGTCATCCCGAACAAATATGGCCCAGACTTAGAACTATTGTCAGGGAAGAGGTAGACAATAACCGGGAAGTTTACATGCATGGGGGACTTGGTTTACAACTATGGTCAACTCGCTAAATTGGTTTGAATCAGGTCCAGCACCCTACGGTTACTGGATGATTATGCCAGAAACGGGCGTGGCTATTGCTACAGCTCTTAACCGTCCAATTGTATGCATATCCAATTCACAATCTATTACGTGTCTTCCGCTGAGAGATGGTCCAGATACAGCACAACTATTATCCCCCGTTGTGATTCTTCGTGTGGGGGAAGACCATGCTGCTCACTACGTTCACGCGGTTCTGGATGAAAACTCACAACTCCCGTATACCCACCCACAATGGAGATGGTTCAGAAATGACTTGGCCGCGGTATGGGCACATCTGTTTGTTGAACGACAGAGCATGTTTAGAAGGACGTAGAAAACGATTACTGGTTTATATTGTAAATGACAAACCATGTATAGACGATTACTGATTTATATTGTAAACGACAAAACATGTATAGACGATTATGGATTACTGATTTATAGTAAACGACTTGTCATCTTTTGTTACAGATTTCTGCTCCTGCTCCGGTTCCTCCTCATCTTTTGTTACAGGAATCAGATGACATTCAGTGGAGGGACATTCATTGTGTCAACAACACACCCGCTCGTGTTGAGAGTCCAGATTATGTGCCTTCTTCTCCATCTTATGTGCCTCCCTCTCCAGCTATATCTCCAACTGCAGATGAGGAGAATTTTATACACCGTCCTTCGGTTCTTCCTCATATTTTGTTACAGCCGTCTCGCGTTAACGAGTACGAGCGAGAGATGTCCGGATTGAGGAGACGCATTTCAGAGTTAGAGTTTCGTGTGGGACAGATGGCAGCATCATTGGAGCGACTACGCCTCGGGCGTGATTGATCTTAGTTTCTAGTTATATTGTGATTTTGTGAACTATGTACCAACTATTAATTTATAACAAGATTGGTTATTTATGTATTCGAAGCTTCTAATTTTGTGAAACATGATATTACTCATTTATGTTGTAAATAATTATACAAATTCTTTTGGCCAGACGCAACAAGAAAATCCTTTCTTGTGTCGTTGTCGACGGGGATTTATAATTGAAAGAACATCCCAAAAGCCCACAAGTTGTGGTCAGAAGTATTATGCATGTCCTTTATCAAAGGTAAATAACTAAACGTTTGCTTATTTACGTAAATATATCAATAACTTGTTTGTTAAGAATACATTTCTTATAATTGTTTCATCATGTAACAGCCAGGGACTAAAGACTATGGGTGTCGATACTTTATGTGGAAGGATGTATTTCAACAAAAGTACTTTGGTCAAGGCACTTCTTCAACGCAGTGCTCAAACTGCGAAACTAAAGATAACACGATCAACATGCTATTGGCTCAAAACAATTTGTTGAAGGCAAGAATAAAGACGTTGGAGGCATCACTGGAATTGGCAAGAAATCCAGTTGATCACTCATGTCAGTCGAGTGGAATACTCTATGAGCTTATAGATGACATTAATAATCTTCATGTGGAGTAGATTTCGTTGTAATATTAGTAACATTTGTTGTTGTACTTGTTTAATGTTTTAATGTCTAATGTTTATTGTTATTGTTTAATTAAATGGAAACAAATACACAATTAAAAAAACATAACGTAAAAAACTACACAAATAAATATACTCTACATATAAAAACACTACACAAATAAATACACTATACATATTAAAACACTACACAATTTTAACAAATAAATACACTACACAAATTTATTCTACACAACTAAAAAAAAAAAAAAAAGGAGCCAATCTATGGGTCGTGGGCCCCACCCTATGGGGTGCATGGGAAGTGAAATATGGGGTGCTTGTGTAGATTGTCCCGTTTGTAAACAATGTTTTTCTAGGCGTACGTGTATATGTTCTTATCTTTTGTTATGGAATGTTTTTCTTGAAATTTGTGATTCATATGTAAAGTGAGAATTTAATTATTAAGTGGGAAAAAATAGTTTTAAGAAACGGGGCATACGTGTTTTAAGGATAGGTGCATACGTGTTAATAGGCGGTAAAAAATTAATTAAAAAGGTGCATATGTCTTTATGGCCGGTAAAAAGGTGCATATCTTTTGAGGAACTAGTAGTTTGATTTGTGTTCTTGGTTATATTTGTGGAAAACTAGAAGGGGGTTGAATAGTTTTACCAATTTAAAACTTCCTTTTGAATATTTAGATCGACTTATGTCAATCTATTTGGTTGTTTATGTTGGACGTTGATAGATAGATATATAAACGTGTAATGAAAGATAAAGAGTAAGAAGCACATCACCACAACACAAGTATTTATAGTGGTTCAGCTACAAGGACACCTTCCTTGCCCTACTCCACTCCCGAGTCACCTACTCGAGAGTTCGTAAGCACTACACCAACTCCTTATGGCGGAGAAGCCTTCACAACGTCGCTTAACCTTTTTCCGGTACAAAGCTAAATACCGAGTTCTTTCACACCAAGGCGAACCACACCTAACACAACGTCGCCTACCCTTTATACGGTGCTAGGCTAACCACCGAGTTCTTTCACACCAAGGAGAACTAATCCTATCACAACGTTGCCTACCCTTTATTAGGTACTAGGCTAAGCACCTAGTTCCATTACTATGGAGGAACTACTACCCTTCACAACACAACACCTAATATCAAGGAGATCTACTCCTTGTTACAACATCATCAAGGATATCACCATCCTTGGAAATAAACAACTACTTATATGTATAACGATGCACCTCATCGATTATACGACCTAGGCATTCTTCCCAAATGCGACTTGATTTGATTCATCGGCATCCTTCACTAATGCCTTTGGCACAACGCTTGGCACCCTTCACTAATGCCTTCGTCTAGACACCTTTAGCATTCTTCGCTAATGCTTTGACACGGATGATGAGCACCTTTCACTAATGCTTTCATCTTGACATTTTCGGCATTCTTCACTAATGCCTTCAACCCAACATCTATGGAGAAAGGAAGAACTATCAACAAGAGAACCTTAGTTGTCTTGATGATGATGAAGCATGGCAACTCATGGACTTGAGCTTTCACGTCTTCAAGAAGTGGTGATCTCTCCTTTAAGAGGAACCTAGAAGATCACACAAAAACAAAAGACAAACTATATAGATCACTTGGATCTGAGGTTTAGAGGGTTAGAATACTTGGGGAAAGTATGTGTTTAAAGTGATGAGTAGAAAGGAAGAAATAGCTCTCTATTTATAGAGGAAATTCTCTACTGTTCCCCGGATCCCACGGATCCCTCCCACAAGGGATCCGGCTAGCACAAAGCCAGGGATCCGTGGAACGCTCCCTTTTACCCATGGGTATTTTGGTTATGGGTCATGGGTCATGGGTTGAACCATGGGTCTTTAGCTAGATACAATGTATCTCTTGAGTGCTCACCAAGGGTTCAATGTATCTAGACATTCTCTTGAGTGCTCACCAAGGGTTCAATATATCTAGACATTGGGTATGGGTCAATACCATGGGTTATGGATATTATCCATATATGATATAAGCATGATGTCATGCAATGGGTTATGGGTCAAGTTCCATGGGTCATGGGCTTTGGGTTGTACCCAACTACATTCAATGTATTTGCCCAATGGGTTATGATACTTAAGTTTCTACCCATTTATATTACCCAATATACTACATACTAGTTATGTGTATATTTTACCCAAATATGTAAGCACTAGTTGTTGTACATATGTAATATTAAATCATAAAATCACTTATACTTGTTTTAGTGTTTTATGTGAAAATGTGAATATGTTAGAAACTATTAGTTCAAACCATTTACGTATTTTATTTGTTTCGTTAAAATGATTTTACGTTTGTTATGGACAAAACATTAGAAGATCGTAAAATATAAATAAACGTTTTTACGGCTTATTTGTATTAACAATCTCCCCCTTTTTCTTGATGACAAAACATAAAATTATTTTAAGGAAAAGCTAAAATCGTTAAAAGTTTGAATTTATAGTTTTTACTTTCTTCTCCCCCTTTTTGTCGAAACAAAAAGAGCTTCGAAAGGAAACTAACACATTGTTTTTAGGAAAAACATGTGAAAGAAAAAAAATAGAGAGCAAGTAACGGGAACGGATCTCGTCTTTACTCCCCCTTGACGAGTCCATCCCTATGTAAGGGCGTCAAGAAAGTAATACTAAGCTAGTTTGTTTGCAACTAAGTTTGCAAAAGACTTCGTCTAGGTGACGAGTGTGCTCCCCCTTGATGATTGCAATTTGCAAAGGGATGTCCAGAAATGTAATCCTAATATTGCAAGTAATTTGCAATGTATTGTTTTGACACAAAGCTCCCCTAGCTTTAGGGTGTCAAATGCTTCAAGTTTAGATTGAATAACTACAAAACAAAGGTTAGAAAACAAGTATAATGCACAATTTCATGCATATGTGATCCAAGTTAGTAGAAAAATAGCTTTTTGTCTCACGAATCCCACGGTTCCCTCATAGTAGGGATCCGTCTAGGAAATTTTGAGGGATCCATATACTGAATGTTAACATCAAAATGAGATATGTATTCAACCAACAAACATATACTGAATGCAATATGGCAAGTAAACTACCATTTGTGGGTTTAACCGGAGATGATTCGGTTGAGGAAATTTCGGGTACAACACGAGCAAGTTTCTTGGGTGGTTCTTGGTTGGATGAGTTAGTACTAGGAGCTTTCCTCATGATGAAATGACTAAGGAAAAGGTTTCTAAATGCTAAGAATTATGTTGTGTTTAATGACTAAGGGATTCTAGCAAGATGACTTATAAAGGGAAGGATTTGGCAAGTGCATTCAAGATTTAAGTCTCTAATATCCTTTGGAATGTGATGATTAGCATGCACAAGAGTCAACTTCAGAGTTTTACTGATCTAGGGATTTAATTAGGATGAGGTGGAGTGTTCAAGTTAGCAAGATGAGCTTGAAATGATTGTTCGAGCAAGAGTTGACATAAATCTGTCACTCGGATCCTACGGTTCCCACCAATGGGGGGTCCGTCTAGGCTAATCCTACGGATCGGCTCTCAGCTAGGAAAGGATAGAAGTGATGTTTGAAAGGTCTAAAGCCTATACCTTTTTGAGTGTTTCAGTTCTCCTAAGTGTCTTTAAATGGAAGGGTACTTAAATGTTCAAGAGTAATGAGTGATGTAGCTAATGATTGCCTTATATGGAAGAAATTGGAACTTTCGTGAGTACCAATGAATGAACAAAGATGACACTAAAATCTTTGAGAGTGTCAAATGGAGCTAAATGATCCTAGTGATCAGATAGTGACTTAGGATAATGTCTTGGAGAAGATCCTAAAGGTTTTAAGGTGGAAGAACTAGAATTTGATCCATTTCGACCAATTTTGAGGTAAGGATGATTATGATCAATTTTGCCATAATCGAAAGATTTCTAAATCTGGATGTGAGGGATCATGTGAGAAATAATGAGTGATCTAGAGAGCGGAAGAGTAATGATTTTAGGTGAAACGATAGATCGAAAAGCACTTTGAGTGTGATATTTAATGAGCTATGAGTGAGTGTGAAGCTTACTAAGCTTGAGAAGGACTTAAGAGATCCTAAGGTATTAAGTTCAGCTAGTGTGAAGTAGTCTAGGAACATTGTTTGAGGTGTAAAGGATTGAAACTCCACTTCTATTTGCCCGGATCCCACGGATCCTTCACTTGAGGGATCCGGATATCTGGGACAGTTTTACTTAACAGTGAGCGTTTGTTCTAAGTATCGAACTTAGAAGCTAATGATCTCTACAGTAAGCATACATGTATACAAGTAAAACATACTAAGAGCATGTAGAAATAGCACATAAGCAATTAAATGAGATCTAGCTCACAAATAACACATGGGTTTATCAATCTTAACAACCGCTATTCAAGAAGCTCAAAATAGATTTACGATCTAGATTAGTAAATCGTTTGTATTAACAATGGCGTGTAGAGTAGATGATGGTGTTCAAGACAATAGGGTTGTTTTGGCCAACGGAAGCAATGAACTATGTATAGTCATTACGGATGGTGATTAGCATACAATGAACTTCGTCCATGAAGTCATGTAGCTCTTCTCAATCAAAGCAAGATAATCGCTTGATGAGGCAAGTGGTTGTGATTAACTAAAATAAAAATTAATTTTACAACTTGTTTGATTAGTAATCCTAAGACAATGCAAAGTATTTCCATTGTAAACTTACTTTAGGAAAACATAGGAGTATAAATTTCCCAAGTGAGAGAGTGAATATGAGACTGTTACTAGCGGTGCTCAATTATGGCTAAACACGACCATTTTTACGGGTGATTCCACATACCCAACTTCTATCAAGGAAGCAATTCAACCGTTAGGTCAAATTGAGTTTCTAGTGCAATAAGTTCTCCAGTATTCATTCTCAAGTTAGGAAAATTTATATTCCTACAATGGCCTATCGAAGAGTAACAATGATGATACTTTGCTTCGTTTAATATAATACTTGAGACAACTAAGGTGACAAAGGCGTCATGTTAAAAATAAGTTTAAGAGTTTTCCATATGGTAAACAACAAAAAATGGTTGGATGAGCTAGTTCAACATATGTTGTTGGAAAGCTTTGAGTTTGGACTTTCGGATATGAACAATTATATTGCAACTTGCGTTGCAAAATAATTTACTTGAGTATATCGGATGAAATAATCAAGTTGTCAATCCTACTATGAAGCTTGGAGAGCGATCATGAAAAGGAAAATGGGAGAGTACATCATCAACACAAGTGTAGGTTATGATCCGATGTACATTCTTGTTGTTTTTAAAAAATGATACAAGAACAAAGGAAATCATATAAGCACATAAAACATTTATGTTGCACACATGACAAACTCAATCAAAAATCCATTTAGTGTGTTATATGTTTTAAACATTTTTCAACCTATATGACTTATCTAAGTATCTAAACTAACATTTTAGACACAACTAGATGTTATCTCAAGCACTCCTTCAAATAACACATTGATTAGTAGAATATTACTAAATGGACAAACAAGAGAATGAATAGCAAGGTAAGGAAACCACATATGTTTATTCAATCAAACAAGCACAAAAGCTATTTAAGATAAGCAAATAATCAAGTAATGCAAAGAAGACAATTTATCATTTAGCATAGCATACGAAAGTTCTTTTCATCGCTTTGCGTTAAATATAAACATGTATACCAAGCTTGATTAGTTTCTTTTATATTTATAAATATGATCAAAACCTTAATTTCAATAGAGGACACATTGTTATTCAAAAGCGAAAACATCCGTCTCCAACATATGATTATTTCTAAAAACATGACTTCTCAAAGGAAAATGTTAGAATGATCTATCACTATCCAACATATGATTATTTCTAAAAACATGACTTTTTGTTTTAAGAAATTCCCTTCTTTATAGTTTTCAAACATACATGGATCGTATCAAGTTTTCAAAGTACAATATACTAAAAAAAAACTTGGTAACGAAGCTCTGATGCCAATTGTGGAAAACTAGAAGGGGGGGTTGAATAGTTTTACCAATTTAAAACTTCCTTTTGAATATTTAGATCGACTTATGTCAATCTATTTGGTTGTTTATGTTGGACGTTGATAGATAGATATATAAACATGTAATGAAAGATAAAGAGTAAGAAGCACATCACACCACAACACAAGTATTTATAGTGGTTTGGCTACAAGGACACTTTCCTTGCCCTACTCCACTCCCCGAGTCACCTACTCGAGAGTTCGTAAGCACTACACCAACTCCTTATGGCGGAGAAGCCTTCACAACGTCGCTTAACCTTTTTCCGTTACAAAGCTAAATACCGAGTTCTTTCACACCAAGGCGAACCCCACCTAACACAACGTCGCCTACCCTTTATACGGTGCTAGGCTAACCACCGAGTTCTTTCACACCAAGGAGAACTAATCCTATCACAACGTTGCCTACCCTTTATTAGGTACTAGGCTAAGAACCTAGTTCCATTTTCGGCATTACCGAGTTCTTCACTAATGCCTTCACTAATGCTTTCATCTTGACATTTTCGGCATTCTTCACTAATGCCTTCAACCCAACATCTATGGAGAAAGGAAGAACTATCAACAAGAGAACCTTAGTTGTCTTGATGATGACGAAGCATGGCAACTCATGGACTTGAGCTTGCACGTCTTCAAGAAGTGGTGATCTCTCCTTTAAGAGGAACCTAGAAGATCACACAAAAACAAAAGACAAACTACATAGATCACTTGGATCTGAGGTTTAGAGGGTTAGAATACTTGGGGAAAGTATGTGTGTAAAGTGATGAGTAGAAAGGAAGAAATGGCTCTCTATTTATAGAGGAAATTCTCTACTGTTCCCCGGATCCCACGGATCCCTCCCACAAGGGATCCAGCTAGCACAAAGCCAGGGACCGTGGAACGCTCCCTTTTACCCATGGGTATTTTGGTTATGGGTCATGGGTCATGGGTTGAACCATGGGTCTTTAGCTAGATACAATGTATCTCTTGAGTGCTCACCAAGGGTTCAATGTATCTAGACATTCTCTTGAGTGCTCACAAAGGGTTCAATGTATCTAGACATTGGGTATGGGTCAATACCATGGGTTATGGATATTATCCATGTATGATATAAGCATGATGTCATGCAATGGGTTATGGGTCAAGTTCCATGGGTCATGGGCTTTGGGTTGTACCCAACTACATTCAATGTATTTTCCCAATGGGTTATGATACTTAAGTTTCTACCCATTTATATTACCCAATATACTACATACTAGTTATGTGTATATTTTACCCAAATATGTAAACACTAGTTGTTGTACATATGTAATATTAAATCATAAAATCACTTATACTTGTTTTAGTGTTTTATGTGAAAATGTGAATATGTTAGAAACTATTAGTTCAAACCATTTACCTATTTTATTTGTTTCGTTAAAATGATTTTACGTTTGTTATCGACAAAACATTAGAAGATCGTAAAATATAAATAAACGTTTTTACGGGTTATTTGTATTAACAATATTATATGTCATTTATTTTTTTATGTTTACGTATAAAACATATAAGTGTTTGGATTATAAAACATATATGTTTTGTGTTTGGATTGTATGTTTACCTATAAAACATATATGTTTTGGTATGTTAAGTTGTGTGATGATGTGGTTTTATTTTGTCATTGTAATTCGTTGTTAGACATATATATTTACGTATAATACATATATGTTTACGTAAAAAACATACATGTTGAGTTTGGATTATAAAACATATATGTTGAGTTTTGGATTATAAAACATATTTGCTAGTTTAAGCTTGTGCATATATGTTATGTTATATTGAGTTTATTTTAAAAGTATTTAATCTTGTCTATTATTTTATCTAGGAGTGACAATATGTTTTTTTGAAGGTGTGCACACATGTTTTAACGAATTGTGCATATGTGTTTGATAATTGTTTTTGATAGTTGTTTATAATAAAAAATTATGTTTGATACACACAAGATTGTGCATATGCGTTATGATAGTTATTACGATTAATTTTCGTTTCTTATTTGTTTGTGGTTTAATTGTTTTCGTGCATGCTTGTTTTAGATTCATGAAGATGATGATATCATTGAAGACCGAGAAGTGGATGAACACAAATATACATGAAGACAATTGTGATTTTTAAGATATACGATACAAGAAGATAATTTGTGATTTTTTAAGATATACGATTTTTGTTGTACTTGTAATTAAGTGAAATGTAACATTACATGAATCTTATTTTTCCCTTTATAATGGTTTATTCTTTGATTTGTGTTTCAAACATTAAAAAAAAATTGTTAGGCAAAAATATTAGTAGGTTGATAGAATAAGTGTAAACGATTACATACTAGTAACATATTTAAATATACATTATTTAAAAAACATACATGTACATCATCTTTTTTTGAGAAAACACATATGTACATGTACTGTTTTGGAATCATGCCAACCCAAAAAAAAAAAAAAAAAAAAAAAAAAAACCGAAAATCTAGGAATATTAAAAAACGGGATTTAAATTAAAAAATTGCATTTTACTATAATACCCTTTTGGGTTAATAATAATTTTTAATATTTAAAAATTTCTCATTAGCTTAGAAAGGTTCTCGCAGTTCTCGCACGTAAAAAAGTTCTCAAAATAAAGCCCCCCTTATAATATAACTAAAATGATATAATCTATATAGTTTTTATGTCAGCAAGGTTTGGAAATTCCGTGGTCCTGTAAAATTATCTGTACTTCATAAAATTTAACTAAAGTAACATGCATAAGTAGCCTTGTTTTATGACATTTTCTATAAGATTTAAGATCATTTGAGAATAAAAGATTATTTACTCAATCTCCGCCCTCCATTTTTATTTGATCTAATGGATGAGATTAATCTTAACAATTTAAAAAACCCACTTTCATCATTTTTTTTTTTCAAATATTAATATCTTTCAAACCGTTAATCGTTAAGCGAAAAAAAATATATCATTGCGACGAGCATTTAATTATCTTTCTATAGATAGGCACTTTGATATACTTTCGACAAAATTTTAATTTTCGTATTTTTCACGTTTTTTTTTTAAGTTTTTTCGTTTTTTTACGTTACTGAAATTTGCATTGAAAAATCATATATGATAAAACACTAATTTGAATATCACATGTGAGATTAGTGTAATATCATATATGATATGTAATATCACATGTGATATTAGTATAATATCACATATGATATTACATATAATATCACATGTGATATTACATATCATATATGATTTAACACTAATATCACATGTGATATTCAATTTAGTGTTTTATCATATATGATTTTTTTCATGTAAATTTCAGTAACGTAAAAAAACGAAAAAAATAACGAAAAAACGTGAAAAAAAAAACGATTTTTTTTCTTTTTTCGAAAGTATATCAAAGTGCCCGTCTATAGAAAGAAAATTAAATGCTCGTCGCGATGGTGTAAATATTTTCACTTAACGATTAACGGTTTAAGAGATATTTAAATTATAAAAAATAGGTGAAATAATAAAATGTTTTTAATCTCAGTCATTGATTTCTTTTTAGATGGATGGTTGAGATGAGTCCCTTGGTATGTGTATGTAAAATAACTATCCTCAATAAAGCTATTAAAAGTTTTATATTCTTACGGTTTGAACTTTTGAGAGAAACAATATCGAAATTTCTTTTTGCACAATAGGTATAAAGATGAAAATGGAAGATTTGTTGTTAGATTTGCCTTAGGTAAATAGAATTAAAAATAGCACAACTATATTTAAACAACCCATTTTAATAGATAAAATCACTATGGATCATAGCTCAAAAAATCCTGTTTGAATTGAGTTTGTTCGGAAGTGTGGTGTTCTACAAGTATAGTTGAGATTTTGAATACTTAACTAACTTTGATGTCAATAATATCGAGGTGTCACTTTAGAATTCTTATCTTTGTTCGGACTATTTAGCTCTTGTTACAGTAACCATAATAAGGAAACAGAAACCAAAATTTTTAACTAGGTTATCATCCAAACTGATTGAACAAGCCAGAAATCAACACCACTAAGTCTTACAAACAGTAGAAACCCCTGAAAACGACCGTGTTGTTAACAACTATTTAGTTCAGGTTTACCTCCTCAACTGATAGTCAGGGAGATCATTCTTTCTTCGAGGGTCGTATATGCACAAGTCATGACACAAGTATTGCAGAAGCAATTTGTGTCACAAATGCTACAAAATGAAATCGACTGGCCTCCATTCTAGCTCAAAACATTGATAGGAACAAAAGAGCTAAAATTAACATTGATAGTTTAAGCGTACTTTTGATGATTGGATTTATGGTAAAATGAAGCCGCCTGCAAGTCAACAAGTAGATCGACTTCAGAATATTTATCACATAAAGCAAAATAAACCCTCATATTTGAATAAAGTGTATCTTCGAATTTTAATATACAATGTGTCAACTTTATTATGAAGCATACAGATACAATAATGTGAATTTTCGGGGTTAAACAATTTAGAAGGTTGTAAGAAACTTTCACCCGAATTGTAACCCCTTTGATTCGTTTCTTTTAACAAATTTTACCCATCGAAAATAATGAGCAACCAAAATCAACCCATTGAAAAGCAAACACACATACCTTTCTGCCTCTATTTAAGTGTACACGCTAAAACAGAAAACAACCTACAATAAAAAAACCTAAGACATGTCTGCAAGGAGCTAAGGAACTCACCACTTTTTATTAGCTGATCTTTCTGTCGTATCGCTCTCCTCCTTCAGTAATTTTTTAAGTATGATACGATCACTGTCACTCAGTACCCTGAATATTGTTAAGGCAAGAAAGAGTCACACACTCATGTCAAATGTTGCATAAACAGTCATAAAATTTACTGTAATAATTTTTAGTTGAAATTATGGAATTAAAATACAGAATTACTTTGATTTAGACTACTTGGAGTAATCATACTGTCCGTCTCATATATGAGGCACATACAATTTTTTTGTTTTCCTCTTAAAGTAGCTTTTTCTCGTCTTTGGTTACATGCTGACATTTGCTAATTAGAAATTCATTTCACCCAAATTTTAACCTCTTAGATTTATTTCTTTTTTCTTATTTTATCCATCTACCATAATAAGCAACCAAAACGACCCATTCAAAAGCAAACACACATAACTTACCACTCCATCAAAAGTTGCACACTAAAAAACCACTACCATAAAATAAAAATAAAATCAGACAAGTCTGCAAGTGACCAAAGCACTTACCAGTCTCCTTTAGCTGACCTTTCCTCCTTCAGAAATTCTGTCAGTATGGCACGATCACGATCACTCAGTTCCCTGAGTATTGTTAATGCGAGAAATAGTCATATATTCATGTCACATGTTGCACAAACAGTCCTAGAATTTCAAGTCAGTATAAATAAGCCACGTATTTGTTTATGGTTCATTCTTTATTAATACTCTTTTGGTATATATGGATTTTGGGCTGTTACATCACATAACAAGTCAGATATAAACATAGTTTCTTAAATTACTGTCCTAGAACAGGCGACAAATTCTGCTCTCTTAATAAGTAGTAGGGATGAATTTGCAGCAAATACTTGAAAACTGGTACATGCAAAAACTAGCATAGGTTCACAATAGTACAGTTAGATAGTATAATAACATAACTTACAGGTTCGAATAAACTGGATACTTACGTAGGAAAATCAAAGCAGAAACGTACATACTGGTCTCCATGGGACATCATAGAACCTATCTTTGGCAAGCCTGTAATATTGACATAGGAATTATGAAAATAGTGTGTATGTCTAAAGAGGAACAAGAGTCCATTAAAGGTAAACTTCTTCCATAAACTATTTACCTTTGCCTCTTAGTATTGTTACGTATCCTCTTTTGCTGTTCTTAAAAAGGTTTGTTATGTATCCATATTCAAAAACCCCTTTAGGAATCTGCATAAGTATAATCAATCAATATTTAGTATAACTTTAAACAAATAAATCCAAGAATAAAAACAGTGATATCTTAATGAATCTTTTGGGATCTATAAATATCTTTAATCTTAAAAATCCAAATTATATCAGTATTAATGAGCCCCGTTTTTGTTTTTATATGAATGGCTTAAGACATGAACCGGCAACTTACTTTCCAAAACTCTTATTATGAGCAATATACTACTCTATTACACATATGACCATCAACCTACTATCAGTTTAAAGGTTACTCCACAAATATGAAATATACAAGAGACCTACTGTATAGGTTTTTCAGATTAGGAAATTTGTATTTCTGAAGAGACCCTAAAAAAAGTTCTATTGAAGATAGAACATAAGTTCTCTTTTTATTTTGGTACTAGGGAAATCCCATCACAGCCATCTTTGGTGACCTAGCAGATAAAATCGCAGACTCCACATACCACCCAGCAAGACCCATGGAGCCTAGCAAATCACTAGCCCTCCACAATTGTGGATTATATGGCTAGGGTGGGTGACCCCAAGGAGTTCGCAGCTAACGCAATTTAAACTTGAGACTTCTAACTGGGACTCCCAAGCTCTAACCACTAGACTGTCCCCTTGGGTTAGAACATATGTGCTCCCCTGTTCATATACTAGTGTTCAGGAATATTTTATAAAAAAGAAGCCCATAAAAATAGCACAGACAGAAAATCAGATATGCAGCGCAATTTAATAATTAGTGGGGAAAGAGAAAACTCACTTCTACTGGTATCATTCCATTTAGAGTTGGTACCTCAACCTTACCTCCAATAATCGCCTGTCAATTTTCGAAATTTTTATCAATTAGATACATAGCAACTATATATTGCCTGATTTGACACGATTTGCTATGCAAAACGGTTTTGCGACATATATCACACAGAAGGAAAACAACAATACAGTGTTTACACATGCTTCAGATGACAAAATTCATAATATATGCTTCTAAACACTAGAACACTAACTGTTTTTGAAACGGAAGCTTCATTTTACACAAAAATACATCAAAATGTTCATTCGTCACATGTGGTTTGTCTTCAGAGGATAAAGCAAGAACTTTCAGAATCATTCAGTTCTCACCTGAATAAAGGTAATATCTGAATCTACATACAGATCCGAATGCATTCTCTTGAAAATAGGATGTTCAGCAACCTATATGAAAGAACAATAAAAAGAAAGATGAACACTGCAAGCATCATCATAAATAAAAAAAAATCAAACAAAAACAAGAAAATACGTAAAGTAACTAGTATTTACCTTCAGTTTTATGTTTAAGGTGCGAGGTACCCCCTTTTTATTAATACTGCCGGCTCTCGGTATTGATATGATATGACCAGAGTCTACGCCTAATTCATGGAGAATAATAATTAAAATAGTCAACACATCATATGTTTATAAAAGATTCATCCCAAAAAAGTATATCCCTTTTAGTTTCCACAAGGATCTGCCCCTTTTAGAATTTGATTTACGAAGCTCATAATACCACCAAATTTTATAAAAATATGAAGATTATTTTTTTAAAAATCAACCGGTAATGATTTATTAACGTTAACACAAACCTGCCGGTATTGTAACTTTAACTTTCTTGAGTCCCTCCATAATTCCTGACCCTTTGCATGAGCTGCAGTCTTCCTGTACCAAATTATATAAAAAAAGACATTGATCTAGATTTTCAGTTAGAAAATATATGCTAAACCATCCAACAATTTTAAAAGTCAAACCTTTTTCACACGACCTGACCCTTTACAAGTGCTGCACCTACGCTCG
>OU343225.1:326168084-326202359 GCA_910596185.1 Chrysanthemum makinoi | reverse complement strand
TTTTTGTATATGTTTCAAATCGTATCAAATCAGGACAATATATAGTTGCTATGTATCTAATTGATAAAATTTCAAAATTGACAGGCTTATTATTGAGGTAAGGTTGAGGTACCAACTCTAAATGGAATGATACCAGTAGAAGTGAGTTTTCTTTCCCACTAATTATTAAATTGCGCTGCATATCTGATTTTGTCTGTGCTATTTTTATGGGTCTTTTATAAAATATTCCTCACTAGTATATGAACAGGGGAGCACATATGTTCTAACCCTGGGGACAGTCTAGTGGTTAGAGCTTGGGAGTCCCAGTTAGAAGTCTCAAGTTTAAATTGCGTTAGCTGCGAACTCCTTGGGGTCACCCACCCTAGCCATATAATCCACAATTGTGGAGGGCTAGTGATTTGCTAGGCTCCTAATGGGTCTGTGGGTGTGGGTGGTAGGTGGAGTTCATGATTTTATCTGTCAAAGATGGCTGTGATGGGATTTCCTAGTACCAAAATAAAAGAGAACTTATGTTCTATCTTCATAGAACTTTTTTAGGGTCTCTTCAGAAATACAAATTTCCTAATCTGAAAAACCTATACAGTAGGTCTCTTGTATATTTCATATTTGTGGAGTAACCTTTAAACTGATAGTAGGTTGATGGTCATATGTGTAATAGAGTAGTATATTGCTCATAATAAGAGTTTTGGAAAGTAAGTTGCCGGTTCATGTCTTAAGCCATTCAAAACAAAAACGGGCTCATTAATACTGATATAATTTGGATTTTTAAGATTAAAGATATTTATAGATCCCAAAAGATTCATTAAGATATCACTGTTTTTATTCTTGGATTTATTTGTTTAAAGTTATACTAAATATTGATTGATTATACTTATGCAGATTCCTAAAGGGGTTTTTGAATATGGATACATAACAAACCTTTTAAGAACAGCAAAGAGGATACGAACAATACTAAGAGGCAAAGGTAAATAGTTTATGGAAGAAGTTTACCTTTAATGGACTCTTGTTCCTCTTTAGACATACACACTATTTTCATAATTCCTATGTCAATATTACAGGCTTGCCAAAGATAGGTTCTATGATGTCCCATGGAGACCAGTATGTACGTTTCTGCTTTGATTTTCCTAATAGTATCCAGTTTATTCGAACCTGTAAGTTATGTTATTATACTATCTAACTGTACTATTGTGAACCTATGCTAGTTTTTGCATGTACCAGTTTTCAAGTATTTGCTGCAAATTCATCCCTACTACTTATTAAGAGAGCAGAATTTGTCGCCTGTTCTAGGACAGTAATTTAAGAAACTATGTTTATATCTGACTTGTTATGTGATGTAACAGCCCAAAATCCATATATACCAAAAGAGTATTAATAAAGAATGAACCATAAACAAATACGTGGCTTATTTATACTGACTTGAAATTCTAGGACTGTTTGTGCAACATGTGACATGAATATATGACTATTTCTCGCATTAACAATACTCAGGGAACTGAGTGATCGTGATCGTGCCATACTGACAGAATTTCTGAAGGAGGAAAGGTCAGCTAAAGGAGACTGGTAAGTGCTTTGGTCACTTGCAGACTTGTCTGATTTTATTTTTATTTTATGGTAGTGGTTTTTTAGTGTGCAACTTTTGATGGAGTGGTAAGTTATGTGTGTTTGCTTTTGAATGGGTCGTTTTGGTTGCTTATTATGGTAGATGGATAAAATAAGAAAAAAGAAATAAATCTAAGAGGTTAAAATTTGGGTGAAATGAATTCTAATTAGCAAATGCACCAAAGACGAGAAAAAGCTACTTTAAGAGGAAAACAAAAAAATTGTATGTGCCTCATATATGAGACGGACAGTATGATTACTCCAAGTAGTCTAAATCAAAGTAATTCTGTATTTTAATTCCATAATTTCAACTAAAAATTATTACAGTAAATTTTATGACTGTTTATGCAACATTTGACATGAGTGTGTGACTCTTTCTTGCCTTAACAATATTCAGGGTACTGAGTGACAGTGATCGTATCATACTTAAAAAATTACTGAAGGAGGAGAGCGATACGACAGAAAGATCAGCTAATAAAAAGTGGTGAGTTCCTTAGCTCCTTGCAGACATGTCTTAGGTTTTTTTATTGTAGGTTGTTTTCTGTTTTAGCGTGTACACTTAAATAGAGGCAGAAAGGTATGTGTGTTTGCTTTTCAATGGGTTGATTTTGGTTGCTCATTATTTTCGATGGGTAAAATTTGTTAAAAGAACGAATCAAAGGGTTACAATTGGGTGAAAGTTTCTTACAACCTTCTAAATTGTTTAACCCCAAAAATTCACATTATTGTATCTGTATGCTTCATAATAAGATTGACACATTGTATATTAAAATTCGAAGATACACTTTATTCAAATATGAGGGTTTATTTTGCTTTATGTGATAAATATTCTGAAGTCGATCTACTTGTTGACTTGCAGGCGGCTTCATTTTACCATAAATCCAATCATCAAAAGTACGCTTAAACTATCAATGTTAATTTTAGCTCTTTTGTTCCTATCAATGTTTTGAGCTAGAATGGAGGCCAGTCGATTTCATTTTGTAGCATTTGTGACACAAATTGCTTCTGCAATACTTGTGTCATGACTTGTGCATATACGACCCTCGAAGAAAGAATGATCTCCCTGACTATCAGTTGAGGAGGTAAACCTGAACTAAATAGTTGTTAACAACACGGTCGTTTTCAGGGGTTTCTACTGTTTGTAAGACTTAGTGGTGTTGATTTCTGGCTTGTTCAATCAGTTTGGATGATAACCTAGTTAAAAATTTTGGTTTCTGTTTCCTTATTATGGTTACTGTAACAAGAGCTAAATAGTCCGAACAAAGATAAGAATTCTAAAGTGACACCTCGATATTATTGACATCAAAGTTAGTTAAGTATTCAAAATCTCAACTATACTTGTAGAACACCACACTTCCGAACACAACTCAATTCTAACAGGATTTTTGAGCTTATGATCCATAGTGATTTTATCTATTAAAATGGGTTGTTTAAATATAGTTGTGCTATTTTTAATTCTATTTACCTAAGGCAAATCTAACAACAAATCTTCCATTTTCATCTTTATACCTATTGTGCAAAAAGAAATTTCGATATTGTTTCTCTCAAAAGTTCAAACCGTAAGAATATAAAACTTTTAATAGCTTTATTGAGGATAGTTATTTTACATACACATATACCAATTTATCATCTCAACCATCCATCTAAAGAAAATCAATGACTGAGATTAAAATCATTTTATTATTTCACCTATTTTTATAATTTAAATATCTCTTAAACCGTTAATCGTTAAGTGAAAATATTTACACCATCGCGACGAGATTTACTCTTTCTATAGACGGGACTTTGATATACTTTCGAAAAAAGAAAAAAACTCTTTTCGCCATTGTTATTTTAGTTTTTTACGTTATTAAAATTTACATGAAAAAATCATATATGATAAAACACTAAATTGAATATCACATGTGATATTAGTGTTAAATCATATATGATATGTAATATCATGTGATATTATATGTAATATCATATGTGATATTATACTAATATCACATGTGATATTACATATCATATATGATATTACACTAATCTCACATGTGATATTCAAATTAGTGTTTTATCATATATGATTTTTCAATGCAAATTTCAGAACGAAAAAAACGAAAAAACTTAAAAAAAAACGCGTGAAAATACGAAAATTAAAATTTTGTCGAAAGTATATCAGTTTATCTATAGAAAGATAATTAAATGCGTCGCATGATATATTTTTTTCGTTTAACGATTAACGGTTTGAAAGATATTAATATTTGAAAAAAATGATGAAAGTGGGTTTTTAAATTGTTAAGATTAATCTCATCCATTAGATCAAATAAAAATGGAGGGCGGAGATTGAGTAAATAATCTTTTATTCTCAAATGATCTTAAATCTTATAGAAAATGTCATAAAACAAGGCTACTTATGCATGTTACTTTAGTTAAATTTTATGAAGTACAGATAATTTTACAGGACCACGGAATTTCCAAACCTTGCTGACATAAAAACTATATAGATTATATCATTTTAGTTATATTATAAGGGGGGCTTTATTTTGAGAACTTTTCGGTAACTGCGAGAACCCCTCTAAACCAATGAGAATTTTTTAAATATTAAAATTTATTATTAACCCAAATGGGTATTATAGTAAAAGGCAATTTTTATATTGTTTTTGAATTTTTTTAATTTAAATCCCGTTTTTTAATATTCCTAAATTTTCGGTTATTTTTATTTTATTTTTATTTTTTTTGGTTGGCATGATTCCAAAACAGTACATGTACATATGTGTTTTCTCAAAAAAAGATGATGTACATGTATGTTTTTTAAATAATGTATATTTAAATATGTTACTAGTATGTAATCGTTTACACTTATTCTATCAACCTACTAATATTTTTGCCTAACAATTTTTTTTTAATGTTTGAAACACAAATCAAAGAATAAACCATTATAAAGGGAAAAATAAGATTCATGTAATGTTACATTTCACTTAATTACAAGTACAACAAAAATCGTATATCTTAAAAAATCACAAATTATCTTCTTGTATCGTATATCTTAAAAATCACAATTGTCTTCATGTATATTTGTGTTCATCCAACGGTCTTCAATGATATCATCATCTTTATGAATCTGAAACAAGCATGCACGAAAACAATTAAACCACAAACAAATAAGAAACGAAAATTAATCGTAATAACTATCATAACGCATATGCACAATCTTGTGTGTATCAAACATAATTTTTTATTATAAACAACTATCAAAAACAATTATCAAACACATATGTACAATTCGTTAAAACATGTGTTCCCACCTTCAAAAAACATATTGTCACTCCTAGATAAAATAATAGCCAAGATTAAATACTTTTAAAATAAACTCAAGATAACATAACACATATGCACAAGCTTAAACTAGCAAATATGTTTAATAATCCAAACTCTTATAATCCAAACTCAACATATATGTTTTTACGTAAAACATATGTATTATACGTAAATATATATGTCTAACAACGAATTACAATAACAAAATAAAACCATCACACAACTTAACATACCAAAACATATATGTTTTATAGGTAAACGTACAATCAAAACACAAAACATATATGTTTTATAATCCAAACACTTATATCTTTTATACGTAAACATAAAAAAATAAATGACATATAATATTGTTAATACAAATAACCCGTAAAAACGTTTATTTATATTTTACGATCTTCTAATGTTTTGTCGATAACAAACGTAAAATCATTTTAACGAAACAAATAAAATACGTAAATGGTTTGAACTAATAGTTTCTAACATATTCACATAAAACACTAAAACAAGTATAAGTGATTTTATGATTTAATATTACATATGTACAACAACTAGTGTTTACATATTTGGGTAAAATATACACATAACTAGTATGTAGTATATTGGGTAATATAAATGGGTAGAAACTTAAGTATCATAACCCATTGGGAAAATACATTGAATGTAGTTGGGTACAACCCAAAGCCCATGACCCATGGAACTTGACCCATAACCCATTGCATGACATCATGCTTATATCATACATGGATAATATCCATAACCCATGGTATTGACCCATACCCAATGTCTAGATACATTGAACCCTTTGTGAGCACTCAAGAGAATGTCTAGATACATTGAACCCTTGGTGAGCACTCAAGAGATACATTGTATCTAGCTAAAGACCCATGGTTCAACCCATGACCCATGACCCATAACCAAAATACCCATGGGTAAAGGAGCTTCCACGGTCCGGCTTTGTGCTAGCCGGATCCCTTGTGGGAGGGATCCGGGATCCTGGGAACAGAGAGAAATTCCTCTATAAATAGAGAGCCATTTCTTCCTTTCTACTCATCACTTTACACACATACTTTCCCCAAGTATTCTAACCCTCTAACCTCAGATCCAAGTGATCTATGTAGTTTGTCTTTTGTTTTTGTGTGATCTTCTAGGTTCCTCTTAAAGGAGAGATCACCACTTCTTGAAGACGGGCAAGCTCAAGTCCATGAGTTGCCATGTCTCGTCATCATCAAGACAACTAAGGTTCTCTTGTTGATAGTTCTTCCTTTCTCCATAGATGTTGGGTTGAAGGCATTAGTGAAGAATGCCGAAAATGTCAAGATGAAAGCATTAGTGAAGGCATTAGTGAAGAACTCGGTAATGCCGAAAATGGAACTAGGTTCTTAGCCTAGTACCTAATAAAGGGTAGGCAACGTTGTGATAGGATTAGTTCTCCTTGGTGTGAAAGAACTCGGTGGTTAGCCTAGCACCGTATAAAGGGTAGGCGACGTTGTGTTAGGTGTGGTTCGCCTTGGTGTGAAAGAACTCGGTATTTAGCTTTGTACGGAAAAAGGTTAAGCGACGTTGTGAAGGCTTCTCCGCCATAAGGAGTTGGTGTAGTGCTACGAACTCTCGAGTAGGTGACTCGGGGAGTGGAGTAGGGCAAGGAAAGTGTCCTTGTAGCCAAACCACTATAAATACTTGTGTTGTGGTGTGATGTGCTTCTTACTCTTTATCTTTCATTACATGTTTATATATCTATCTATCAACGTCCAACATAAACAACCAAATAGATTGACATAAGTCGATCTAAATATTCAAAAGGAAGTTTTAAATTGGTAAAACTATTCAACCCCCCTTCTAGTTTTCCACAATTGGCATCAGAGCGTCGTTACCAAGTTTTTTTAGTATATTGTACTTTGAAAACTTGATACGATCCATGTATGTTTGAAAACTACAAAAAAGGGAATTTCTTAAAACAAAAAGTCATGTTTTTAGAAATAATCATATGTTGGATAGTGATAGATCATTCTAACATTTTCCTTTGAGAAGTCATGTTTTTAGAAATAATCATATGTTGGAGACGGATGTTTTCGCTTTTGAATAACAATGTGTCCTCTATTGAAATTAAGGTTTTGATCATATTTATAAATATAAAAGAAACTAATCAAGCTTGGTATACATGTTTATATTTAACGCAAAGCGATGAAAAGAACTTTCGTATGCTATGCTAAATGATAAATTGTCTTCTTTGCATTACTTGATTATTTGCTTATCTTAAATAGCTTTTGTGCTTGTTTGATTGAATAAACATATGTGGTTTCCTTACCTTGCTATTCATTCTCTTGTTTGTCCATTTAGTAATATTCTACTAATCAATGTGTTATTTGAAGGAGTGCTTGAGATAACATCTAGTTGTGTCTAAAATGTTAGTTTAGATACTTAGATAAGTCATATAGGTTGAAAAATGTTTAAAACATATAACACACTAAATGGATTTTTGATTGAGTTTGTCATGTGTGCAACATAAATGTTTTATGTGCTTATATGATTTCCTTTGTTCTTGTATCATTTTTTAAAAACAACAAGAATGTACATCGGATCATAACCTACACTTGTGTTGATGATGTACTCTCCATTTTCCTTTTCATGATCGCTCTCCAAGCTTCTTAGTAGGATTGACAACTTGATTATTTCATCCCACTAGTAAATTATTTTGCAACGCAAGTTGCAATATAATTGTTCATATCCGAAAGTCCAAACTCAAAGCTTTCCAACAACATATGTTGAACTAGCTCATCCAACCATTTTTGTTGTTTACCATATGGAAAACTCTTAAACTTATTTTAACATGCCTTTGTCACCTTAGTTGTCTCAAGTATTATATTAAAGCAAGTATCATCATTGTTTCTCTTCGATAGGCCATTGTAGGAATATAAATTTTCCTAACTTGAGAATGAATACTGGAGAACTTATTGCACTAGAAACTCAATTTGACCTAACGGTTGAATTGCTTCCTTGATAGAAGTTGGATATGTGGAATCACCGTAAAATGGTCGTGTTTAGCCATAATTGAGCACCGCTAGTAACAGTCTCATATTCACTCTCTCACTTGGGAAATTTATACTCCTATGTTTTCCTAAAGTAAGTTTACAATGGAAATACTTTGCATTGTCTTAGGATTACTAATCAAACAAGTTGTAAAATTAATTTTTATTTTAGTTAATCACAACCACTTGCCTCATCAAGCGATTATCTTGCTTTGATTGAGAAGAGCTACATGACTTCATGGACGAAGTTCATTGTATGCTAATCACCATCCGTAATGACTATACATAGTTCATTGCTCCCGTTGGCCAAAACAACCCTATTGTCTTAAACACCATCATCTACTCTACACGCCATTGTTAATACAAACGATTTACTAATCTAGATCGTAAATCTATTTTGAGCTTCTTGAATAGCGGTTGTTAAGATTGATAAACCCATGTGTTATTTGTGAGCTAGATCTCATTTAATTGCTTATGTGCTATTTCTACATGCTCTTAGTATGTTTTACCTGTATACATGTATGCCTTCGTAGAGATCATTAGCTTCTAAGTTCGATACTTAGAACAAACGCCATAAGTAAAACCAGATATCCGGATCCTCAAGTGAAGGATCCGTGGGATCCGAGCGAATAGAAGTGGAGTTTCAATCCTTTACACCTCAAACAATGTTCCTAGACTACTTCACACTAGCTGAACTTAATACCTTAGGATCTCTTAAGTCCTTCTCAAGCTTAGTAAGCTTCACACTCACTCATAGCTCATTAAATATCACACTCAAAGTGCTTTTCGATCTATCGTTTCACCTAAAATCATTACTCTTCCGCTCTCTAGATCACTCATTATTTCTCACATGATCCCTCACATCCAGATTTAGAAATCTTTCGATTATGGCAAAATTGATCATAATCATCCTTACCTCAAAATTGGTCGAAATGGATCAAATTCTAGTTCTTCCACCTTAAAACCTTTAGGATCTTCTCCAAGACATTATCCTAAGTCACTATCTGATCACTAGGATCATTTAGCTCCATTTGACACTCTCAAAGATTTTAGTGTCATCTTTGTTCATTCATTGGTACTCACGAAAGTTCCAATTTCTTCCATATAAGGCAATCATTAGCTACATCACTCATTACTCTTGAACATTTAAGTACCCTTCCATTTAAAGACACTTAGGAGAACTCAAAACACTCAAAAGGTATAGGCTTTAGACCTTTCAAACATCACTTCTATCCTTTCCTAGCTGCTGAGAGCCGGATCCGTAGGATTAGCCTAGACGGACCCCCATTGGTGGGAAACCGTAGGATCCGGTGTGACGATTTATGTCAACTCTTACTCGAACAATCATTTCAAGCTCATCTTGCTAACTTGAACACTCCACCTCATCCTAATTAAATCCCTAGATCAGTAAAACTCTGAAGTTGACTCTTGTGCATGCTAATCATCACATTCCAAAGGATATTAGAGACTTAAATCTTGAATGCACTTGCCAAATCCTTCCCTTTATAAGTCATCTTGCTAGAATCCCTTAGTCATTAAACACAACATAATTCTTAGCATTTAGAAACCTTTTCCTTAGTCATTTCATCATGAGGAAAGCTCCTAGTACTAACTCATCCAACCAAGAACCACCCAAGAAACTTGCTCGTGTTGTACCCGAAATTTCCTCAACCGAATCATCTCCGGTTAAACCCACAAATGGTAGTTTACTTGCCATATTGCATTCAGTATATGTTTGTTGGTTGAATACATATCTCATTTTGATGTTAACATTCAGTATATGGATCCCTCAAAATTTCCTAGACGGATCCCTACTATGAGGGAACCGTGGGATTCGTGAGACAAAAAGCTATTTTTCTACTAACTTGGATCACATATGCATGAAATTGTGCATTATACTTGTTTTCTAACCTTTGTTTTGTAGTTATTCAATCTAAACTTGAAGCATTTGACACCCTAAAGCTAGGGGAGCTTTGTGTCAAAACAATACATTGCAAATTACTTGCAATATTAGGATTACATTTCTGGACATCCCTTTGCAAATTGCAATCATCAAGGGGGAGCACACTCGTCACCTAGACGAAGTCTTTTGCAAACTTAGTTGCAAACAAACTAGCTTAGTATTACTTTCTTGACGCTCTTACATAGGGATGGACTCGTCAAGGGGGAGTAAAGACGAGATCCGCCCCGTTACTTGCTCTCTATTTATTTTTATTTCTTTCACATGTTTTTCCTAAAACAATGTGTTAGTTTCCTTCGAAGCTCTTTTTTTCGACAAAAAGGGGAGAAGAAAGTAAAACTATAAATTCAAACTTTCCTTAAAATAATTTTATGTTTTCATCATCAAGAAAAAGGGAGAGATTGTTAATACAAATAAGCCGTAAAAACGTTTATTTATATTTTACGATCTTCTAATGTTTTGTCCATAACAAACGTAAAATCATTTTAACGAAACAAATAAAATACGTAAATGGTTTGAACTAATAGTTTCTAACATATTCACATTTTCACATAAAACACTAAAACAAGTATAAGTGATTTTATGATTTAATATTACATATGTACAACAACTAGTGCTTACATATTTGGGTAAAATATACACATAACTAGTATGTAGTATATTGGGTAATATAAATGGGTAGAAACTTAAGTATCATAACCCATTGGGCAAATACATTGAATGTAGTTGGGTACAACCCAAAGCCCATGACCCATGGAACTTGACCCATAACCCATTGCATGACATCATGCTTATATCATATATGGATAATATCCATAACCCATGGTATTGACCCATACCCAATGTCTAGATATATTGAACCCTTGGTGAGCACTCAAGAGAATGTCTAGATACATTGAACCCTTGGTGAGCACTCAAGAGATACATTGTATCTAGCTAAAGACCCATGGTTCAACCCATGACCCATGACCCATAACCAAAATACCCATGGGTAAAAGGGAGCGTTCCACGGATCCCTGGCTTTGTGCTAGCCGGATCCCTTGTGGGAGGGATCCGTGGGATCCGGGAACAGAGAGAATTTCTATAAATAGAGAGCTATTTCTTCCTTTCTACTCATCACTTTAAACACATACTTTCCCCAAGTATTCTAACCCTCTAAACCTCAGATCCAAGTGATCTATATAGTTTGTCTTTTGTTTTTGTGTGATCTTCTAGGTTCCTCTTAAAGGAGAGATCACCACTTCTTGAAGACGGAAAGCTCAAGTCCATGAGTTGCCATGCTTCATCATCATCAAGACAACTAAGGTTCTGTTGTTGATAGTTCTTCCTTTCTCCATAGATGTTGGGTTGAAGGCATTAGTGAAGAATGCCGAAAGTGTCAAGATGAAAGCATTAGTGAAAGGTGCTCATCATCCGTGTCAAAGCATTAGCGAAGAATGCTAAAGGTGTCTAGACGAAGGCATTAGTGAAGGGTGCCGCGTGCCAAAGGCATTAGTGAAGGATGCCGATGAATCAAATCAAGTCGCATTTGGGAAGAATGCCTAGGTCGTATAATCGATGAGGTGCATCGTTATACATATAAGTAGTTGTTTATTTCCAAGGATGGTGATATCCTTGATGATGTTGTAACAAGGAGTAGATCTCTTTGATATTAGGTGTTGTGTTGTGAAGGGTAGTAGTTCCTCCATAGTAATGGAACTAGGTGCTAGCCTAGCCTAGTACTAATGGTACGCGTTGTGATAGGATTTGTTCTCCTTGGTGTGAAAGAACTCGGTGGTTAGCCTAGCACCGTATAAAGGGTAGGCGACGTTGTGTTAGGTGTGGTTCGCCTTGGTGTGAAGAAACTCGGTATTTAGCTTTGTACCGGAAAAAGGTTAAGCGACGTTGTGAAGGCTTCTCCGCCATAAGGAGTTGGTGTAGTGCTACGAACTCTCGAGTAGGTGACTCGGGGAGTGGAGTAGGGCAAGGAAGGTGTCCCTTGTAGCGAACCATTTCATAAATATATGTTGTGGTGATGTGCTTCTTACTCTTTATCTTTCATTACTGCGTTTATATATCTATCTATCAGCGTCCAAGCATAAAACAACCAAATAGATTGACATAAGTGATCTAAATAATATTCAAAAGGGAAGTTTTAAAATTATGGTAAAACTATTCAGCCCCCCCCCTTCTAGTTTTCCACAAATATAACCAAGAACACAAATCAAACTACTAGTTCCTCAAAAGCCATGCACCCTTTTACCGACCATAAACACATATGCACCTTTTTAATTAAATGTTTCACAGCCTATTAACTGCGTATGCACCTATCCTTAAAACCGTATGCCGTTTCTTAAAACTATTTTTCCCATAATAATTAAATTTCACTTTACATATGAATCACAAATTTCAAAAAAACATTCCATAACAAAAGATAAGAACATATACAAATGCGCCTAGAAAAACATTGTTTACAAGGGACAATCTACACAAGCACCCGTATTTCACTTCCCATGCACCCATAGGGTGGGGGCCGACCATAGATTGGCTCCTTTTTTTTTTTAGTTGTATGAGAATAAATTTGTGTAGTGTATTTATTTGTTAAAATTGTGTAGTGTTTTAATATGTATAGTGTATTTATTTGTGTAGTGTTTTTATATGTAGATTATATTTATTTGTGTAGTTTTTTTCGTTATGTTTTTTTAATTGTGTATTTGTTTCCATTTAATTAAACAATAACAATAAACATTAGACATTAAAACATTAAACAAGTACAACAACAAATGTTACTAATATTACAACGAAATCTACTCAACATGAAGATTATTAATGTCATCTATAAGCTCATAGAGTATTCCACTCATTGACATAGGTGATCATTTGGATTTCTTGCCAATTCGATGAGATGCCTCCAACGTCTTTATTCTTGCCTTCAACAAATTGTTTTGAGCCAATAGCATGTTGATTCGTGTTTATCTTTAGTTTGTGATTTGAGCACTTTGCGTTGAAGATGCCTTGACCAAAGTACTTTTGTTTAAAATATCCTTCCACATAAAATATCGACACCCATAGTCTTTAGTCCCAGGTACATTTACATGATGAAACAATTATAAGAATGTATTCTTAACAAACAAGTTATTGATATATTTACTGAAATAAAGCAAGCGTTTAGTTATTTACCTTTGATAAAGGACATGCATAATACCGACCACAACTTGTGGGCTTTTGGGATGTTCTTTCAATTATAAATCCCGTGAACAACGACACAAAGGATTTTCTTGTTGCGTCAGCCAAAAATTTGTATAATTATTCACAACATAAATGAGTAATATCATGTTTCACAAAATTAGAAGCTTCGAATACATAAATAACCAATCTTGTTATAAATTAATAGTTGGTACATAGTTCACAAAATCACAATATAACTAGAAACTAAGATCAATCCGCTTAGAAGTAGTCAATCAATGATCTTTCATCACGTCCCACACGAAACTCTAACTCTGAAATCGTCTCCTCAATCGGACATCTCCATATTTTCGTTAGCAGAGGCCGGTTTTCAAAATATGAGGAAGAACCGAAGGGCGGTGTATAAAATTCTCCTCATCTGCTGGTTGGAGATATAGGCTGGAGAGGGGCACATAAGATGGAGAAGAAGGCACATATCTGGACTCTCAACACTGGCGGGTGTGTTGTTGACACAATGAATGTCCCTTGAATGTCATCGATTCTGTAACAAAGATGAGGAGGCAGGAGGCCGAGGGCGAAATCGTAACAAAAGATGACAAGTCGTTTACTATAAATCAGTAATCCATAATCGTCTATACATGTTTTGTCGTTTACAATATAAATCGATGTCGTCTATACATGGTTTGTCATTTACAATATAAACCCGATGTCATTTTTTCTCGTCCTTCAAACATGCTGCAGTCGTTCAACAAGCGAGATGTGCCCATACAGCGGCCAAGTCATTTCTCGAACCATCTCCATTGTGGGTGGGTATCGGGAGTTGTGAGTTTTCATCGAGCCGCGTGAGCGTAGTGAAAGCGATGGTCTTCCCCTTTGAAGAATCACAGCGGGGGATAATAGTTGTCTTTGTATCTGGACCATCTCGGTGGAGACACGTAATAGATTGTGAATTGGATATGCATACAGATTGATGGTTAAGGCCGAAGCCATAATCATCCATTAACCCGTATTAGGGTCTTTGGACTGATTCAAACCAATTTAGCGAGTTGACCATAGTTGTAAACCAAGTCCCCCATGCATGTAAACTTCCCGGTGTTGTCTACCTCCCACGACAATAGTTCTAAGTCACAGGCCATATTTGTTCGGGATGACCAAGACCTCGGCAAAGCTTCGATAGCCACAATTTCCATCACCTTCCCGTTAACAATCCCTAGGATCCACCGTCAGGAAGAGGAGTTAGGCCATAAAATATTACTCGCATCTGTTTGGAATGTACAAATCGTGTCTTAAATCGCCTCGCTAGGTTCTTCATTCAAGTCGCGGGGCGTTATAGGGCTCTCCCGTATTAACTATGTCTCATGATTTCTTCATTTAAGTCTCGGACTTTTTAGGTTTTGTATAGCCACTGCTTTGCTTACTGTGGGGTTCTTTGTTCAAATCGCGGGATATTTTGTTTAGCCTTGGATTTTTTGTCCTTCGCTCGGGCGTCCAGTACTTTCTTTAGGTAGGGTTGTTGGGTTGACTGATTGGGGCCGTATACACCTCTGAGCATGTTTAACATATTTTTTCCGACAAAGCGGCGATGCTTTGGTAAAAGCATTTTGGAATTTTTCTCACGTCATCTTGACAAGAAAAATATTGAGCTCTTCAGGCCCTTGAGGCTCTTAAACTCTTGAGGCTCTTAAAGCGTATGAGTATGTCGGACTATGGGCCAAGGAACACTTAGTGTTCTTGATGAGTGTGTAAATACTCATCATTTTTATCAAATCTGAATGCAAAACATTTAAAATGCTTTCGAGTATCAAAATCTGAAAATATCTCAAAATTGCATTTTATGTTTGAGATGCAAAATGTTTAAAATCGGATGAAAAGCGAGCTAAGTTTGCATAATTGGCGAGTTTAGGTCCCGACTTTCAAATCTTGTCAAAATAGTCCACTGAGCACTTATTTTAAAAGAAAAGTCACCAAATGTCCTTTTGAAATCATAAGTTGTCATAATTAGTCCTTTGGTGAAAAAATTTCAAAAGTTTTGAGAATTTACAAGTTTAGTCATTCAAGTTTAAAAATTGGTAAAATTAGTCCTTGGAAGTTTGAAAATGTCTTTAATGGTCCTTGTACTATTGAAACTTGTCATAATTGGTCCCTTGGAATACCTTTGAAAATTTGGCGTTTGGTCCCTCAAGAATCAGAAATTACAAAATGGTCCTTGATATTAAACACCTAAACCACCTGAACCATTCCTTTTGGACTTTTGGACCTGCCGCTGACCCCTGTTTCCATTTTGCTTTAATATTAAACCCCGGTCAACTCATGGTCAAAGCGACCCTTTTCCCACCTTCTCCTTACCCACCCATGCAGCAACACTCAACCTTACCATCCTTCGGCTCAACTCCCACTCTCCATGTCCCTCACCTCACTTCGGCGGCCAAAAAGCATTAAATGCTTTCCCCTGTACTCAAAACCCCGGTTGCTATATTAGCTTTCCTTAAAAAATCTCATCAACAAAAATTGCCTCAAGTGATCCAATGGCTGCAAATGCAAGTGGGAAATGCTCAGAGGACTAGTGGAAGCACTTTTGATGTATAAATAAGAGAAGAGAAGCGAAGAAGAGTAGTAGTCTTTAGTTTTTAATTTCTATGTATGTCGTTTTTATGTTTGAGTTTTAATTAAGTCTTAAAATTGTATTTTTAATCCTCCTTGTATCAAACTTAAGCTATTGTATCAGTTGTATTTAATTTTCGATTATCAATTCAAAGATTGGTTAAAGTTTGTTTTTCTATTTTTGAAATCAAGCTGTCTTAAGCTGCTAATCATCAAGCTTCAAAAATCTTAATTACAACTCAAATAAGCTCATTCAAAGGTCCATAGCTTTGAGTAAGCTTATAAGTCATTTTTAAGCAAGTTTGGTGTTTGATCAACAAAAGTCAAACTGTGAAGAGATTTTGGTTAAGCGATCTTGGAAATGGATATGGGATGATGCAGAGTTGGATATGGGTTGATTCTTAGTTAGATATGGGATTAAAGCGGTAATAGAATAGTGGTTCTTTGATTCTTGGCAAGCCATAGTGGCTGTGGACACTAGTGAGTTTGCACATTTATATCTGTCTTGATTTGTTGTTAAGTTTTAGTTTATACTTGCTCATTTAAGCGCTATTAGGTCATAGTTATTCAGTTTTAATTAGAATAAGCGGGATAGTAATTTAGGTAAAGTCATGATTAATCAAATAGCTAAAGTTGTGTTTGGATCAGTTAATATAATTGAGCTTGAGCTTTGGTTTATGCTTAAAATTTGTCTACTCAGTCTCAAATAGGACCACATTGAATCATTTTAGTCTTCATATTGCCTCTCACTCTCTAAAAGTCAAAATCCTCAATAATCATTCTATTTTCTTAACTGTTGGAAATTTGTGAAATCAAAAGTTTGTTTTGTGTTTAGATAACAGTGGAGTAGCTTAATATAGCTTTATTTTACCTTAAAACATCATAATCAGCTCATGGTTTAAGCTCAAAACTACTCAAAAGTCAATATATCATTTATATAAAAGTCAAAAGTGAAAAACCGTTTGACCAACCTTTTTGAATTTTCATGTATTCATTTCTGGTTCAAATTCATTAAAACTTTGGGATATTCTAGTTAAAATTTGGTCAAGAATTGGATAATGATTTTTGGAAATTTTTTGTAAGTCCTTATAAGCTCCAAAATAGCTTGTCAATTTGGGCTGAAGTCCTGTGCATTTTGACTCGGAGTATACGATTGTGTTACCGGAGCTCTCAGAGCTTGTCAAAAGCTCAATTGAGCTTATCTCGGGCTCATATTTGGTCCATAGGTTCCTTGCGAGGTCTACTTTAGATTCCTACTTCTGTTTTGAGTTCGGCTTATTTAAGTAGCTTATTTTCAAGCTTGAAGTAAGCACCTAATAATATTAAGCACTTGATTTTTAAATACATCAAATCATAGCAGTTTGCATTTTAGAGGTTTAGGATAGTTGTAATAAGTTTCTTTTGAGTAGTTTTAACATATTATAGCTTACGTATCGGTTTGGTGCTCATTTGTAGCCTTTGGCTTATTCAAGTGCTTATTTATAAGTACTTTTCACTTTTGACTTCATAATCCTTCACATAAGCCCTGTTTTATATTTTTCATAGATTCAGAATATTATTTTAGACTTTTCCTGAATTTTTCATATTTTTCCAGCCTTTGTTTGATATTTTTATTCATTTAAAACAGTTTTTAGGTATTTTTAATTAGCTTTTAATACAATTAAATCAGAAAAGTTTCAAAAAATAAGTTTTCATTTTTCCTAGGTTAAGATAAATATAAAAAGCAAAAAGGTAATTTTTCCAAATTTTTCTTAGTTAAATTTGTAATTTTTGAATTTAATTAGTTTTAATTAGTTTTTAATTGATAGAAAATAGAAAAATAATCAGAAAAATACAAAGTTAGTTTTGAAAATTCTCTTTAGTTATTTTAGATTTTTCTAAGTCATAATTTCATTTTTCTAGCTTTATTTCATATTTTCTTGTATTTGAGGGTATTATTAAATAGTTAAAAATAGTTTTTAATTAATAATAATTAAATAAATAGTCATAAAAATAATTTTCTTTTTCTAAAATTTTTCTCTTATCATTAGGTTTGTAAAAATGTCATTTTTATATTTTTAGGATTAATCTTTTTCAATTTAACATTTTCTTTTTATGCGTTACGTAGTTTTCAATTTAAATTTATAAAGAAAAATCAAAAAAACATCATTTTAAAAATAGTGATAGCGTTTATTTAATATAATTTATCTTTTAAATTTTCTTTAATTTGCATTTAAGCCCTGTAATTTATAAACTTTTTCTTTAGGTTTAATCAATCATATCTCTTTCCCGTTCAAATTCTCCCGATCACATCTGCGATCACTATTGTTTGATTATTCTCATACTGTTTCGTTGGGACATATGACACAGGGAAACACTATACTCTCCTGGACTTCATTGCATTTGGTTCAGTTGTTTGAAGTTTGTTACGGTTGACCATTCACAAGTGGTGAACTTTGTGACAAAACTTGACCGTCTGGGCGAATCGATTCTTCAAAAATTATCAACAACATTAAGCGGAATAGGCGATCACATTGAAAAAGTGACTAGTTAAAATTATCGGTATTGGCGGGAGAATAACGATAGGCATAAATTTAAAATACATACCATGAATCTGAAGGGTATCGAGTTAGGTGATAGCGTAGTAAGCCAATAAACTAACATAGTGATCCCACATTCATTGGGTCCACATCCCATTTACTTTTTACGTTTTTTAACAACTTTATTTATTTTTACAACTTTTTAAAAAACTTTGAACCTTTTATAAAAATTACAACTTTTATAAAACCATTTTTAACAGCATTTGTATACATTTTTTAACAACTTTTATAAAAATACAACTTTGTACATTTTTAACAACTTTATTTATTGTTACATTTTTTTTACAAACTTTTATAAAAATACAACTTAATACAAATTATAATACTTTTATTTTAAAACTATTACTTTTATTACAACTTTTATAATACTTTTATTTTAAAAATAATACTTTTATTTTAAATAATAATACTTTTATTATAAAAGAGTTAATCGTGTGGTTATGGTGATTGTTAGCGTTAAGTAAGTTGTGGTGTTGAGGTGTCTGTTTTCGAGGTTGATATCTGTTGATACAAAGTTGAAGCGTTCCTTGTTTGGACTCGGTTCCCGTATCAATTGGATCTTAATGCTTGAGACACTGCGCCTAAGAAAGCAGAAAACAGATTAGGCTTATCGTGGGATTGTCTCCCGCGATTATCCTCTGGCGTGAGAGTAATGTCGGTTTTAGGGTTTTGTGGAGAGTTAGGGTTTTGAGATGCGTTACCTTTAATGAGGGGCGGATGCCCTTTATATACCTGAAACCCTTATTAGTTTACGTGTTCCCCAAACTTGGCATATCACCTTTAAGTCGGTTATTAAACACTTATCTCCCAAGATAAGAGATATCTGATATCGCAAGCTATAAATAACTTTGGGTTTGGGCCTTGAGTGAGCCCAAATTATCGAGTTAGCCGATGCGTCTTGGGCTTGCTAATGCTTGATGGTGGTGGGTTCGTGACCCGAATACGGACTATCGTCATCATGTCCCCAGTCTAGTATCGCGCGGGGACTACTGCGGGATGCTAGACTAATAGTTAATATATAAATTAGAAGCGTGGCGGAGAAGCTAAAAGGGTTTCACACGGTGAATCTAGTCAAAATATGTCAAATGTATACCTCGGAAAATGTGGGAAAGTAACTGACAATGTGTCGTGTCAACCGATCCTATCCACACATGTAGAGATAGTGGAGTCCGCGTGCGATCATCGGCGTGGATGTAAAGCGTATATAAACTTCGCCTCCTATTTCGTGATTATTACAGGTAAAAACATTTCGCCATTGTCAAAAAGCTCCAAACTTTCAACCAAGAAACCCTTAATATTCCAAAGGTAACCGTAGCGTCGTCTTTAAAAACTATATCATGGTCCGTGGTTTTAGCGGCTTCGCCTCGAAATGACCGGGGCGAACTTGCGAGTTCACCTTAGATTATTATATCCGATGGCTGGCGCATCCGTAGTTCGGATGCTTTCGGGCATCGATGGCGTTTCAGCGAAGGGAAAGTAGGGTATACACGCGTTTTTTGAAATTGAATCATCATGTGCCCATATCCCTATTTTTGTGCGACGTATTAAATTACTATCGCTGCGCATATCGCGGTACCTTGTATAGGTGCGGCAAAATAACAAACCGAGGTTAATTGCGTTTATTGGCGATTAACCCCACTATCTACCTCTTCGTAGCGTTTTACACCGGCGTGGTCAAGCGGGTGGTATCGTTCGCTAAGCGGCGGGGAGCAACAGCGTTATACCAAAAAATAGACCCGCAAATTTGGAGAGAATTTTTACGGGTTGATAAGGCGTTATTTCCACTGGGACTTGGCTTCTATACGGGGTTCACTCCCGAAGGATGAGCGCCCCCTCCACTGGAACATACAGTATATGATGCGGAAGTACGCTAATGTCGTATTCCCATCGGTTCCTATCAGAAATTTTTGGTGCACATGGGCATCAAGTATCTATTCGATAGAGGCGATAAGGTGCCAACATTTTTTAGGCCTTGAGATGGCGGGGTGGGTGCTCGTCCTTCGTACTCACTACTTTATTGATGTGAGCCTTTCTTTTCACTTTTGTACTTTATATAACCTGTTATTTGTTTGTTTCGTCTTTGCGAGATGGATCTATATTTGTGAATTTGGCGAAACCCACTGACGAGGTCTCTTTAGGGGTCGCCCATTGAGAGGGAAGTCCCTATTCTTAGAGGCTACCGTGGGCGCACCATGGAGATGGTTCTAAGGACGAGGGGTGGCTCCCAGCTTTGATAGCGGCTCCTCTACAAAGCGTGCCCGGCAGGGTACCTTCCCGGTGGTGGCGCTGCACACCATGTGGAGAGCAGAAAGCGCCGATGTAGAGATGGAGGAGGCAACCATGGGCTAAAAGCGCAAGAGGGCGCTTGGTGGTGATGGCGCAAGCTCATCGGGGAAGAAGCGACTGTCATTACGGATGTGGAGTCGTCCTCGGATGATGCATCGCCCTCTTCACGATCGCTTCTCAGCGGTAAGTTTTATTTTCAAAGCCCTTATCTCATTCCCGTTTATGTATATGAAACAATTGCTAATTCTCTTTTAGCGTGCGATCTTGAACGATACGGGGAGTCGCCCCAGGGCTAGTCCGTTCGCCTGAATCTTACGGACCAAAGAGCCAGCGCTGAGACATTGGCATCTGGGGGCGCGTGGATCGACTTGTGGAAGAGCTAGTGTTGGTGCCGCAAAGCTCACGTTATTTTGCAGCGATTAAAGGCAAAGTATTCCGGGAAAGTAGCGGAGCGCCTTGAAGAAGACAAGTGCGTTGTTCTTTGGAGGCCGCGTTTGGCAAGTGCCAGTGAGGTAAAGGCGTGAGCTCTCACTCCCAAAATCTTCTGAAGAAAAATGTCGCCGAACCAAATAAATCGGGAGCGTATTGCGTCATTGGATTACAAGGCTTGTCTTTGGGCCTGAAGTATTTGGAAAGGAAAGGAAGAGTTGTTCTCTCGATTAGGAATTTGGTGTGTGGGGAGTTATTTGGAAGAAGAGGAGATGAAGTTGCGCAAGCTTCGGCCGAATATGATGAAGAGTTGTATCCTCGGTTGGTCTCCTCAATCGCTGGCGAGATGGCTAATTAGCCATGGATTGCGTCTTCTTGCCCTCGGTACTTTGGAGTCAGGGAGGTGGTAGACAAGTTTGGGGTGGTGGTGCGATCTTGGCGCTTGGCAAAGCGAGGCGAGTAGAGGAGCTTCACGAGGCTAACCTTTGAAAGTGTGTTTGTCGGAGTGCACGGGTACAATAATCATGCGTATGAGGAGCTGCGTTGCGCTATGAAGCAAATGAAAATATTGGAGCTTCCTCATATGCTTTCGGATGGAGCGACCAAGATTACCCTATAAATGTGATTATGGAAGGGTTTACTTTGGCGCCACCGTCTTTGATGGGGCGGATGTACCGAGGCTTTTTCTAAAGCGGACAGTCACTACTGGGTGCCTATTTTGCTCGTCCCATAACCTTTTGAACCCATTATTTGGAAAAGGAATTCCTTTGAAGGAATCCTTAGAGGCCCATGCTATGAGGGTTGCTAAGAAGTGAAGGGAAAACCATTCTTTGTGGTGTTGGCCGGCGCACCTTCCCGTCTGGCCGGGTGCCTATGAGTGTGGCCATGGTGTCGTGGCAGGATTCGACTTGTTGAAGCTGAAGGAAATTTGGGGGCGCTACGCCAAGTGGGAAGCCCTCGTCTTAAGCGTTGTAGTAGTATATAGATTGTAAATTTTGTTGTAAATATCATTTTGTAAGAACTCATGGTCCTTAATGAAATATTCCTTTTGCGTGTTGATGTGGTTGCGACTTATAATGTTTGTACTTAGTTATCTGTCTTTGCATAAAAGCATTACTTATTGTCTAATGAAAAGCTGTTAAATAAAGCGAAACTAGTATGTGAGTTCATAATCATGTGTGAACTATCATACTTATAATGTCTAAGTATTTTTAACATAATCGTGTATGGTGTGATATCACGTACGTCTTGTAAATATCATAGTAAGGAGCCAGAGTCTTGATTCACGGTTTTGTTAAGCAGCGCATAGTATGCATTGTTTCACATCCGTCCGTGGAATGCGCGTTGAACTCATTCCAGCGTCTTGAAAATAAGGTGTTTAACAAGGATGCATGATCCAATGTTGATGGGTTTGCAACCCTCTTACTCAACGAGTTGTTTAGTAGGTTTACTCATCCTTGACACCATCGTGGGTTGTAGTAAGTGCATGCACGCCATGTAGGCAAAAGATAATATAGCAACAATGTTAAGACATAAATATTACATAAATAACAAATTGAAATGTGTCGCGGAGTTAGCTAGAAACCACGACATTTTATTAATACTTGCAAGTTTTTATAAGAAAAAGAAAAATTTGCCTAAGTAAAGCGGAATGTACCGGATATTTATTGGCACTATACTAAAGTCTTGGAGTGTCCGATGCGTTGGGCGTAGCTTAGTTCCTAGAGATAGCATCGTTTGAGATTGCGGATGTTCCATGTGCGTGGTAACTCATAAGGCCGCTTCCACGCCGGTCCAAGTTTTCACTATCTTCTGCGTGGCTCGCATCATTGGTAGCGATATCACGAAGTCTCACAGTGCGAATGAGGCGCTTGAACTTTAGCATCGTAGTATCCTTCATCTTTGACTTAGCTCTTGCCTGCATATTCTGCTGGCGCTTCGCCTTCTACGAGGTCCAAGTCAATCGCCTTTCATGCGTCATTGGTTGTAACATTAACCAGTGTGAATAGTTGGCATCCCTATTTGGCGGGTATGGCGCCTACATCCCATAGACAGAGAAAGGGAGTGTCTCCGTGCTAATTTTGATTGAAGTGCGGTCGCCGCAAAACATCGATAATTCCTCCACCCACCTCCCTTTGTGCTTGTCCAAGCGTGCCTTAATTCCTTCACCGGACTTGATTTGCACCTCGACTAAGCCATTGGTTTGTGGGTGTTTAACCGACGCGAAGTGTTGTGTGATATTTAGCTTTTCGCACCATTCCTTGAAAGGGTTGTCCAGGTTGTTTTCTGTTATACGAGATGATTTCTCAGGTAATCCGAAGCGGCATACAATATTTTCCCAAACAAACCATTTTACGATTTCTGTGATTGTGCGCGCCTTTGCTTCAATCCACTTGGTAAAATAGTCTATAGCTACTATGAGGAATTTCAATCCTCCTGCCTTGAGGAAGGGACACGCAGCATGTTACCCCATTTATAGAATGGCCATGGCGGCGTAATAGGTGTTAGCTCTGTTGTGGTTGTCGTGGAGCAGTGCAGTGAACTTGGCGGTCACCACATTTTCTTATTAAGTCTAAGCATCACGGTGCATTGTAGGCGATGTATCGTCGTAAAGCTGGCGCCACCACGAGGCCGTGGTCACGAGTGCATACTACATGAACCCAGCGTGGATCTCTCAGGGTAATGCAGCTTGAAGGGGTCCTACACGCCGAAGCCATGGTTGTAGAAATGAGCGCCGATATAGTGCGTCGTCGAGTTCAAACCTCGTGATGTCGCGGCGTACTGTCGGGCTTCCTTACGTTCTTGGGGCAATCACGCCTTTGCTTATAAACTTCGATGATTGGGGTCATCCATGTAGGACCGTGTTCCTCTATCCCAGTGGATATCTCCATCTCGAGAGATGGACTTGCTCTTGAGTTTCCACCAATACTTGTTTTGGCAGTCGCCAAGCTTGTGGATGCAATCTTGCTCAGTCCATGCTTCTGTTTTCCTCCTAGGAACTTGTGTGATGGTAAACCTGTCAAAGCCCTGGATTAGGGACTTGGTTTTGTCGAGATATTGAATCATGTTCTCCTCTTTAGCCACATACTACTTAACCGTAGTTGGCCACTATTGAGAGTCTACATTTGCTTCGGGTTGCGTATGCCCATGTAATTTAATCGTAATCCGGCGATCGAGGGGCTTCATATTAGCCGTTGTTTGTGGTCGTGAATTGAAGCGGTCGCGTAAGTGAATTCCATTCCTACGGGCTTGTGAGGATAAGGCACGTGCGACCCATCTACATGAAGATCGTCGTGAACAAGATCCATGGTTCTTGTAGTTCCACCTTGCTTTGTGAAGGTGTGTCATCGATGTCCGGTTTCTCGATGATGAAGTGCGAGTATCGGCCCTTAACGCGATGCGTGGTGCGTAGGAAATGTTATGCTCACCTAGCGATTACCTCCACGCGTAGAGCGTCCGTCGTCGGGTTTGGAGATAATTTGCTTGATCGTTGGTATGTGATCACGTATTGGGTGTGCACGAAGTACTGCGTAGCCGTTTGGTGGCGAATACTAATGCTAGGACCAACTTTTCCATTGCACTATAGTTAATCTCCGTTTTCTTGAGTGCTTTGCTTACAAAATACACCGGTGTTTTATTGAATTTTTCATTAGTAGCACGTGTTGCAGGTACTCCATGGGTTCTTGACAAATACATAATTAATTCTTCCCACGGGCGCGCTGACTAGCATGGGAGTCTTTGCTAAATCTTTGTTTAAGTTGTATGAAAGCTTCTTTTTTTCAGTAGTCCAGTGAAAGTCTCCACTTTTTGTACACTTCTTGAGAGTTTTGAAGAGAGGGAGTGACTTATCTGCTGATTTGGACAAGAACCTATTCAAACCGGTGATTTCCGTTTAGAGATTGGACTTCCTTCATAATGCGTGGTGAAGGAAGTTGGATGACAACCTTCGTTTTACGGACACGGTTTGATGCCATGGGCTTTATCAAATATCAGAACATGCTTACAGTAAGCGCCAAAGTGCATTTCTTAGGATTTAGCTTCATATTGATCTTTTGTAGTGTCTTAAATGTTTCCTCAATGTATGCGTGCAAATTCATCTTCCGTATGGCTAATTATTACAAGGTCATCAACATAAACCTCTAGGTTGCGGCCACTTTATCTTTCAAATGCGTTATCAACCAACTGCTGGTAAGTAGCACCTGCGTTCTTTAAGCCAAAGGGCATCTTAGTATAACAATAAACACCTTGGTTTGTATGGAAGGCCGTTTTTTCCTCATCTTCCTTAGCCATCTGGATTTGGTGATATCCTTTGTATGCGTCTAGGAAGCATTTATGTGGATACCACACAAAGATTCTACCTTCCGATCTATCTCGGTGGCGGGTGCGATCTTGTGGACATGCCTTGTTGAGATCGTGAAGTCAGCATCCTCCAACTACCATCGCTCTTCTTGACCATCATTGGGTTGGAAAGCCGATCATGGTAGTAGACTTCTCGCATGATACTGCATCCACAAGTTTATGTATACGCGGAATTGCTTGTGCGCGCTCGGAGCACGCCACGCTTCTTCGTAAATCTTGGGAGTATCCTTGTCGGATTCTCAACGTGTTATGTCGGCGTGAATGCGCCCGTTATGTGTGTTTGGTTCCCATGCAAAGATATCCGGGTTCTTTTGTAAGAGTCGCGCAATTTGCCCTACCGTTATCGGATAGCGATCCTCCGTCGATACTTCTTGCTCTGGGTAATTAGGATGAATTGCGACCCTCGGGTTTGGTACTTTAGGTGCTTTGTTGAGAATGTGTGCCGTCTCACATGTAATTGTGTTACATTCTCCTTGAGTGCGGTGATCTTGTAGGGTAACAATGCCTCCTTCCACTAGGAATTTGAGCATCCGGGTGCTTTGTATGAAGCTATCTGCGCGTATGGCTAAAATCCCGGTCTTCCAATAATGCCATTGTATGGCGAAGGGATTGATCACCATAAAGTCATCGGTATGTCGTGGGTGTTCCTTATCGCCAACAGCGACTAGTAGGTATTTGCCCCATGGGCCATATCTTTTCTCTGTAAAACGGTCCAGCGGCGTCTGGTAGGCTTAATTGACCGTATCTCGGTGCGATCGTTTGAAATAGTGTTCTTACATTATATCTGCGGATGCTCCTCCATCAACATACATCACGGTGGATATGTGACCCTGCGTTAATTTCAATGGTGGCGGTTCTCTCTGCGTTGTCCATGACCAAGGTGGGAAAGAGATTTAGCTTCCATGGGAAAACTTTTGGTGATTTTACGCCTAGTCATTATTTGCCATGATTGTATCATGTAGATGGTATCGAGCCTTATCTTTAGGTACTTCTTTCTTGTTTCGACCTTTTGCTTATCTTTCCCTTCCTTGATGTTTTTAACCAAATGGTCCAATCTGCCTTCTTTTACTAGTTTATCAATTAGTTGGCGCAATTAGACACATTCATTGGTGGTGTGGCCCTTATGTCCATGATAGTCATGATAGATCCTGCAGGGTGCGCATTGGTGGGGGCTTTGGGAAATGGCGTAGCAAAGCGTGAATATCTCCTTTGGAGTCTTGGTCGTGGGGTATATCTCTCATTATCGCGTCGTTTCCGGCGCGGTAGTTTACGGTTTGGTTGTTACTTTGGTGGAGTGGATTGTCTCGGAACATTCTTGTGACCTATAGTTTGAGTAACCTTTTCTTCTACGTCCGCGCTTCTCCCTCATGGATAAAGGACCTTATGCGCTTCATGAGTTCATCAAAGGTTTGGGGACTCTGTCGTTGAGCCTTTTAATGAGTTCGGGTTATTGATCCGTTCATGAACCACGAGATTTTTAGTATTTACGGGCATGCCTTGACATGTATGCACTCATCTTTGTAGCGCTCCAAATAAGCGCATAGATTCCCCAGCTTTTTTTTCTGGCGAGATTCGGCCGGGGTTTTTAAGCGCACTTCTTCCTTTGGGTGAACTTCAAGCGAAAGCGCCTTCGCAACTCTTCAAAGCCATCAATGCTTGTGGAAGCTTCTGAGAACCGATTTGAGCGTTTCCACTAATGTGGAATTGAACATGTGGCACCACACGGTGGGCTAATTTTTGATGGTAGGCTGAATTCGAAAATTTTTAGGTGATCGTCGGGATCACCTGTTCCATCATATGTTTTCACATTGGCGGGCATGCGCCTTCTCTTATTTTGAGAATGTTGATCGCCCGAGTAGCAGCGTCCAGCTTTGGCGCCCGGGAAGAACATATCTTCATCCTCACAGTTCGCGATATCTTCCCACGGACTTCCGGTGTCGGTTTATTTGTCCTTGTTGTCAGGAATCACCGAGCGAGCTTTCCCTTTGTCGGCGGTTGTGCGAGCCATCGAGTCACCGAGGAGGATGAGCTTCCTCTCTTCGGCGCTGGCGCCTTCCCCTCGAATTTGAGTTTGAAGAGCTTCCACTTGGGGAGTGTGCGTCGTCCCGATCATCATGAACCTTGCGCTACCAAGCCTAGCATGGACATTGGTGCGTCGTCCGTCATCTTCGTGTTCTTCCGGATGTTGCGCGGTCGGTTTGCTTCATCATTCTCAACTCTCCTCCCATCACGGTAAACAGGAGGCGGCGGCTATCCTTCCCGAGCCTCTCCTTATGATCGATGGGGATGCCTCATACTGCATAGCCGAGTTTAGTGGGCTTTTAAGTTACGACTGACCTCTTTTGCCTCCTCTGCATGAGGCGGCCAAAGTTTAAGTAGTTTTGAGACCGCGAAGTCACTTAGCTAGTTCTTACTCCTTCTAAGCGAGGGTATACATTTCCATATCACGGACTCTGTTTAGGAGAGTGCTTTGGTGTTTTGTGAGGTCCTTTTCGGCATGCAAATTGCGGGGAGTGGTAAAGGGTTGTGCGATGGATCTTACATTGATTGTTGGCGTAGCGGCATGGGTTGTCCCGTCGCGTTGTTCCTTCTTTGGGAAGACCAGGTCAGGCGACTTGGTTTCTAGCCACACTAGTTGTTCGAGGCTTGCTTATAGGCGATCCACTCTGTACTTCTTCACTTGTTGGTCACGCATCGACGTGACTTAGGTTTCCTTGCTTTGTCATTCTAGTTCTTAGTGATTGGTCCAGCGGATGGCGCCACTTGTTGATACAAAAGTTGAAGCGTTCCTTGTTTGGACTCCGATTCTGTATCAATTGGATCTTAATGCTTGAGACATGCGCACTAAGAAGCGAAAACACGCGTTAGGCTTATCGGTGGGATTGTCTCCCACGATTATCCTCCGGCGTGAGTAAGTGTCGGTTTTAGGGTTTTGTGGAGAGTTAGGGTTTTGCGATCATTACCTTTAATGAGGCTAGGATGCCCTTTATATACACCACGAAACCCTTATTAGTTCGTGTTCCCCAAACGGTATCACCGCCTAAATTAGGTTATTAAACACTTATCTCCCAAGATAAGAGATATCCGATATATGAGCTATAAATAACTTTGGGTTTGGGTCTTGTGAGCCCAACCGTTATCGGGGATAGCTTAGATCGTCTTGGGCTTGCTAATGCTGATCATTGGTGGGTTCATGACCAATCACGGTTATCGTCATCAATATCTGTTTCTCTCTCTCACTATCCTCACACACGTAGTAATGTTTCTCTCTCTATCCTCTCATTTCTCTCTCTCTCTCTCTCTCTTTCTATGAGTTGATAGATCACGAAAGTTTTTAGATCATCTAAAAACTTTTTAGATCGTTGGTATTGTGGTTATGTTGTGGTGTTGTTGCTATTGTGGTTATGTTGTGGTTATGTTGTGGTGATGTTTCTGTGAGAAGTTGTTTGGTTTCGTTGACTATTTTTTAGATCTAACAAGCTTTTAGATCTTGAAGAAAGATGAAAACTTTTGGTATTTTTTATACGGTAAAGGTGATTTTTAATAAAAACTTGTTAAATCTAAAAAATATAAAGTTTTGGTGATGTTTCTGTGAGTAGTTGTTTGGTTTCGTTGACTATTTTTTAGATCTAACAAGTTTTAGATCTTGAAGAAAGATGAAAACCTTTTGGTATTTTTTATCAGGTAAAGACTGATTTTTTTTTTTAAAACTAAAAACTTATTAGATCTAAAAAAATATAAAGTTTTGGTGATGTTTTACGTGAGTAGTTGTTTGGTTTCGTTGACTATTTTTTAGATCTTGAAGAAAGATGAAAACCTTTTGGTATTTTTTATCAGGTAAAGACTGATTTTTTTTTTTAAACTAAAAACTTGTTAGATCTAAAAAAGTATAAAGTTTTGGTGATGTTTCTGTGAGTAGTTGTTTGGTTTCGTTGACTATTTTTTAGATCTAACAAGCTTTTAAATCTTGAAGAAAGATGAAAACATTTGGTATTTTTTATCTGGTAAAGACTGACTTTAAAAAAAAAAAAAAAAAAAAAAAACTTGTTAGATCTAAAAAAATATAAAGTTGTGATGTTTCTGTGAGTAGTTGTTTGGTTTAGATTGGTATTTTTAGATCTAACAAGCTTTTAGATCTTGAAGAAAGATGAAAACTTTTGGTATTTTTATCACGGTAAAAATTTGAATTTTTTAAAAACTAAAAACTTGTTAGATCTAAAAATATAAATTTTTGGTGATGTTTACGTAGTAGTTGTTTGGTTTTGTTGACTATTTTTTAGATCTAACAAGCTTTTACATCTTGAAGAAAGATGAAAACTTTTGGTATTGTTTATCTCGTAAAATTTTTTTTAAGTAAAAACTTGTTATATCTAAAAATTGAAAGTGTGGTGGTGATGTTTTTTTACGTGAGGTTATGCGTTTGTGGTGGTGATATTTACGTGGTAATGAGTTATTTTTTGTGGTGATGTTTTCGGGTGATATTTACATTTGAAACTTGTTGAAGCCGGATGGTAAAGTGAAGTTTATACCGACTTTGCAACTTTAAATGAATGCATTTTCATTCTTGGATGGTAAAGTGGCGGTTTTATCTCACTGCAACTTTAAATGAATAAATAGGTTTTAAAAGGCAATGATGATTTTAAAAAATCTTAAGAGTTTTGGCATGGCAAATATGAATGGGCGGTAAAAGTGAGTTTATATCTCACTTTGCAACATTCATATTGTAGCAACTATGATTGTTTATATCTCATAAAAGCTAATAATTTGAGCCTACCTCTTGTGTGTCAAATGGTGAACTAGACATGATTGTTTGTGGTGTTTGCTTGTTGTGGTGGACCATGTTGTTTAACTTTTCTTTTTTTAGTCTTTGTTGGTGTTGTTGGTTGTTCTTTTCTCTGCTTGGGAGTGGATTATGGGTGCTTGTGTAGATTGTCCCTTTTAGTTTGTGTTGTAGCTTTCTTGTTGGTGTTGTTGGTGTTGTGGTGTTGTTGCTTTCATGTGGCATTATAAGCGCAGAAGTGCACTGCTATCTGACTCCCTTTAGAATCTTAGTTACTTTCTTGTGAACTTTTGCGGTTTGGAATCCTACTTACGACATTCATGTTGAAAACGTGTAACTTGTGAAATTTGTTGAACTTGTGAGGCTTGTGTCCACGAATACTTGTGACTTGTGCGATTAGACTTGTGAGACTTTATGCGGTTTGAGACTTGTGAGACTTATGTAGTTTCAGACTTGTGCAGTTCCTGTGAACTTGCGACTTTGTGCAGTTGTGACTTAAAATTTTCGGAAGGCGATGATGATGAAAGCGAATGGGCCGGTAAAGTGAGATCAAATCTCACTTGCAACCTTCGAGTTTGAGCCTTAAAATTTTAGAAGCGATGATGATTTTGAGCCTTAAAATTTTCCGATGCTATGATGATAACAGAAACCGAATGGGCGGTAAAAGTGAGATAAAATCTCACATTCAGCAACCAATCTGAGGCCTCATAAATTTTCAGACTCGTTTTTTTAAGTTATAAAAGCGAGTCCAGCAACAACAAAAAACTTGTAAAAAGTTATAAAAACTTATAAAAAAACTTGTAAAAAAATAAGTTGTAAAACAAAAAGGTTGAAAAAGTAAAAAAAAAAAACTAAGTCTCACAAACACAGCACAACACTGACAGCACCCAGCACCCCTTTATAATATTTTGTACCGGAAACTTATGCACCCCAATGATTGGGAACCTTAGACACCCCCTACATCCACTTCTCATGGGGTGCCTGCATAGCAGGACCCTTTACAAAAACATGTCTAGTTTTTTTTGATGATATCAATAACACCAACGCCATCAACATCTTTTTTCTCACTCAAGACTACTTAACATAAAATGATGTGATAAAAACAAATAATTTAGATAACTAAATAAAGCATTCTATGACAGGTACAAAAACATGTCTTTGAAAGCAACTTCAAATTTTAGATAACTAAATATATCAATGATAAACAATTCACTTTTTACACAAAGCACATGACATAGTTTTTTGTGAATACCACTTTATGAAATTATATTCTGTAGTCAACATGCCATTAAGATATTTGTGAATAAAAGTTAGAAAATCTTTGCTTATATTTTGATCTAGCATTTTTGACCTTGTGTCTCTTTTCAATTGGACCCAACTACTATATAAAAAAATGATTAGATGTGTGTGCTGTCACACAACAATATTAACAGCTTAGACCATGGGGTATCATCACATCCACCCACGCCAAATCCAACGTGGCCACCAAAATGGCGCCGCCACCATGGTGCCACCATACCCCAACCATCTCTCGCCACTTCCTAAGCCATTTAAGTGGCGTGTGTGACTTTCGGAAAAAGGCAAAAAATAAAACCATCGTGGCTTACCCAGATTCGATATCTTGAAAATGAAGAAAATGTGCTTAGTTCTTGAGGCTCTGTATTTTCATATCTTGAAGAAGAAGGAGGTGAGATCTAGAAGGTTTTATTTTTTTATTTTTTTTATTTTCTTTTTTTAATTTCTCTCTCATATGTTAATAAGAAGAGGCCCATTTAATTATTTATGGGAGTAAACTCGATTTTCTAGGTTCACTGTTCCTAGTCTTGGTGATTTGTGTAATTGTTTTAGTTTTTGTTCACATAAAGTTTTGTTCTTATTTACTACCTTATGGTTTTTATTTGAGTTATATAAACTTGATTTAGTATCTTAGAAAATTAGTTATTTTATTATTTTAAGTTTCATATTTATCTTTAAAAAAAATCGTATTTTTTAAAAATTTCATATTTTATTTTTATTTGAATTAATGAAATTTAGCTTGTTTGAAAAAATGCAAAAGAAATTAAAATTGAGGGTGGGTGGGGCTCAAATGGCATGTTATGAGTGAAGGGGTATTATGGTGTAGGTGTTAAAAGTGAGGATCTTTGAGTTGGCGCTGATGTGGCACAGAAAAGTGGAATTTGGCATGCCATGGTACCCCATGGTCTTACAACTAGAATTTTCTAGACACCTTTTTAAGATCATCAAGTTTTTCATTGTAGTCTTGTTCATCCGATTCATCATAACTGTCTTCATATACCCTAAATATATGAAAGAAGAAGCTATATTCACCTTTAAAATAATTTGAGATAGATCTTAACAGAACTCGAAACCACCAAAGGAACCAAAACAACCAAACCCGAAAGATCTGATTACATTCCCTCAGATCCGGTCAAAACCCTGCAAAAAACACCACACATGAAATCAAAAATTGAACACATCCGGTTAAAACAAAAATAAATTCAAAACACCACACTAAGAATGAACGCACCGAAAACTATCAATCGCATCGATAGAACACTTTGTATGTATCACAAGTTTCCATAACGAATGATTGACCTTCGAAAAAACTTGGGTTTTCATTCGTGATCATGGAGGTTCGGGGTGGTTTTATTTTGAAAAACCGATTTTTAGATCGGTTTTATATAGGTTGTTTTAGATCGGTTGTTTTAATTCGGTGAGGCTTAGATATCCTGGTTTTTGATAAATCTTCATGGAAAGATGTAGCAAATAATTTTGATGGCGGCTGAAAAAAATATGAATCAGGGTTTGTGACTCTGTGAGTTGAAGATATGTGAGAGAAAAGGAGAATTAGTTCTAAATATGTGAGACAGTTTTTGAGAAAATAGTTATTTTGAAATACCCTAAATGCTCCTCCTGGCTTTTTTAGACATTTATTGATCTTCTAGTTTATTATGAAAATGCCACAATATTTTCATCCATTGATCAAACAATCTAACGGTTCAAATAAGGTTCTCGCAGTTCTCGCATTTAACAGGGTTCTCAAAATAAAGATACACATATTATAAAACGCGTAGATTATAGTTTTCTTATAAAATGTTACTTAAAGTTTATAATCTTAACTTAAAAACGGTTTAGAGAATAGATTGCCGGATGTATCTATAATCATTTAGAAGAATATTTTAGAGTATTTATTCTTGAAAATACTTGAATATTATGAATTTTTTATTGCAACATCTTTGATGAATTCACATCGTCGATCACGACAATCAATAAACACATAAGTCACGTGTGATTTTATCTATTTTCTACCCAACTCTCTCCCTTACAAATATACCTAATACACACAAAAATGGAGATAGAACAAAGAATAACATCGATATCCAAAAAACTATGGTCCATAATCAGGGGCGTAGCCAGAAAAAATCTAGATGGAGCAAAAAAAAATGCTTTTTATGTCCATACAAAAATAGAAGGAAAAAACAAGGTTGTCGACGAACTTTAAGGTACATAGTTCACCTAGTTAGTTTGTTAAAAGTAAAAAATTTCCACCAATGAAAACAAATATAAAAAGTTAAATACTCAATTATACAACATTGTAAAAAAAAAAAAAAAAAAAAAAGGCTTTTGCAATGGCGGGGCTTAGATTTTATTTAGGTTCTTCAAAATTCACTAATTTTACTTGAAGAACCTTGTTTACAAAGAAAGAAATAGAGAAAATAACTTAAAAATAAATAAATAAAAAAAGGCTTAAAAAATGACATTCTCTTTTTTGTATTTATCACCCCAAGTGATTGCACTATCCAACAAAACAAAAGCTACTATCACTTCTTCTTCATATGTTATTTTTGTACTACATTGTTCTTCAAAGGCGTCTTTTGTCATCTTCATCATTCCAACAAATAAAACTCTAATAGCCAGATCTCCTAATCAGTGATATAACCTAACTAAACATGTATAAAGGGCGTTTATAAAAAACTTACTTGTTTCCTGCAGTTATGTAAGCTACTTGGCCATTATCTTGTAGCGAAATCACCTTTTTCTTTCTTCTCTTGCTTGGATCGATCTCCTTGGGTTTTCTGGGAGTGTTAGGTATCTACCTATACTTCACATATAGAAATAGGACTCGAACCTATTCAAGATTGACGAGCACGGAACCGGGTAAACCAGTCGACTAGTATAAGTCAACTA
>OU343225.1:326039146-326167984 GCA_910596185.1 Chrysanthemum makinoi | reverse complement strand
TTAGCTCAACATCTCATGTATTGATCTTTTGAGTTTGGCAATTTGAACTATGCTTGACTCAAGTAATTTCATGAAGTCATTTTGGTAGGGTGAAGCTTGGTAGACCTTGCTGATTTGGAACTTGATATGGTTGGTTGGGATTGTTTCCCGTTTTTGATTGAATTTGGAGATTATTGAAGGTTTGTCCCTTGATCATCGGCACAGCGAGTTTTGATTCCTATGAGTTTTGCACATGGGCTTGAAACCAGTGGTGTTCATACCTAGGTGCACGGTAGTGAGGGATCAGCTTGTGGTCGGTATTGATTGTTGTTTTACCCGAAGCTCAGGGAGCTTGGTAAAAAGAAGCATCGGTGTGCTTGACAATCATAATCGCTGCGTTGGACCACTACAAGTTTCACACAGCCTTTTTTACGGCTTTGATTGGTACTGGCTTATAAATTTCTCTTTTGAATTCCTTTACTTCTTTCATCATACAACGATGACGTCCGTTAAGCGGCTATAGGAGCGGCTAACTCGGAAGAGTTACCGGATGAAGAAGCTGGAGTGTTCGAATATTGACTTTGTTGCGAGAAATAGGAACTTTTGATTTTATTTCGCAAATCTCAATCACATCTTTAGGCCTACGATTCAAGATATTGCCACCCGCGGATGCGTTCAAAGAATCTTGATGTTACGTCAACCCATTATAAAAGATATTAACTTGTTGAAGATCCGTGTATTCATGGTGGGGCATTTCACGAGAGATCTTTAAATCTCTCCCAATGCCTCTCAAAGTTTTCATCGAAATTTTGACGAAATCCAGAAATTTCATTTTTAAGATTAGTTGTCTTTGATGGAGGAAAGAAATAATTGACAAACTTTTGAACAGGATCCTCCCAAGTTTCGATGGATTGAGGGGTTCTTTCCACCAAATCCGGGCGCCCCCTCATGAGAATGGAAAAAGCATCAACTTGATTACTTTTTGTGGCACATCCTTGAAATTGATAGTTGAAGTCAACTTGTTAAACCAACGGATGTGTGCATACGGGTCTACTCGATCAAACCCGCGAATTGATTAAATGAGCACAAGTTGGATCAAATGTGTCTTCAATTCAAAGTGATCAGAATTTATTACTGGTAAAATGATGGCATCTCCATAACCCTCGATGGGTGCTTGGAGTATTTCCGCCATAGTTCCTTCCGTCGCCATATTGTTGTTAGGAATAGTACGAATCTCGGGTTCGACTATTTGGGCAACAGGTCTACGAGAACGTCTTCTAGGAATTTCTGCTAGATCACGCAAAGACTCAATGATCTAGAAGAACGAGTGCGCATGCACTAGACTAACTCGAGAAACAAGAGAATTTTTAAAATGGGGAAAAAAAATTTTTTTTTTTTTTTTTTTTTTATGGTTTTATGGTTTGAAAAGTAGATATAACAACAAATCCAATTAAAACAATATCGAGACAAAACACATTGAACTTAAACCAATAATCACAAGATGAATGGCTTCTTTGAAAAAGGTACACCACTCACAAGGACACAAAGGCAAGTTTTAATCTTTGGTTCGGGAACTGATTATGGTCGTACCCCGGTGGTAGTACCCGCCTTGGTTTTGCGGTGGTAATTTTTATGTTGTTATTATTAAACAAAGAAAACGATAAATCTTTTTGTATTTTTATCTTATATATATATATAGAAACAAAAGAAAAATATTTTTTGTGTTTTATACGTTTTAAGATGTTTTTGGGTTTTTGATTTTTTATAAGAAAATATAGATATATATAGATGGTATGAACAAGGAGTGAATATTCAAATCACTAATATGCTAAGCGTAAGATAATTAGCACAACTCCCGGCAGGTGCCAAATTTGATCGGTCCCGAACCGCAAGTTTATCACACAAGCCAACCACTTGTGAATGGTCAACCGTAATAAACTTCAAACAGCTCAAGAACAATGCAATGAAGATCTAGAGGAGTATAGTTTTTTCCCAGTTCGTTAAGTCCCAACGGCCTGTGCGACTATAATAATCAAACGTATAGTGATCGGTGATAATGAGCGGAAAAGGTTTGTGATTGATACTAGATGACAAAGGAAAAATGAAAGAAAATTATAAAGCTAAATTATATTAAATAACGATCACTATTTTTTTAAAATGATGTTTTTGATTTTTCTTTTATAAATTTAAATTAAAAAAAACTACGTAACGTCAAAAAAAATGTGAAATTGAAGCATTATTAATCCTAAAAATATAAAAATGAATATTTTACATACCTAATGATAAGAGAAAATTTTTAGAAAAATAAAATTATTTTTATGACTATTTATTTAATTATTATTAATTAAAACTATTTTTACCTATTTAATAATACCCTAAAATATAAGAAAATATGAAATAAAGCTTAGAAAAGTGAAATTATGACTTAGAAAATCTAAAATAACTAAAGAGAATTTTCAAAACTAATTTTGTATTTTTTGATTATTTTTCTATTTTCTATGAATTAAAACTATTTAAAACTAATTAAATTGCTAAAAATTACAAATTTAACTAAGAAAAATCTGGAAAAATTATTTTTTGCTTTTTATATTTATCTTAATCTATGAAAATTGAAAAATTATTTTTTTGAAGCTTTTAAGATTTAATTGTATTAAAGCTAATTAAAAGTCCTAAAAATAGATTTAAATAGAGAAAAATAGTAACATGGCGAAAATATATGAAAAATTCAGGAAAATTCTAAAATATTATTCTAATTCTATGAAAAATATAAAAACATATGCTTATATGGAAGAATATGAAACTGTATTGAAAAAGCTTATGAATAAGCTATACAAAATAAGCTAAAAGATATCTAAGTGCACCAAATGATTCAGCAACTAAGTAAGCTAATATTACTCAAAAGCAACTAAATACAACTGCTCTTAACCTCTTATGTGCTTAATGAACTAAATTGACTTAATTGGATTTTAAGATGCAAACAACTTTTACCTATCTACTTTAAGCTAATGCAACTGCTTATCTAATAAGCCAAGCTGAAAACCAGAACTGAGGTCCTCAAGACCACCAACTGGACTATCACAAGACCAAGTTTCAGCCACTACCAAGCTATAATGAAGCTTATGCTAGGGTACAAGAAAGCTGATTCACACTCAGTTAAACGATGTGAACAGGGCAACAGTAGCTTAAATGGAAGCCGATTAAGTGCTTATTGAACTTTCAAAAATTTGAAAAAATCAGATTTCAAAACTAGACCAATTGAAGTTGTTAAGCCCAAAGTTTCAATGATTTTGAACCAATAATGAATCCATGAAAATTCAACAAAGGTTGGGTAAAAACTGGTTTGTGCAATTTTTTTGACTTTTAACTCAAAAATGGAAAGTTGACTTTAATGAGATTTGAGCTTAATTTGTTAACTGATTATGATGAATTAAGTTAAAATGAAGCTATAATAAGCTACTAACCCAATCACTAAACCTAAATCAGGCTAATGATCTATCAAATCCTAACTGATAAACTAATGAAGAACGATAAATCTAATTTTGACTTTTAATGTATGCAAATGAGATTTGATGACTGAAATGAGTACAATTGGACTTAATAAGCCTAAAACAACAGATCTCAATCAATGAACAAACCTCAAACACAGTTTAACCACTTGTTCCCACAGCACTTTAACAAACTAAAATGCAATCAACTCAACTAAGTCCTTAATACTAATCTAAGACAGTTATGATCAGAGATCTAACAATACTAAATGGACTAAATCAGTGCAATTATAAGCTCTAACTATATAGATTACAGAATAGAATAAGCAAAAAAGTTACTAACACTTACAAGTGTCCACTTATTTGCGCTTATACCATAACCAAACTACCACTATTCTAATCAAATCCAATCCCAAATCCAGCTCTGCATCAACCAATACCCATTTCCATATCTGTTTAACACAAAGTTCCCCACAGTTGACTTTCGTTGACCATAGGCAATTATGCTTAAAAATGAATTATAAGCTTACTAAAAGCTATGGACGCTTTTAAGTAAGCTTATTTGAGTTGTAATAAAGCTTATTGAAGCCTGGCTTAAGATAATTAAGACTGAATAAAAAGACGAAAATTTAAAAATATGAAACTTTAACCAAACTTTAAATAAGAACTTGAAATGAGTTACAACTGATACAATAACTTGAGTTCAATACAGAGAAGATTAAAGTTACAATTTAGAACTTAATTAAGACTTAAACATTAAAAACGACATACATGAAAACTAAAAACTAAAAAAACTACTCTTCACTCTGTCTTTCTCTTCCTCTATTTATCATCAAAAGTCTTTTTCTCTCTCCTCAGGCTTTTCCCACCTTTAATATTGGCCTTGGATCACTTGAGACAATATTGGCCCTTTGATGAGTTTTGGCGGGAAAACTAATATAGCAACTGGGGGGTTGAGTGAATGGAAGGAGAAGCATTAAATGATTCTTGTTTGGTTGTTGAGGTGGAGTGATAAGGGTGTGGGATATGAGATGGAGGTGAGGGTGATGGAGTGTTTGCAGGGTGGGCATAGTGGGTGAAGACGAAGGGTAGTATTGGAGGGAAAAGTGGGCGGGTAATTATTTGACCGGGTTAATAATAGGGTAACGGGTTGGATTGGGTAAGGATTTGGGCCCGGTATAAAGGGGTGTTGGGCTTGGGTTTGAGTTTAAGTGTTTATTGGATTTGGACTTAGGATAGAAATGGATACATTTAACAACTTAGGGACCAAAAGTGTAATTCTGAAAATCCAGGGACCAAAGCTGTGACATCTGAGATTGTAGGGACCATTCATGTAATTTCTGATAAGTAATCCAAGTGCCATTATTGACAATCTCCAATAATATAAGGGCCATTTTGCCATTTTGAAACTCAAGGACTAAACTTGTAATTTCTCAAAACTTTTGACATTTTTCACCAAAGGACTAATTATGACAACTTATGATTTCAAAAGGACCTTTGGTGACTTTTCTTATAAAATAAGTGCTCAGGGACTATTTTTGACAAGGTTTGAAAGTCGGGGACTAAACTGCCAATTATGCAAACTTGATATGTTTTAGTTCGCGATTTTGGTATTTTTGCATTTGAAACACATAAAACACTTATTTGTGATATTTTTATCATTTTGATGCATTTCTGAGCGTTTTTAAATGTTTTGCAGTTCAGATTTGACCAAAAATGATGAGTATTTACACACTCATCACACCAGCTACCACAAAGTTCCTGAACGACATCTCTGCACAAAGAAGCAAACAATATAAATATCAGAAAGATAAGTTTTAATTTCTTATTTTAATCAAAAAAGTACATACTTTCTCCATCACAAATAATCTCAGGTACCAAAGGAGACCCTCCCGTCTTTTCGACAATGCCACCATGAAAAGAATTGGCTCAGGGAATGTTTGGCAATCAGCTGGATGACGAGCCAACCATTGATACAAAGGGTTTCTTCTCACAGTATATGGCAATGGATCGTTGAACCTTTTTTCATCATATTGAAATTCTGGGTTTAACAATGCAGAGTATGCCGGAGGGATAATGGTGTTTTGGATATAAAAGAATTTGCCTTTCCGGTTTCTTATGTTCGTAAAAGGCCTATCTATCAGAATGGGCACATCCCTTTCACCCCTTTTGGCCAAGGTCAACCAATCTCCTCCCGGGTATAGATTCAGAAAACCCCTAAGTACGGTCAATGATGGTTCGTACCCATAAGCTTTGCACATAACAATGTATGTCGTAAGCTTGGCTAGGCCAAAAGAGTTGAACCTAGAAATGTGTACTTCATAATACCGGAGGAATTCTAAGATCATAAGGTGCAAAGGTATCCTAAGGTTGGAAGTGGTGAATGCATGGGTATACAGGCCTACATAGTTTTCAGGGGCATCAAATATCCCTTGATTTCTACTAGGTAGCATGATTTTATGTTCCTTTGGAATTGGGTAATCGGTGAGGAACGCTTTGAGCTCCTCCCGTGTTAAGGTGCAACCTTGTTGCTTGATTACAAACTTTTTATTGGTTGACATTGATCCACAATAAAGTATTTGAAAACAAGATGTGAAGAAATACTTTACCTTGTTTGATCGAAGGCTTGATCGGACGAGGTTTTAGTAGGTGAAAACTTGGGCAGAAGTTAAAATTATGTTAGGGTTTTTGTTTTTCAAATTTATATACCCCTACATATGATAAATCTTGGCCCTACACGTGTCACAATTATCTCCTTATCGCCGGATTTCAAAACTAGTTTAAATTTTGAAAGGACGTTTACTTTTACCGATGAAAAGGGGTGGTTAGGATAATTGTTGGCATTAATTACGGTCAACAGATGCAAGACTTTTCATCTTCGTTCGTTTTTTGTGACGAAGAGGTAGTTTCGTCTCTGTTTCTGAGTCGTAAGCAATATTTCTCATTCGTACATATCACTTTCGACTGGGGGGCTTGATGACGTACCCTCCGATCAGGTCGAAGGACCCTCCTTCGGCCTCAGTCAAAATTTCATTACGAAGACCCAAGTCTTTCTTCATAAGTCATTGGTGGCGTAAAACCATTCATTATTGACATGGTTACCAGTTGGGAATCCGCCAGCCGAAGGCCTATGCCCTTCGGTGTCTTCCCTTGAAGATGCCAAGACAAACAAGAACCTTGACTGGGTCTTCCCCCACGTTCCCACTATGTCCTTAGCTTCCTCGCCAAGTCCGAGATAGTGGGGATGAAGCCCTAGCGGTTACCACAAATCAGGGGACGCCCCCCATGATCTCCTAAACGTGTGCTAACACTCTCCAAGCTATTTTCATCACCTATAAATAGGTTGGACGAGTCATTTCAATGGTATGTTCACTCAACACAGTATTTCACATACATCACATTATTTACAGCTCATATCACATACTTACTCTCACGTCGGAGGTGGTTCGCAGGGCCCAACCCCTGCGCAATCACTTAACGAAGTGTCTACTATTTCTTATTGCAGATTGGCTACAAGTTTGGCGCAAGCATATCACCCCTCATACCCTTCGCTCACCATCGAAGGCCTTCTTCGAATATTGTACAATATATATATATATATATATATATATATATATATATATATATATATATATATATATATATATATATAGGTTTGGGTTATTATGAAAAGTTTGTTAAAATGAAAAGAATAAGAAGCGTGTTGAGGTGACATGTGTCACCTTTGCCACATATCATGCCACATCACCATACCCCACCCCCCACCCACCCCCCGCCCCCCCACCCCCACCCACCCCGAAAAAATTTTTTTCCCGCCAAAAAAATTTATTTTTGGGGCAAAAAATTTTTTTTTCCCGCCAAATTTTTTTACTGCATCACAGTTATAAAGTTACTGCATCACTAATCATAATTTTAGTGCATTAAGGTTATAAATTACTGCATCACAGTTATAAAGTTACTGCATCACAATCATGATTTTAATGCATTAATGTTATAACATTGATTTTAGTGCATCATAGTTGATGCACTTAACTATTAACTATGATGCAGTTGGCATTAATTACCGTCAACAGATGCAAGACTTATTAGTGCATTAAGGTTATAAGTTACTGCGTCACAATTATGATTTTAGTGCATTAAGGTTATAAATGACTGCATCACAGTTATAAAGTTATTGCATCACAATCATGATGTTATTGCATTTAAGGTTATACCTTGATTTTTAGTGCATCATAGTTGATCCTGAACTATTAACTTATAATAAAGATGCACCAAAACTTATTAGCGCATTAAGGTTATAAGTTACTTGCATCAGGTTATAAATTTACTGCATCATAATCATGATTTTAGTGCATTAAGGTTATAAATTACTGCATCACAATTATAATTGTGATGCAGTATTTTTATAACTGTGATGCAGTAATAAATTTTGGCGGGGTGGGGGTGACACATGTCACATGACATGGCATGGTGATGTGGCAAAGGTGACACATGTCACCTCCACATGCCTTCTCATTCTTTTCATTATAAGAAACTTTTCATTTTAACCCTACCCTATATATATATATATATGGAGTAGCACATATTTACTTTTTCTTTATCCATATTGACACAAGTAGTTGAAGAAAAATAAAAAGTTGGATGACAAAAATTTACAAAAATCTATGGAGTAGCACAAGAATCGAACATTATATCTTCAAGAAAGTGCAAATATCCTTAACCACTTGAGTATGATGTAGCTATTGGATAAATTTTCACCGTTATACTATTTACCCAATTTAAAGAGGCAAAATGAAAATCACTGATCATCTTCGTAAAATCGATATTACTCGAGTGTATTTTGCGGGGGCAGTTGCCCACACTGCCCCCATTGTTGTACCGCCCATGTTGGGGACATATAAATTTTTATGACGCAGTGTTATTTTTGTTAGAAAACTTTGTTTTTCATAAATGCACGTGATCTTTAAAAACTATGTTTGTAGTATGGGGCAATTGCATATATACCCACTAAAATTTGCATATTTATATATATACCCAAAATATGTTTAACTTGTATTGTATATCATGCATTAAAAACTTGTATTTTAAAAAAATTTGCAAATATTTAAGTTTTAGTGAGCATATATGTAATCTCCCTTCTACTATTATTTAGTTTATTTTAAATGCACCTCCCGGTTCTGTATCTGTGTCTAGTTTGTCTTATATATGTATAAAAAGTTAAAAACTTCAAACCCCACATAACCACACTATTCTAACCCATAACAAAACCACAACACAAACACTTCTAAGTGGCGCGTGAAAACTAACGCGACAACCAGTGATCAAATGGACGAAGGGTTGTTATCGAAACGACGAGAAGATAGTAATGGTAGACTAACATGGACTGTGTTTGGTAACGAGGCTAAGAAATTTGGTTACATAGCAGGACCTATGGTGGCAGTTACGTTGTCACAGTATTTGTTGCAAGTTATTTCGGTTATGATGGTTGGTCATTTAGGAGAGCTTGCTCTTTCTAGTACTGCTATCGCGATTTCGATTTCCAGTGTTACTGGTTTTAGTTTCATTGTAAGTGATCTTATCTTATGTTTTTTTAAATAATAGTTTGCAACTACATCTAACAGTTTACGGCTTTGGTATCAAGCATTTAGAAGCGTTTTGAAGCAACTAGCAACAGCGTTTTTTATGCTTGTTTGGAAACAAGCAACTAGCGTTCCTATTTTTTCTAAACGCTACAAATCCAAATGCTGCATCTAGTAGCATTTACAAGCAACTAATGTTTCCATTTACGAATTATGACTATACAGCTAGGTTACCAAACGCTTTATCAAAACAAACAGCTACTGCTCTGCTAATACGTGGTGTTCAGTGTTCACTACTATATTTGTTGTCATAAGTAGTAACATAGGTTCAATTTACAACACATGACTATGAAGTACGTATGTAGTTTATAAAATCAAGAGGATTTTGTTAGATTTGAACATTCGCTAGATATTGTGTCGAAAACTGAAATTGTGTCTTCTAAACGGAAAAACTAGTGGATACTCTACTAATTGCATAACTTTTGTGCTGTAATACTTAATTAACTTGTTACAGTTTAACTTAGGATGTTGACACTAGTTTAACATTTCAAGTTTGGTTTATTATATAAACTGGTTGGAGTAGTTAAAAACCAAGATACTTAAAATGCAAGATTTTATTTGGCGCTTAATCGATTATATTGTTTGACAGTTGGGGATGTCAAGTGCACTCGAAACTTTATGTGGACAAGCTTACGGAGCAAGACAGTACAAAAAGTTCGGCACTCAAACATACACCGCCATTTTCTCACTATTAATCGTATGCATTCCTCTTTCTGTATTATGGAAATACACGAAAAATATACTCATAATCACTGGCCAGAGTCCTTCAATTGCACATGAAGCAGGGAGATTCATAACATGGCTTATTCCTTCACTTTTTGCTTATGCAACACTTCAACCACTTGTTCGGTATTTCCAAATGCAAAGCATGCTTTATCCTATGCTTATTAGCTCGACGCTTGCCTTATGTATGCATATTCCTCTTTGTTGGGTTCTAGTATATAAGACGGGGTTAGCAAATATTGGAGCAGCAATATCTATGGATGTTGCAATGTGGTTAAATGCGATCTTTCTCTTTTTTTATATGAAATATGCTCCCTCGTGTGAAAAAACTCGTGCTCCTATAACGGCTGAGGTGTTGCACGGGGTGAAAGAGTTCTTTAGCTATGCTATCCCATCGGCTATCATGATTTGGTAATCCTCTATCTCTTATGATTTGGTAAAAAAAATGTCTGCAGTTTAGGTTTTAAAGAATCATCACATTTGTTTTTTTGTTAGTTATTGTTTTCCCCAAAACACTCATTTTTTTCAATCTTTTCTTTGTAACAAAAGATCGATTATAGTGGCTTAAAGGATCAATCATCGAGTAGTTAAGGCGTCAACATATCTAACATTTTCTTACACACTCTAAACATCACTTGCAGCCTTGAATGGTGGTCATATGAGTTTCTAATATTGCTGTCAGGTCTTCTGCCAAATCCGGAGCTTGAAACTTCAGTTCTTTCTGTATGGTAAGGATCTATAATCGGCATGTGTTTCTCATTGTTCTGTTTTTCTTTTCTTCTAAGAACGACAATTTGTTTACGAATAATTTACTGTGCATCTTTTTTAACAGTCTTAACACTATTGCTACACTCTACGCCATAGCATACGGATTTGGAGCTGGCATCAGGTTAGTAAACACTTGCCCTTTTGCTTTATTGCTACAATGCAAATATAATATATGCATCTAATTTTAATGACTCATAGTTTGTGTCTGACTTTGTTTTTTCAGCACTAGAGTTTCGAATGAACTAGGAGCCGGAAACCCACAAGGTGCTCGTGTGGCTGTCTATGTTGTCCTAATCATTGCCATTGTTGAGACGAGTATAGTTAGTACAAGTGTTTTTGTCAGTAGGCGCGTTTTTGGATACATTTTCACCAATGAGAAGGAAGTTGTCGATTATGTAACGAGGATGGCACCTCTTCTATGCCTAAACATTCTTATGGATAGTTTACAGGGAACCCTTTCAGGTAATAAAGCTTATGTTTTGGGTCTTGATGCTTTTTTTAACATGTCAAAATGGGTAACTTTTGGTATACTTCTTAACGGTACGGGTCAGGTGGGTTGATGCAAAACACTTTTTGTCCAAAGTGTTTTAAGTTTTCTTATTTTTTTAATGTTAATATAAATTTTAGCCATTTGAGATGAAACATAACTGGAACTGGCACATAAAAGTAAAAAGAGTTGAAGTTATCGCCTCTATGTTTTATGTGAATATATGAAAACTTGTTGCTTATGTGATCAAATAGGTGTTGCGAGGGGCGTTGGATGGCAACATTTAGGGGCATACATTAATCTTTCTGCATTTTATTTTGCTGGGATACCGGTTGCTGCTTTTTTGGGGTTCTGGACTTCATTACGAGGAGTGGGTCTATGGATCGGGATACTTGTAGGAGCCAGTATACAGCTTACCCTACTTAGTGTTGTAACAATCTGCACAAACTACGAAAAACAGGTCTGCTATACCTCTTACCTTATTTCATTTCCTATGACCTCTGACAAGTGTGGCCAAAAGCTTATCTTTTCAAGCTTGTATTATTAATGTCCTGTTTATGAAATCTAAAATCATGAGAAATATGCAAGCAATTAGTCATGTTATCTGATATTTATGACGTGTTTTTATGGTGCAGGCGACAAAGGTGAGGGAGAGGTTATTTAAGGAAGAATCGGCGATAGAGAGATTAATGTAAACCTATAAACTGTATCGCCATGTTTTGTACGATAGTAGAAAGTTTGTAACTATCACTTTGTTTCGTTGGCACGTAGCTTAAATGCGGACTTAAATTTGTATAAATGTTGGATTATAATTTCAATGAGATGTGCATATTTTAAGCTATAATTGCAGATTCAGAAGTGCCAACAGTATAGAAAGGAAAGTTTTGTTCTTACATTTGCAATACAAGAGCGAAACTTATTGTTACAAGAATCAAAATTCGAATTGCCGAATCTCATACTAATAACATACATGATACAATCTCATACTAATAATATAAAATCTTCTACATTATAACATCCTTTTTCCCCTAAAATTCTACTCGTATTAAGACCATCGTCCTCTTCCCAATGAGTTTACGATTCATTCATCTTCAAGACTGATTACTTGCCTATGAACTTAACGGTATATGCACCACCAAAGTAAAGACCCATAAGGGGTCCTGCCAGAAGCAACTGAGTAAGTGGATCAGTCGAGGGAGTAACAATAGCAGCCACAATAACAGCACCAACAACCACATATCTCCATATCGACAACATCTGATCTCCCGACACCAAACCAACTTGTCCTAGTAGCAATTGTATCACCGGAACCTGCATATGGATATTGATATCAAAACTGGTTTGGCTTTAAAAGGTCAAAACTAAAATTTTCGACGATTAATAAAATATCAAGTACCTGGAAAGACAATCCTGTACTGAACATAAGCACGAGTACAAACTCAAAGTATTGATCAATTGACCACAGAGATTCCACAACCCCTTCTGCATAAGTAACAAAGAAGTTCAAGGCAGCCGGAGTAAGTACGGAGTATGAAAACGCAATCCCGGCATAAAACAGTATTGAGGATCCAAGAACGATCGGTGCCAGGAACTTTCTTTCAGATTTTGTTAGTCCGGGCAGAATAAATGCTATGATCTCGTAGAGAATCACAGGACTTCCCAAAAGAATGCCACAGTACCCTGAAACCTACAAACATAGATTAAAATTCCAGATTTCATTAATTTATCCTAAAATTTTGCTACTTAAACACAAATTAACATTCTTGATTTCATCATGTTTTTCACGAGATTTTGAACAGTCGAACATTTATAACGAAGTTAACATGTGGAAAACATGCATATACTGCAAACACATTTTTAACATTCTTGATTCTATCAAGTGATTTAAAATTTTAACAAAAAAGTCATACTTTTTAACAAAATCAACAAATAGAAAACAATAAGGCTTCGATTTGTAATAAGTAGGGTACCTATAGTGATAAGACTGAATAAGTAGAGTCGAAATACAACTGATAAAGATTTATGCAGTCAAACAAACTAAGTTTGAGACGACTTCAACAATTTCTTGATTAAAGGCAACTGCATAATAGCAAATGCTACAAATGGAAATGATTGAAGGGTAGCTTTGTGACAAGATCGATATAAATATGAGAATTGATGCTGACCTTTATGGTGGTGAAGAAAAACTCCCCAGGAGCTAGTTGCAAGAATCTAACACCCTGAGAGCTAACGGGAGCTTCAAGAAGCATTATGAGTTCCTTCGAGTATATAAAGCATCCCATGATGGCAGCTCCAACAGCTAATATTGATATAAAAAGCCGTTCGCGCAACTCTTCCAGATGATCAAAGAGACTCATTTCTTTATCTTCTGGTAAAAGTTCTTTATCTGGATAGAAGAAATTATATATTTTGCCTTTGTTTTCTGAAGCAGCAATCGCTTCTTCTTTTATCTCCTCAACCACCGCTATAAGCATAGACGGGTAAAACGGTAAGTTTACTCAAAATTGCTCAGATGTTCCGTAAAAAGAATAGTTATATATTGAAGTAATGACATTATCATACTAGAGTACCGCATAAAAACAGGTTTAATCGACGTTTACGTATATTATACGAAATTTAGATAACTTTTATTGGTTGATATTATATGATGCTATGCACACAGAGCACCGTGTTGTGGAAGTAAAAAGTTATATACAGTCACACATCAACTCATAAGTAATGTACAAACAAAAGCAGTGTAGTTCCCTACGCTTGTAATACAGGCAATGAACTTATAGTGAGCGTAAGAGAATATTAAGCTCAATAGAGATAAAATGACTGCAGTATGTATTGAATTATTCAGATACTATGCAAAAGGGATCATTGACGAGTGTAAATTTTGCGTAACAGTCTCAATTCTCGACAGTTTGAATAAGATTTCCATTTTAGGCAAGTAACAATCACAAATGAATAGCTACAATGGAGAATGATTGAGCAGTTGACTTCTTAAAATCCGAAACTTAAAACCATCAATCACTCTACGAACTAAGTTCAACTTCAAAAAATTTCCTCAACATTATCATAGACACAATTAACAAAGTATCATAACAAGCACCTAAATACGCTAATCCAAACACCCCCTTAAACCCTCCAAAGATGCAAAGTATCATAACACGCACCTAATTTTAATAACAAGTTAGTCTACTTTTAGCATGAAAACCTCTTGTTAGTTGCAGCTAAGAGACTCACTTTCTCACAAACCAATAACAAGGTGTATGTTTATTGTTTCAGCTTATATGTGGCTAATAAGCTTATTTGATTTCGGCTTATATTCCATATAAGCCCCAATTTTCCGGCTTATTATTTTGAGACTTATATAAGTCATAATAAACTTATATAAGCCCACAAGTCTCAAAATAAGCCGAGAAATTGGGGCTTATGAAATATAAGCCGAAACACGAATAAGCTCATAAGCCACATACAAGCTTAAACAAACAATATGTAAGCATCCCAATCATTAACTTTATTCCAAGCTAAACACATAAAACCATAAACATAACAAACTAAACAACCAAAAATTAAAGATTTCAACTTACAAATTTGATCTTCAACAAGTGGTGGTGGTGGGCCACCACCAATACCAAGTTTTCTTTGCATATCTCTAATTTCATCAATGGGATATCTAGCATAACAAATGTTACCCTTTTTTACCCTTTTTGACCCAACACTTAAAAAGGTCAACTTTTTATTGATCTGTACAAAACTTGATCTTGATTTACCACAGCTGATGCAACTGTTCGTGTTGAGTTTAAGATTCATGGTTGACATTTTTTAAGGTTTGGTTTTGTGGGGTTTTACTGTAAATTTGTTTAACACCAGTACTGTAGTTTTATGTTTTTCATGGTATGGTGCATTTTAGCAAGATGATCTTATCTTGCGCTCCATGATTCATTAAACAAAGGGGGTCAGAGTTTTAAAGGAAAAAAAAAATGCAAAAAACATGTTTGTTGACAGCGAGGGGTATCGAACACGTGACCTATTAGATAATAATTAAATAATAAATAATAATTAAATAATAAGTACTCGTATACCATCAAAGCTAACAATAAGGCTAGCCCCAATAGAACCAATCTTGTGTCGATCGTGGGTGCCTCGATCGAGTGAAGAATCGATCCCCCTTGCTGTGAAGCCACTCGATCGCCAAAAAAAGAAGTGGACTTGGTCGTCTGCTCGATCGAGATATACTAGCATTTGTGTGTGTGTTATTAATTAGAAAAGATTATTTGTGGGGTATGTTTTTTGTTTTAAAGGTCACTCTTACTGGAGCACCTAATCGCCTGAAGGTCGCTGGAGAGAGAAAGTTAACGTGGCAGTGAAAAGTAAGGGGATTGAATCCCCTTACTGGGGGCAGCCTAATATCAGTTACAAAACGCCATGGGCCATAGATATTCTTTTATGGGAGGTCTAGTGAACTAGGTATTTGCTAAACAAAATTAGGGTGCGTTTGGTATGGGGTATTTGGTTTTAAAGAATGGATTCAAAGAAAAAGTTGTTGTTTGGTTGGATAAGTTGGGTTATAGTACATTACTTGATACCCTCATTTAAGGGTGTTAATAAAAGTCACCAAAAGTCTTGGGAATTCTGACAATTACCTTGTTTTTTTGACTTTCCACGATCATCATGCATCACAACCACATATAATGCATTTTGTCATTTCTTTTTTTAATTTTTTTTAAGTTTAAAAAACTCAACAACATTTATTTTATTTTATATATTTAACATATAAAACTATTTTCTCTCTCTTACATCAAACCCTAATCCAAATCCTAATCCATATTTAAATCCAAATCCAAATCATAATCCTAAACCCATGTACAAACCAAACGGGCTCTTAGGGTGAGTTAAGCGTCCACTTGAGCAATTTTCCATTCTCCCATTAATTTTTATGAGGAAACTTTTATTTCTCATTCACAAATTAGTGAATGATGTTTGTTTGATGAATGTTATTTTTTAAAACTCATATTTAAAGGTTTTTCAAATCTTGTATAAATAAGTGTGTTTTAGACTAAACCTGTGGGTAGGGATGGCACAAAAAACCCGAACTCGACGGAGAAACCCGAAACCCGAACTTATTAGGGCGGGGCGGGGCATGCTTATCGGGTTTCGAGGCGGGTTTTGGGGCCTTAACGAGGATTCTTATCGGGTTTGGGGCGGAGACGGGGCACACTATCCCCGCCCCGAAACATATACATATATCTATATTAGGGCCGTAAACAACTGCTACTGCTCGCGGATCAGACAAAGGGAAGTTAAGGAGGCACTACGGAAGATGGGTAGAAACAAAGCTGTCGGACCAGATGAGATCCCCATAGAAGTCTGGAAGTGCCTTGGAGACGAGGGGACGAAGTGGCTAACTATTCTCTTCAAGAAGATCCTGTTAAGATGCCGGAAGAGTGGAGACTCAGTGAGATTATCCCCATCTACAAGAACAAGGGAGATGCGCAAGTATGCAACAACTACAGGGGGAAAAAACTACTTAGCCACACTATGAAGCTATGGGAGAGAGTTATTGAGAGAAGGCTGAGACGAGAGACCGAGATGTCAGAAAACCAATTCGGTTTTATGCCGGGACGGTCTTCGACAGAGGCATTACACATTATTAGAAGCCTAATAGAGAAATATAGAGAGAGGCAAAAAGACTTGCACATGGCATTTTTAGATCTGGAGAAGGCCTATGACAGCGTCCTACGGAAGCTGATTTGGAAGACCCTAAGAGATAAAGGAACCCCAGTGAGGTACATAAAAGTTATCCGAGATATGTACGAAGGGGCGAAGACGTGTGTGCGAACCCTAGTGGGAAACACGAAATATTTCCCGGTGGAAGTTGGTTTACACCAAGGCTCAGCTATTAGACCGTACCTTTTTGCCTTGATTCTCGACGAGCTATCATGGGGGATTCAAGAGTGCATCCCCTGGTGCTTGATATTCTCCGATGACATTGTGCTAGTCTCGAACACACCAGAGGGACTAAGTGGTAGATTGGAGCAATGGAGGGAAGAGCTAGAAGACAAGGGCCTGCGTGTCAGCAGGCAGAAGATCGAATACCTACGGTGTGACTTCAAGAGGGACGTGCACGTCCAAAATGAGGAAGCAGAAATCCCCTTAAAAGAACACATCCTACAACCGAAGGAATCCTTTAGATATCTCGGATCTGTAATTCACAAATCCAGAAGGATAGAGGATGATGTAACACACCGTATACAAGCATGATGGTTGAAGTGGAGAGCAGCCACAAGAATCCTTTGTGACAAGAAAGTCCCTCTAAAGCTGAAAGGAAAATTCTATAGAGTGGTGGTTCGACCAGCTATGTTGTATGGGGCAGAGTGCTGGCCGTTAACGAAGACCCTAGCAAATAGGAAGGAAGTGGCTGAAATGAGGATGCTAAGGTGGACTTGTGGTAAAACTATGTTAGACATGATCCCGACCGGATTTTTCCGTAGTGTACTCCAAGTTGTGACTATTATCGACAAGATGAGAGAAGGAAGATTGAGATGGTTTGGGCATGTCAAGAGGAGACCACAGTCAGCACCTGTCAGGAGAGTGGAGTCCATCACTGTCGATGGCTTGAGGAGAAGAGGTAGACCAAAGCTCAGGTGGGAGGACAGACTGAAGCTTGACATGAAGGAGCTCCTATTGTCCGAGGACATGATCTCTGATAGGAACGCTTGGAGAACTAGGATTAGGATAGATGAGTTTGGCACATACGACTAGAGTTGCGTCGTTTTTTTTTTTTTTTTTTTTTTTTAACTCTGATGACGTATAGTCCGCATTCGGGTCGCGAACCCGACCAATGGCCGCTACTAACGAGCCCAGTACGACTTGGCTAACCCGATAACGGTTTGGGCTCACGAAGGCCCAAACCCAAAGTTATTTATGGCTTACGATATCGGATATCTCTTATCTTGGGAGATAAGTGTTTAATAACCGACTTAGGCGGGATATGCCGAAGTTTGGGGAGCACGAAACCAATAAGGGTTTCGTGTGTATATAAAGGGCATCCCAACCCTCATTAAAGGTACGATCTCTAAACCCTAAACTCACTAAACCCTAAAACCGATTACTTACTCTCACGCCGGAGGATAATCGTGGGAGACAATCCCACGATAAGCCTAACGGTGTTTTCTGTTTACGTAGTGCGCAGGTCTCAAGCATCAAGATCCAATTGATATGGGAACCGGAGTCCAAACAAGGAACGCCCAACTTTTGTATCAACAAGTGGCGCCATCCGTGGGACCAATCACTAAGAACTAGAATGACAAAGCAAGGAAACTTAAATCAGCGATCACATGGTGACCTACAAGGGAAGAAGTAGCAAAGCGGATCAGCTGTTAAGCAAGCCTCTGGAACAACCAGTGCGGCTAGAAACCAAGGGTCAGGCCCAGATCTGGTCTTCCCAGCAGTGGAACCGCGCACGGGAACAACCCATGCCACTACAACAAACGTAAAAGATCTACTGCGCAACCCTTTTACCACTCCCCTGTAGTCGGTACCAGAAAAGGACCTCACAAAAACGCCAGGCGCACCTCTCCGAAACAGGAGTCCAGATATGGAGACAGACACCCTCGCGCTAGAAAGAGTCGCGCCTGAACTAGCGCCAAGTGACTTCGTGTCTCAAAACTACGAAACCTTGGCTGCCCTCATGCAAGAGGAGGCTAAAAAGAGGTCGAGTCAGAACCTGCAAGTCCGACTAAACTTCGACATAGAGTATGAGGCATCCCCATCGCGTCATCAGAAGGAGAGGCGCGAAAAGGATAGCCGCCGGCCTCCAGTGTTTACCAGGATTGGGAGGAGAGTTGAGAATGATGAAGCAGCTGACCTGCAATATCTGGAAGAACATGAAGAAGACAGACGGCGTACTAATGTTCACGCTAGGCTTGGTAGCCGCAGGGTCCATGACAGACTTGGACGACGACACTCCCCAAGTGAAAGTCCTTTAGGCTCGGATTCCGAGGACAGTCGGCGCAAGTGTCGAAAGAGGGGAGGCTCATCCTCTGGTGATTCCTTGGACAACGAGGACAGCGAAACAGGACACTGGAAGTCTAGGGGAAGATATCGCAACTAGGAGGAGGAAGATATGTCTCTCCCCTGGCGCTGCCAAAAGGTGGATGCGTTCACTCGGAGCATCAGCGATTTCTCCGAAGATAAGAGAAGACGAATGCCCGCCAATGTGAAAACCTACGATGGAACAGATGATCCGGATGATCACCTAAAAATTTTCGAATCAGCTGCTACCATCGAAAATTGGCCACAACCTGTGTGGTGCCACATGTTCAATTCCACATTAGTAGGCAATGCGCGAAATTGGTTCAGTAAGCTTCCACGCAGAAGCATTGATGGCTTTGAAGATTTGCGGAAGGCGTTTCGCCTGAACTTCACTCAAAGGAAAAAGTGCGCCAAAAACCCTGTCGAACTCGCCAGGGTAAGACAGCGCCAGGGGGAATCTATAAGCGCTTATGTGGATCGCTACAAAGATGAGTGCATACATGTCAAGGCATGCCCCGAAATACTAAAGATCTTAGGGTTCATGAACGGGATCAATAACCCAGAACTCATCAAAAGGCTAAACGACAGAATCCCCCAAACCTTTGATGAACTTATGAAGCGCACAAGGTCCTTTATCCAAGGAGAAGCTGCCGCGGCGGACAGCAAGAAAGACTACACAAACTATAGATCACAAGAACAACCTCGGAGACAATCCATTGACCAGAGTAGCAACCGTAACAAGAACTACCGCGGCCAAGGGAGCGGACGAGATAATGACAGATATACACCGCTAACCAAGACTCCAAAGGAGATATTCGTGACGGAAGCCGCGAACTTCCCGAGGACCCCACCAATGCGCACCCCAGAAGATCGGCGCGTGGGGAGCGGATACTGCGACTATCATGGACAGAAGGGCCACACAACCAATGAATGTGTCCAATTGCGCCAACTAATTGATAAACTAGTAAAAGAGGGCAGATTTGACCATTTGGTTAAAAACATCAAGGAAGGGAAAGATAAGCAAAAGACTGGAAACAAGAAAGAAGTACCCAAAGTTAAGGCTGATACCATTTACATGATACAATCATGGCAGCGAATGACTAGGCAGAAGATCAGCCAAAAGTTTTCCCGTGGAAGCGAAATCTCTTTCCCCACCTTGGCTGCGGACAACGCAGTGGTAGAACCGCTCACCATTGAAATCAACGCAGGGGGTCACGATATCCACCGCATGTATGTTGATGGAGGAGCATCCGCAGACATAATGTATGAACACTGTTTCAAACGACTGCGACCTGAGATACGAAGTCAGTTAAGCCCGGTCAGGACGTCGTTGACTGGTTTCACAGGAGAAAAGATATGGCCCATGGGGCAAATACGCCTACTAGTCAGTTTTGGCAATAAAGAACACTCCACGACAGCCTGGATGACTTTCATGGTGATCAAATGCCCTTCGCCATACAATGGCATTATTGGAAGACCAGGGATTTCAGCAATACGCGCAGTACCGTCTACAACACACGGGATGCTTAAATTCCCGGTGGAAAGAGGCATTGTTACTCTCTACAATACCACCGTACCACCTGGAGAATGTAACACAATTACATGTGAGATGGCACACATTCCAGAACAGCGCGCAACTAAAGTGCCAAACCTGAGGGATGCAATTCATCCTGATTACCCAGAGCAAGAGGTATCGATCGGGGGATCGCTATCTGATAACGGCGGGGCAGCTGTGTGCGCACTCTTGCAAAAGAACCTGGATAGCTTTGCATGGGAACCAAAGCACATGACCGGCGTACCATGCTCGATTACAGAACACAAGTTGAGAATCCGACAAGGATACTCCCCAATACGACAGAAGAAGCGTGGCCAGGCTCCAGAGCGCGCACAAGCAATTCTGGCAGAAGTACATAAACTTGTGGATGCAGGTATCATGCGAGAGGTCTACTACCATGACTGGATTTCCAACCCAGTGATGGTCAAGAAGAGCGATGGTAGTTGGAGGATGTGTGTTGACTTCACAGATCTCAACAAGGCATGTCCACAAGACTGCTACCCGCTACCGGAGATAGACTGGAAGGTAGAATCTTTGTGTGGATACCCACTTAAATGCTTCTTAGACGCATACAAAAGATATCACCAAATTCAGATGGCTAAGGAAGATGAGGAAAAAACGGCCTTCCATACAAGCCAAGGCGTTTATTGTTATACTAAGATGCCATTTGACTTAAAGAACGCATGTGCCACATACCAGCGGTTGGTTGATAACGCATTTGAAAGACAGGTGGGCCGCAACCTAGAGGTTTATGTTGACGACCTTGTAATAAAAAGCCATACGGAAGATGAATTGGTGCGTGACATTGAGGAAACATTTAAGACACTAAAAAAGATCAACATGAAGCTAAATCCTAAGAAGTGCACTTCTGGCACTACAGAAGGCATGTTTCTCGGATATCTGATAGAACCCGATGGCATCAAACCGTGTCAAAAAAAAACGAAGGCTGTCATCCAACTTCCTTCACCACGCACGTAGAAAGAAGTCCATTCTCTAAACGGAAAATTGGTCGGTTTAAATAGATTCTTTTCCAAGTCAGCAGACAAGTCACTCCCTCTCTTCAAAACACTCAAGAAGTGTACAAAAAAGGGAGACTTTCGCTGGACTACGGAAGCTAAAGAAGCTTTCATACAACTTAAACAGCATTTAGCAGCACTCCCCATGCTAGTTGCGCCTCGCCCACGGGAAGAATTAATTATGTATTTCAGGCAACCCATGGAGCAGTCAGCGCGTGCTCTAACAGACAGAAAACTCAGTACAAACACCGGTGTATTTTGTAAGCAAAGTGCTCAAGAAAACGGAGACTAACTACAGCGCAATGGAAAAGTTGGTCCTAGCATTGGTATTCGCCGCCAAACGGCTACGCAGGTACTTACAGGCGCACCCAATAGCGGTGATTACAGACCAGCCTATCAAGAAAATTATCTCCAAACCTAACGCATCGGGACGTCTACAGAAGTGGAGTGTATTTCTAGGTGAGCATAACATTTCCTACAGACCACGTACTGCGGTTAAGGGGCAGATACTCGCAAACTTCATCATCGAGAAACCGGACACTGATGACGCGCCTTCACAAAGCAAGGTGGAACTACAAGAACCATGGATCTTGTTCACGGACGGATCTTCATGCGTAGACGGGTCAGGCGCAGGCCTTATCCTCACAAGTCCCGAAGGAATGGAATTCACTTACGCACTGCGTTTCGAATTCACAGCCACAAACAACGAGGCAGAATATGAAGCCCTGATCGCTGGATTACGCATTGTAGCTCGAATGGGCATACGCAACCTGGAAGCAAATGTGGACTCCCAGCTAGTGGCCAACCACGTGTTGGGGGAGTATGTGGCTAAAGAGGATAACATGATTCAATATCTCGACATAACCAAGTCCCTAATCCTGGGCTTTGACAGGTTTACCATCAAACAAGTTCCTAGAGGGGAAAACAGAAAGGCGGATGCGCTGAGCAAGATTGCATCCACAAGCTTTGCGCACCTGTCAAAACAAGTATTGGTGGAAACTCTGAAGAGCAAGTCCATCTCGGAGATGGAGATATCTACGGTGATAGAGGAACAAGGTCCTACATGGATGACCCCAATCATCGAGTTTATAAGCAAGGGCATATTGCCCCAAGAGCAGAAAGAAGCCCGACGAGTACGGCGCATATCACAGAGGTTTGAGCTTCGGGACGGTGTACTATATCGGCGTTCATTTCTACAACCATGGCTTCGATGTGTCGGACCCCTTCAAGTAGATTACGTACTCCGAGAAATCCACGCTGGTTCATGTAGTATGCACTCAGGATCACGGTCCGTGGTGGCGCGCGCTTTACTGTTAGGATACTACTGGCCTACAATGCACCATGATGCGCGGGACTTAATAAGAAAGTGTGGTGACTGCCAAGTTCACAGACCCGTTCCACGCCAACCACAACATGAGCTAACACCTATTACGTCGCCATGGCCATTCTATAAATGGGGTATTGACATTGCAGGTCCCTTCCCTGTTGCAGCAGGAGGATTGAAATTCCTCATAGTAGCTATAGACTATTTCACCAAGTGGATTGAAGCAAAGGCGGTCGCGACAATCACAGAAAATCAGGTAAAACGGTTTGTTTTGGGAAAATATTGTATACCGTTTCGGATTACCTGGGGAAATCATCTCAGACAACGGAAAACAATTCTGTGACAACCCTTTCAAGGAATGGTGCGAAAAGCTAAATATTACACTACACTTCGCGTCAGTTAAACACCCACAAACCAATGGCTTAGTCGAGCATGCAAATCGAAGTTTGGGTAAAGGAATTAAGGCACGCTTGGACAAGCACAAAGGGAGGTGGGTGGAGGAATTATCGCATGTTTTGTGGGCGCACCGCACTTCAATCAAAATTAGCACGGGAGACACTCCCTTTTCTCTTGTCTATGGGACAGAAGCCGTCATACCAGCCGAAATAAGGATGCCAACTATTCGCACTGCTGAAGTTAATGTTACAACCAATGACGATGAAAGGCATATTGACTTGGACCTGTTGGAAGAAAGGCGCGAGCGCGCAGCATTATGTGAGGCAAGAGCTAAGTCAAAAATGAAGGGATACTACGATGCTAAAGTTCGAAGCGTTTCATTCAGACCAGGAGACTTTGTATATCGCGCCAATGATGCGAGTCACGCAGAAGATACAGGAAAGCTTGGACCGAAGTGGGAAGGACCTTATGAGGTCACTGAAGCATTAGGAAAAGGCGCGTACAAGCTGCGAGACATGGATGGTCGTGAGTTGCCACGCACATGGAACATCTGCAACCTCAAACGGTGTTATCTCTAGAAACGGCTACGGCCCAGCGCATGGACACCCCCGCACTTTAGTATCGTGCTCAATAAATGTCCATGTATTTAAATTCTGTTTTTTCTTACTTAGGCAAATATTTTTCTTCTTATTACAAACACTTGCAAGTATTAATACAACGCCGCGGTTTCTAGCTAACTCCGCGACACATTTCAATTTGTCATATTATTTATGTCTTAATATTGTTATTCCATTTTGCCTACATGGCGTGCATGCACTTACTAAACCCACGATGGTAAAAAGGATGAGTAAACCTACTAAATAACTCGTTGAGTAAGAGGGTTGCAAACCCATCAACATTGGATCATGCATCCTTGTTAAACACCTTATTTTCAAGACGTTGGAATAAGTTCAATGCGCATTCCACGACGAATGCGCAGCAATGCATACTATGCGCGTTTAACAAAACCAGGAATCAAGACTCTTGGCTCCTTAGTATGATATTTACAGTACACTGCATATCACACCATACACGATTATGTTCAAAATACTTAGACATTATATTTTAAGTATGATAGGTCATACATGATTATGAACTCCACATATTATTCGCGCTTATGTAACAGTTTGATTCTTAGACAACAGGTACGTTTTTTATTCAAAGACAGATGACTAAGTACGCACATTATAAGTCGCAACCACATTCAACAAAAGGAATATTTCATTAAGGACCATGAGTTCTTACAAAATGATATGTACAAAAGAAGCTACAATCTATATACTACTACAACGCTTAAGACGAGAGCTTTCCACATGGCTTGCAGCATCCCCAGCCTCCTTCAGCATCTTCAACAAATCAGAGTCCTGACGTGACACCGTTGCCACACTCACAGGTACCCCGTCGGATCTAGGCAGGTGCGCTGCGCCAACACCACAAAGGATGGCCTTTCCCTTCACGCCCTTCTTCTTGGCAAGCCTCATAGCATGGGCCTCTAAGGATTCCTTCAAAGGAATTTCCTTCTCCAGTGCGAACGGGTTCAAGAGGTCGCGAGGGCGAGCAAAAATGGGCACCTGCAGTTGTGACTCATCAGGCTTCAGAAAAAATTTCGGTTGTGCCTCTGCACCATCAGCGCGGTGGCGAGCCAAAGTTAACCCCTCCATAATCACATTGATAGGGTAATCTTGGTCGCGCTCCATCTGAGCAATATGAGGAGGCTCCAATATTTTCATCTTTTCCATAGCATCAACGAGCTCCTCCTAAGCATCCTTATTGTACCCAGGCACCTGAGGAGCATCCACTTTCAGAAGTCCACCCTCGTGAAGCTCCTCTATAGCCTCAGCCTTGCCACGCGCAAACGCACACTGCACAACCGCCCCAAATTTATTTACCACCTCTGGAGACTCCAAAGTACTGAGGGCAGCAAGACGCAAACCATGGCTGATAAGCCATCTGCGCTCAGCAACCGTTGAAACCAACTGAGGGTATAACTCCTCATCATACTCGATGCTGAATTTGCGCAGCTTCATCTCTTGCTTCTTCAGCATCCCATCAACAGCCTCACGAAACTTTCCCAGCCGGGAAAAGTGCTCATCCTTACCCTTCTCCAAGTGATTCACAACCCAAATGCAAGAGGCCTTGTACTCTTCAAACGCGGCATGCTCCTGGCTAACTTGGGCCAGCAACGCTATCTTTTCCCCAGCAAGTTTTTGGGAATAAGAGCGCGCTGATTCTGCTTCCGCCTGAGAATTGGCCAAGAGCGCCTTCTGCTGAGTAATATCTTCATCCTTTTGTGAGCTCTGGCTGCTCTCCCCAGCATACCTCGTCTTTAGCTGTGCAACCAATGCAGCCTGGTGCGCAGCAGCAGAAATAAGCTCCTCAACTAGCTGGTCCATGGGCACGCCCCCAGATGCCAACGGCTCAGTGCTTTGGTCCTTTGAATCCTGAGGGTCAGCATGCGCGGTACTTTTCTTAGGCGGTGACTCCCCAGATTGCTCAGAAGTTAACCCAAAAGCTTCAATACTGCACGCAAAGAGACGTAAATTAATAACGTGGCCAAAAAAGTAAGATAAGCATTTTGGCGATAATACTTACTTAGGTGGAGACTTTTCCTTTGAGCGAGAGGATGCAACATCGCTTGATGACGATTACACGTCAAGAATGACAGGACGCTTTTTCCTGGAGGAGCTTGCGCCATCGCCGCCAAGCGTCCTCTTGCGCTTTAGTCCTTGGCTTGCCTCCTCTTCTTCCATGCTCTCCGCCACATCTGTGTGTGACGGCTCCACTAAAGGGGAAGGTACCCTGGGGCTGGGCACGCTTTGTAGAGGGGTCGCCTCCAGCACAACGGGTGAACTACTCCCAGCTTCCTCCAAGTTCATCTCTATAGTACGCCCTGCGGTAGCCTCCAGAATGGGGACTTCCCCCTCTCTCAACGGGCGCACCCCTACCGTCGCCTGGCGCAGCTTCGCCAAGTTCACAACGCGGAATAGATCCATCTCTGCGCAGCAAGAAACAAACAACAAACAAGTTATATAAAGTACAAAGGTGAAAAGAAAGTCTCACATTAATAAAGCTAAGGAGTACGAGGGACGAGCACCCACCCTGGGCATCCGCGTCTAAGAATGTTGGCACCTCATCAGGTCTACCAAAATAGTTGCGACTGATGCCTACATGCACCAAAAATTCCTTGGGGTAGGAATTGATGGGAATACGATTGGTGTTTATCGTTTCCGCATCCTCAGCGCTGTATGTTCCAGGGAGGGGGCGCTCATCCTTTGGTAGCGAACTCTGGGTATAGAAGGCGAAGTGCCAGGGGAACAACGCTTCATCAACCCAGAAAAAAATCCAGTTCCTAAGTGCGTCCAATTTATCGGTGTAGCATTGTAGCCCCCCTGCGCGCTTAGCGAATGATACCCACCCGTTTGACCACGTTGTGTGGTAAAACGCGCGGAAGAGGTAGATAGTGGGGTTAATCGCCAATAAGCGGCAATTAACCTCGAAGTTTGTTATTTTTGCCGCTCCTATACAGTGCAGCTGGGATATGTGCAGACGGTAGTAGTTTAATACGTCGCACAAGAATAAGGATATGGGCACACGTTGATTCACAAATTCGAAAAAACGTGTGTAGACCCCTACCTTCCCTTCGGGGAAATCCGCTATTGACGCCTGTGCAGCCGGAACTACCGGATGAAGCGCGAGTGGGATATAATAATCCGAGGTGAACTCACGAAGTTCATCCTCGGTCATGTCGGAGGTAAAGTCAGTTAAACCACGGACCATGATATAGTTTTTCAAATGCGCACGCGCCGTTACCTTTGGAATATTAAGGGTTTCTGGGTTGCAGTTTGAGTTTTTCAACAATGGTGGAAATGTTTTCTTTTACTGTGATACACACAGTAAATGGAAGACAATGGGTTATATAGGTTTTTTACATCCACGCGATGATCGACACGTGGACCCCACTATCTCTAAATGTGTGGATATGATATGTTGACATGACACATTTTCAGTTACTTTCCCACGTTTTACGAGGTATCCATTTGAGATATTTGGACTAGAGTCACCGTGTATTCTTCAAGGCGGGACACCTTTTTAGCTTCTCTGCTACGCTTCGAATAATTTATGGGCTACACTATTAGTCTAGCATCCGCAGATTGTCCCTGCGCATACTAGACTGGGGGGACATGATGACATATAGTCCACATTCGGGTCGCGAACCCGACCAATGGCCGCTACTAACGAGCCCAGTACGACTGGGCTAACCCGATAACGGTTTGGGCTCACGAAGACCCAAACCCAAAGTTATTATGGCTACGATATCGGATATCTCTTATCTTGGGAGATAAGTGTTTAATAACCGACTTAGGCGGGATATGCCGAAGTTTGGGGAGCACGAAACCAATAAGGGTTTCGTATGTATATAAAGGGCATCCCAGCCCTCATTAAAGGTACGATCTCTAAACCCTAAACTCACTAAACCCTAAAACCGATTACTTACTCTCACGCCGGAGGATAATCGTGGGAGACAATACCACGATAAGCCTAACGGTGTTTTCTGTTTACTTAGTGCGCATGTCTCAAGCATCAAGATCCAATTGATACGGGAACCGGAGTCCAAACAAGGAACGCCCAACTTTTGTATCAACAAACTCTATCTTTATTATATTTACTTTTATGTTTGTTTCTGTATGCTTTTGTGTTGTTTTTGCCCGTCGTTTTGTTTGTTTGTCCCTCTATGCTTCTGTGTGGTTTATGCCTCTCGTTTGTTTGTTTGGTGTGTTTTTGCTTTCTATTTCCCCTAGGTGCTACTGTGTTGGTTTTGCCTTTCGTGCTGTATGTTTGGTGGTTTTTTGTTTTTTTATTCCTTTTAGGTCACCTAGGTGCTCTATGACTCTTTGTGTCCGCAGTTTTGTTTTTTTTTGTTTTTGTTTTTTTTGTTTTTTTTGTGTGGCCTGCTCGCTTTTGTTCTTCCTTTTGGCTTGCTTGCTCCCTTATTTCTTTGCCTACTTGTGTATTTGTATATTTTATTTATTTATTTATCTATTTTTATTAATGCTCGCCCACTTGCACCCGTGCACTTGCCGAAGGTCTTTCTGAAATCAGTCCCTTTACCCTAGGGTAGAGGTGTAACTGTCTACATTCCACCTCCCCCATACCTCAATCTGACGAGATTGGGTATTGTTGTTTTTGTGTTGTATAATTCTATATACCTTAAATATTGTGCTAGTATTTAGAGTAAATTACGCCGTTCGTCCTTGTGGTTTGCGTTGACCGCAGGGTTTCGTCCTTTGACCAAAAAAGTTGCACCGTCCGTCCTTAAGTTGGAAACGTTATGCGCCATTCGTCCTTTGACCAAACGACGTTAAGTTTGACTGTTAAAAACCCATCATGTGACTTGCACATGAGGGTAAATTCGTCATTTCAACACCATAAGGACGAACGGTGCAAGGACGAACGGTGTAGTTTATGCGAATAAGACCACACACAAACACACATACAAACACAACCATTCATCATCCTCACCCACTTTTCTCTCTCTCCCTCTCTTGAAAACCCTAGCCGACCGAAAAACACACCACCGCCGGCACCCACCTCTCACCGCCTACTCCAAAAGACTCCCCACCACTCCCTCTTTTTGATCTACTACATCACGCGCCCCAAAACCACCCCCACCCTCGTTTCTTTTACATTTCTTCATCTTCATTTTCTAAGTAGCTAATATTCAATTTATAGTTTGGACTTGATGTTAGATCATCATTCTATAACTCGCCTTTTAAACATGAATTGATCCATCTAAGATAGACAAGCTCCTCAACCTCGTTTAATCTATTTACTTGCAGATCTTCAGCTTGTTTACATAAATCTTTGTTGGTTTGTCTTAGAATAGATGCCTCAGCTTTGATCTTCTCAAGAAACTCATTTTGTCAATAATCAAGTGAACAAAATCACCAGAAATCTACCTCTTAAACATGTACAGTTAAGGGAATAAAATAGCTGCAAAATCAACAATCGATTAAATAGCACACCTCAAATACTCTTAACATATAGATAAGACCTAAGGTGGTGCTTGGATTAGCTTCTTTTGCCAGGGCAGCTAGTTGCGTCTCCATCGACGAAATCCTACAGCAAAGATTTCTTTTTTGAAGATGAAGCTCGACATTCAACCTTCTTAACTTAAGAACATCTACCTCGACACCCTTATTAATATTTGAGTAAAACTGTTGAGAATTCAACTGCTCAGGAAGACTTGCATTTTCCGATTTCAACAAATCAACTTCACTTTTAAGCGCATCGATTCCACTACTCTTCGACTCCACCACTTGTTCAAGCTCCAAAGCCTTAACATTTTTTCGCTCTTAAACTCACCCACTCACCTTGCGACTTAGCTTCTCTATCTTTTGACTCTTGAAGCAAGCTTCTTAGTGATCAAGCTCACAAACAAATCCCTAGAACCCGAAAAAGAACCCGATTTATTAAACCCTTTGTGGATGAACTTGTGTAGAAGTCACCGAACACGCCAAATCACCAATCAAAGACCGCTTCGCCGATCGACACGGAGGATTCTTCGATCTAGGCTTCAGATTTGACGACACATGGTTCATTTTAAAACCCTTTACTCGGACTTGATTCTCATCAGAATACTTTACTGATGGTTTTGATATGTTATTTGATGACGATTGCGTTCGCCCATTTGGAAAAGGAATTAGTCGAACAGTTGGTGTGTAAATTTGAAAGTTTTAAATAAGGGCATTGTTTAGGGAGTGTGAAAATTATTTGGATGAGTGGTTGGTGGTGATGGGTATAGATGATGATGATGAAAGATGAAAAAAGAAAAAAGAAAAGTAGGTATTTGGATTGGCAGTGGATAGTTATGATTAAACTACACCGTTCGTCCTTGCACCGTTCGTCCTTATGGTGTTGAAATGACGAATTTACCCTCATGTGCAAGTCACATGATGGGTTTTTAACGGTCAAACTTAACGTCGTTTGGTCAAAGGACGAATGGCGCATAACGTTTCCAACTTAACGACGGACGGTGCAACTTTTTTGGTCAAAGGACGAAAACCTGCGGTCAACGCAAACCACAAGGACGAACGGTGTAATTTACTCTAGTATTTATATACTAAATATAATTCTCTAATTTTTGTTAGTTTTTATCTTTGTAATATTTCAAAGTGTGATCATAAAATCTTGTTTTGTGTCATAATATTCTAAAAAAGTTATGATTTATTCCAATGCCTAATATATTATTAATGGGTTCTCAATTCTTTAAGTTATTCCGCAAAATCATTTTGTTAATAGCGTAAAAATAAGAATAATTGGGGAAAGGCATGAGTATGATGGAGGATCGCGCTCAAAAAAGAAAACCCGATAACACCCGAATGGGTAATGGGGCGGGTTTGGGGGAGTATCTCGCCCCAATGGGGCGCCCCGATAAGATCCCCAATGGGGATTGGGGCGGGTTTAGGGATAATTTTTGTAATCGGGTTTGGGGATGAGGATGGCCGCCCCGCCTCAAACCCGGCCCATTGCCATTCCTACCTGTGGGACTCATGTAGGACCCATGTATCTTCACTCACATTAACTAATTTAATATTTAAATTATTTTTTAATTCAATTTTATTATAAAATATATATAAATAAATACTATTTCTTTCTCATAAACCTATATCAAATTCAAATAGCCTTATAGCTTATCGGGTCAACCCGATAAATCCGATAGCCTTATAGGGTCGGATTAGGGACTTAATTAGTTTATTATCGGATTACCGGGTTGACCCGATAAGCTATAATAACATATTTAAAATCTATAGTTTTTGAACTAAATCTGTTTATCACAGTCCATTGGTCGCAAATTTTAATTAGTACACCCACTTCAGAGATGATCAGCAAAATATGGTGACTTTTCTACCAATATTATGCGGTTCCATGTAGAATCAGTGTTGAGTTCTATATTTGTGTTTGTGAGATGTGTCGGATTGTTTTGCTAGGTTGGTTTAGTATCTAAAAGTGCTGCTATACAGATGGGGTGTGCTGAACTTGACCTTGTATGTACTCTTGTCAAACACACCTGTAGTATCATTAGCATTTCGCGATTTTATATTAATCGTTTTGAAATATGCCTTTAGTTCTACTCCCATGTAAATTTAGAGCGATTTGTTGATAAATTTTGGCACGTTTGATGCTTCATTTTCATTTGATTTTACTGATTAGTTTGCATATCTTTGCATTTAGTAATATCACAAGTTGTATATTAAAGCTTGCATGTTCAAACAAATGAATACATGTACCGACGTTTTGTTACATAACTTACTAATTTAATATTCTCATTGTGATATAATTTATTGCAGAATTTACAAATTTATTGAATTAAGCGATTTGTGAGAGGAAATTAGCATATAAGCCGATAGACCCGACCCAATAACCCAATGCATTATAGGGTCGGGTTGCGAGTTAGTTTTAATTTTTTGAAACCCGATAGATCCGACCCGATAAGCCTCTAACCTGACCCGATAACACGATTAACACCCCTTGGTATATAACTTTTGTAGATTTTGTTTTTTCTTTTCCCTTTTTCTAAAAAAAAAAAAACAAATTTTACGACCTACACTATCTATATTTTTTTTCTAAGATTTTTTATAAAACCCATTAGGTTGAGGACACATATACTCAAAAATTGTGCAACAATTTTTAAAAAGGGAAATGACAAAAAAATGCATCGAACTTGACACTTTTTGTGATTTGTGTGTAGTCAACTATTTTTTTTTTCATTGTACACAAACCTTTTGAATTTTTTTTATTGTATGTACGATTTCCAACGTGTCACAACACGTGGACTGCCAACTCATCCGGATGTTACACGTGGACTGCCAACTCATTTCCCCACTATTACTTTTTAGGGATAATAACAAAAACATGCATCGAACTTGACCACTTTTGTCATTGTAACACAAACCTTTTGAATTTGTGTTAATGTATGTATCCAGTCAATCTAAACTTGGCATCGTTAGTCCTTTATACTAACGGCCGTTGGCACATAACTTAAAATTTCGTTTTCTTACGTTTTTATACGTTTTCATTTTTTTTCTTACGTTTTCATCCGTTTTCATACATTTTCGTCCATTTTCTTACGCTTTTATACGTTTTCGTCTGTTTTTATACTTTTTCGCTAATTTTCTTACGTTTTCATCCATTTTTATATGCTTTCATCCGTGTAAAATCAAACAAAGACGTGTAAAAACGGATGAAAACATGTAAAATCAAATGAAAACGTGTAAAAACGGACGAAAACGTGTAAAAACGGATGAAAACGTGTAAAAATCCGACGAAAACGTGAAAAAACAAACGAAAACATGTAAAATCGTTGAAAACGTGTAATAACGACGAAAAGTGAAAAATAGGACGAAAACGTGTAAAAAGGACGAAAATGTGAAAAATCGGACGAAAACGTGTAAAAACGGACGAAAACGTATAAAGGACTAACGTTGCATTAATAAAATAAACGGACGTGTGTAGCTATAAAAACGGATGAAAACGTACAAAAACGGATGAAAACGTAAGAAAACGTATAAAAAGGGATGAAAACGTAAGATTTTATTTATTATTTTTTTCTTTTTTTTTTCTTTTTTTTTTTTAAAGTTATGTGCTAACGGCCGTTAGCATAAATGACTAATGATGCCAAGTTTAGATTGACTGGATATATACATTAACACAAATTCAAAAGGTTTGTGTTACAATGACAAAAGTGGTCAAGTTCGATACATTTTTTTATTATTATCCCTAAAAAGTAATAGTGGGTAAATGAGTTGGCAGTCCACGTGTAACACCCGGATGAGTTGGCACTCCACGTGTGTGACACGTTGGAAATTGTACATATAATAACAAAAATTCAAAAGGTTTGTGTTACAAAAAAAAAAGTTAGGTACACACAATCACAAAAAGTTTTAAGTTCGAAGCATTTTTTTTTTATCATTTTCCCTTTCTAAAATCGTGTGGATGCTTTGTATGACTATTATCAACATTTTCTTGTACTTGTAGTTTTCCTATTAAATTAGATGATCCTTATTATAATTCGTATCTGTTATTTGAATTTATTATAAAATATATATAAAATTTGATTTAAATCCTTTCTCAATGTATCAAACAAACACATATTTAAACAATTATTCATTTTATGTTTAGAATCGTATAGTAAAACTATCAGCTTATTGAGAATCTTAGCTAAACACAATCTTAATATGTATTTAAGGATGATTATCCGTGGTGCGTCGTGTTTTTTGTTTTTGCTTAATCAAAATACATACATACATTCATTTTTTAAAAATTAAAGTAGTGATTGGCACCTAATTTTGTGCCTAATGAGGATCTGCATACATTTGGCAAAATCAATGATAAATATGAGAAGAGATAAATCATGCAATCAATGTATTCAACACTAATTAGATTAGGCATAATAATACTCATATAACTTAGACATAAGCATAATAGTAGTTATATAACTTCGACATGCAAATCTTTTCCCTTTTAATTGTGGGTTATGCTATACAATGCCCACTGAGCAATGCTTACGGCACATTAAATAATCTGTTATTTTCATATTTAAAGTACTTATGTATTTAATGCACAATAAATATATATAAAAATTAAATTAAATATATGTATTTTCTAATTTAACGAAGTACAAGTTTCCTTTATATTCATATTAATTGTTGTTTTAAGCATTGACCAATATGCATTGTTTAGCAAATCCCTTTAATTATTTACATTTTCGTGTATAAATTTTTTATTTGTCGTTAGTGTTGCAAATTTTATAACTAAACAGCCAATGTTAATATTATGTCAGAATTATAATGTCAAGTGTAAGAATTTTAAGCTTTTAAAAGTTACTTTTATAAACTTGTTTAATGCCAGAAAAGTAAATCTAACAAACCATTAACCAAAGTCTTAAAACCAATCTCATTCACATAATGCACAAAATTGTAACATAAATGAAACATATCATTTAAAAATTAAAAAGCAAATAACTTAAATACAAACTTGATATACAACAAAAAGACATAACCAATATCTTCTATAAACTAGATAAATTTGTAACATGATAGTAAATAACATGTATATATTTCAGCAACACAAATATTAACGATCACAAAACATTGGTTAATTCTTCGACATCATTTTCCTAAATTCTTCAAAATCAACGAATCCATCACCATCTAAATCCACTTAATTAATCATATTCTCGCAATACTTAAGCGTGTAATTCAACCCTATTCCACTCAATATTTGATGCAACTCGCTACCTGAAATGACTCCATAATTATTTTGATCATATAGCTTAAACGCTTCCTTAAGATCATTAAGCCAGTCACCATCACTTTCACCCGCAGTTCTTTTTCAAAATACAACAAATTACTTATATTTTATGATTCATGATTGACATCTTCTTAAGGATGTTTTATATAGTTTTATTTTATGTTTTTCATGGTATGGTGCATGTTAGCAAGATCGTTGTATTGAAGATCGCGCTCTATGATTCATTTAGAAAAGGGAGATAAAAAAGATTGCAAAAGAGGTTCTTACTCTAGATGGGTATCGAACCGGTGACCTATTCAGTAATAGGGGCTAGTATAACCATCAAAGCCAAGAACCAATTCAGTTATTAAATGCCATGGATAGTATAATATCTTATAAGTTTGGTCAACTTATCAATAAAAGCTTAGTTTGGTATGATCGTAAAACTTTAGGATTTAACTTTGATAAAACCCATTGATTGAGTGACTTTTGAGACAGATTAGAGGGGAAGGTGTAGGTTCATCGTGCCTAGCCGTGGTTCTAGCTGGCGCTTCTGATGACGAGGGAAGATTCTGACAAAAAGTGGTGCAACGGATATATATCCGTTATTAAACGGATATAAGTTTAATTTTTATTATTATTTATTTTGTTTATTTTTTTAAAACCCCACCACCCCTCTAAATAACATTCATCTCCATCATTTTTATCATCTTCATCTCCTACATCTTCCTAAACTCTCTATACCTTTATTCAAAAAAAAATTCTCACAATGTCTCAAAACCCAAATGACGGAGGGTACTTCACAATCTTACTTAACTCAAACCCACCACAATACGGGGGTTCTTAAAACCGTCCACCCCCTCCTCGACAAATTCCAACCTGTCTCCATAAGAAATCTTTCTTAAACAACAATATCAGTTCAACAAGGTTTCGCAAATTACCCCGGCCGATTTCCATCACCTCAGTTTTTTAACCCGTCACAACCTCCACAAATGGAATCACAACCGTCCAGTTCACAATTCAAAGTTCCAAAAGCACGTGAACCGGCAAAAGGTAGGGGGGAAAAAGACGAAGGCAAAAAAACATGTTGTGGATTTGGACGCAGACGACGACGAAGATGTGGAAGTCATAGCACAGGCAGACAGGAGGATGTGGAGCAAGTCTGAAGAAAGGTTACTTGCGCAGTGTTGGATAGAAATTTCCCAAGATAAAGATATGGGAAATGACCGTTCCGAAGATTTCTTTTGGAACGACATTATGGACATGTTCAATACTCAGACCACCGATAACAAGCGTGGCAAGAATATGATAATTGGTAAATGGTCGAGGATTAACGGTGACTGCCAGAAGTTCAACGCTATTTACAAACATCTTCAGCGTCGAAGTGGTGAAAATGACCACGATCATGTCGAGAATGCCAAAGTTAGCTTTGCGCAGCGTTATGGTGGGAAGGAGTTTGTGTATGAAAAATGTTGGGAGGTTTTGAAAAAATATCCCAAGTGGGATGCCGAAGATCCCATTGACATTACATGTCTCGAGGATATATTCGGGCCGGACAGACGAGCTCGTCCTGAAAGAGATGGAGGCAAACGAGCCGCAAAGAAACAGAAGTCGACTTCAACGTCGAGCGCTGCGAGCTCCGGTGAAAGTCAATTGAGTACTTTTTCGGGACATATATCCGAAATATATGCTCAAAAAGCCGACGCTCAAAGGGCTTGTTACGAGGCGAGGCGGGAGAAGGAAAAAGCTCTCCAAGAGAAGATTGAGATGGATTTTCTGATGATAGATCCGAATTTGAATCCTGACCCGGTAAAAGCAGAAATCATCCGCAAGAGTCAGGAACGTCTAATCAAGAAATATCACCAAAGAGATGACTAGGTTTCGTATTATTAGTATGTGTTGTATTTTTTTTACCCGTGTCGTTTTTTTTTCCTTTTCGTATCGTTTTTATTATTAAGTGTTGTTTTTTTTCTTAGTATTAAGTTATGTATTTTATTTTTATTTTGAATGAAATGAATTTAGTTTATTTGGAAAATTGAATAAAAAAAATAAAGTGGTAGTGGTGGGCCCCAAATGAAGAGGGTGGGTTTGTTAGGCTGCATGCAATAAGGTCGATCAAGAGTCGATCGAGTGTGTTTGGCCGATCGATTACTCTCGATCGTGTTGATGTGGTGTAGTCGATCGCCTCGCAACTTGGTCGCGGGTACGATCGAGTATTTCAAAAGTTTTCATATAAAAAACTAACTGTTTATGCAACGGTTTTAGAAAAAAAAATTACCTTTATAAATACACAATACAAACTGATACGCTTACACAGCGCGTTCGGGGTCAAAGGAACTTCCTTTTCGTCGAGCAAGTTTTTCAACACCCTAGGCAGTGAACCTAATCGTTGTAGTGTAGTATTAGGGTAAGCCACGGGAATTGATATCGTTCTCTAGGGGAATAGGAATGCTAGTGAGAAGTTACTACGCTAAGGTTGGGGTTGAGGAAGATTATTTTTTATCTTTTTATGTTTTTTTTTAGAAAAGGAAAAGTACGAATCTCGGGGTTTGGATTTGGGGGTTGGTATTTCTACCGATTACTCTACTATTATCTAATTATCTAAACTAAGGTGGTGGTAGTCTATGTCTAATTATTGTGTGCTCGTATGATAGTTTAAAGATGTGTTTACTTAGGTTTTACTACTCCTTAATTATCTCCTATTGGTGGTTGAATTGTCACGTCCTTATTCCTAGTTGCGTTGTGTGTCTAAAGTTGTAGGGTATGCGTTTCTCCCTACTCTTTGAAGTTACCAAAGGGTCTCGTCTACAAAACCCACTAGGGATGATAAACTCTAACTCTAAGGCCTCTTTGTATAGTTTAGCTTACAACAACTCATAGTGCTATAACCTAAGGTTCACAAAGATTAATCAAGCATTAAGTACACAACGAATGACCTATCGCATTACTAGATCATTAATCAACTAAGATAAGAAACAACCAATCAATATTCAATAATTAAGTTTCATATTCCCTAAGCAAACACACAAGTAAATTAGCCGGACATGGAGAACATGCAAGCATACACACAAATAATTGAAGACATAATTAAATTAATGAAGTAAACAACTTATCTTGGTGTAAGATAGGGTTTAAAACCCTAAAATACGACCTTGGTTCGGTTTAGGTTTTACTCTAAAAGTTTACCCAAAAGACTACTCTCTAAAACTGAAAAATTAGGATTCTATATATAAGATTACATGTGCGACGGCGTCACCTTATGATTTGTGACGCCGTTGTGTCGCCGTCTTTAGGGTTTCGTCTTGGCCAAGTTAATCTTGCGGCGGCGTCACCTTATGCTTGTGACGCCGTCCTCTTTAGCTTGACGGCGTCGTCGGATTGAATCTAGGCCGTCCGAGTTGCGACGGCCTACTCTTTAAAGCCCGACGCCGTCCTCCAAAACTAGCAATTTCTCTTACGAGCCGTCACAACTTCCTCCGACGGCGTCGCAGATTAAGTAGTGGACGCCGTCCCTTGTAATTTATCAGCTTGAGTGTCTCGATTCTTGACTTTGGCCATTTTCTTCATATAATCGCGCCTTTTCGTCCAAATAAGTGCCATTACAGCAGTTTGCCTTCAAGAGACCTAAAAAGTGAAAAGGAACGATATTAAGCAATAACGGATACAAAAGTGATCAAATAAGGGCTTAAACGACCCCTCAAAAGGTACATTTTAAATCCTTATCAAATATCCCTACACTTGGTATTTGCTTGTCCTCAAGCAAATGTGCTTTAGCCAATTAATTTATAAGTTAGGGGTCATGAAGCATTGGTTTAAAACAGTCCACAACACATATAAGCCCCACAAAAGTCATAACAAGCACGGTAATTACATACTAGCACCTCACATGGGGTGTTTGGATACTCTCATCTCTCGGGTGTATATGAAATATAGCAAATTGGAAATGGAAGATAAACACTCATTAACCGGTCCTAGTACATAGATTACCATAGGCTTGAGAATAGACCAAACCTCCTCCGCTGGGGCGTAAGCACCTAGGAAAGACTATCAAAGAGGTCTTTAAAGGGTTGTAACGTTAGGCTTACGGTAGGGAAACAAAGGGTTTGGTGGGATAGGCTTTTTAGTGGTGGCAAGTCAAAAATCTCTATGTTACATGCATACGGAAGAATGGCGTTGCTAAGCCAAGACTCGACACTCTAAACTCTAGATAACTGAAATAAACAAACATAAATTTAAAGATAGATGTAGGATGGTAGCCCGTATTTTTTTTAATACACTTTTACTCTACCATCCTCTACGATAACATCAAAATGATAGGGGTTTATAGCACATCCCTACACTTGAGCTTTTATTACTCTAACACTAATATGACCCGAATTGAAAAGATCAAAACACTTGGAGTACGTTATTACGCAAATAAGGGAATTGGCGTTCCCTTTTAGTCATTTAAAACTTTAACTTTTCCCATGAATCCCAATCGTCCCAAAACTGTATACAAAGGATATGACTCGACTTAGCAACTCATGCAAGTAACTAGATAATTGAACTAAGGGTTTAGGGTGATAACAATAATGCACTAAAAGTGAGTGCATATAGGGTAGGCTAAGGCGATTTGGGTGTATATTTGGGGGTGGGGTGTAGACAATGTTCTTCATTGATATTCCGAAAACCGAAACATCATGAGAACCGCGAAAAGGATAGGCTCCGAGGGTTTAACTAGGGGTATCGTGTACTAAAGATGAGTACAACGCAAAGGTGTGGGGAATTACTCAACCAATGTGGAAGAAGTAATTATATTACGGTATCAAACAAGGGTTATCCTAATGCCTCTTATCATTTAGTTATTCCTAACTACACAAGTGTAGTCTTACTAGCGATCTCGGAATGCATCACAAAACAAGTTCTAGAATCTAATATACTACCGGTTCACACTCTAAGCATTGAAGATGAATGCTTCAATTCCTACTAATCTAAGGGCGATCCTCACATTTTTGGTGGAATTTAAGTGGTAAAGGGTTTTGTGCTAGTCATATAACTTCCTATCCGTGAGACGCTTTTGTTAAGACTAATGGCCCACTCCTATATATTAGGAAAAATTTTAAATTTGGTGCCAAAATTACCCTAACCGACATTTTCTCATGGTTTATTACAAAAGTGCAATTGGACAAAGCAAATAATCAAGGATAAGCATAGTTTCAAAGTTCCCGTTTTATTCTCCCTCACTACACTTAAACCTGAACATTGTCCCCAATGTTCCCCTAAAGTATCAAAGTTATGATAAAAGAAGGTAATTAAAAACGAAAGAAACTAGTACTCCCTGATTAGCTCGGTAGGATCCGTGTGTGAAGTAGTGGTTAAATCCTTTCCAAGAAGAATGTATGCGTGAAAAACTCCTCCAACTTTATGTATCTTCTTCTTGATAAACAAAACCTGCACACTTGAAGAAAACAAACGAAACCTTCGAGTAAAATCGGCGGTAATAATATATAAGACTCGATTTAAACTAGGATATAATGCTTGTGGAATGGATGTTTACTGAATTTCTAAGAAAATTAAGACTGAAATTTCCAAAAATTTTAAGTAGCTCGAAAACGAGAAAAAATGATCGATGTTTTTATTCCTTCTCTGACGCCGTCAGGTTGCAATCTGACGCCGTCAGTTATCCCGACAAAAACGGTCTGCGATTTTCTGGAAAAATTATGGAAAATTTATATCTTTAGAATCGGAAAATTTCGCAAAACATCCATTATGACTCGATACAAGCATTTGACTCGAACAAACACGCAAATATATCTTTTAATCAATTGTTATTCTCATGTTCACGTTTCTTATGAAAACGTGTGTAATCCTCCCTACACTTATCCTTTAGGTAAAATACCTTTATATGCAATTAAGACGAGGTTAAAAACAAAATAAAGCATTTTTACAAATTTAAACATGAGAATAAACAATCAATAAAAGATATATGACACTAACAAGCAAACAATTAAGCATGGGTTGCCTCCTACGAAACGCTTTTCTTTATTTAAGAGTCTTGTAGCTAGACTCGTAGTCGTGTCCTACGTTACTTCATTACCGCCACCTTCTTCATCATGACGGTTTCCAGTGGGTGGTTCCATGTTGTAGAGATGCCCCATGATGCATTTCTCTAAAAGTTCGCTCTTCTCCCACTTGTCTTATATTTCTGGTCCTAAGTTCAAACAATCCTTATAGAATCCGAAAATCTTAGCCATAACATAATCTACTCCCTTTTCCTTATCCTCATCATTCCTATAATAGATCGACAGTTTAAGTTCCTTTTCATCATTAGAGAGTGATGAAAACTTCTCAATCTTAAACGGCATTTGGTAAGCTATGTCATCGGTCTCATCCTTGAATCGCACTACTCCTAACGAGGGATCATAGGTCATCCCTGTGCTTTCTATGAAGGGTTTTCCTAGAATAACGTGGGACAAGCTAGGGTCTATGGCCGTGCTAATATCATCCACAATTATGAAGTCCGTAGGAAACGTGAAACTACCTACATAAACGGGCAATCCCTTGATTCTACCAAGAAAATTGCAACCAACCTTAGGGTTTTCTGGATCTTGCCTAGTTGGGATAGGCTTCTTCATCACCCAATTGTAGTAAGTGCTAGTCATTATGTTGATTGGAGACTTGCGATCAATGTAGGCCTTTGCCACAAAAAGGTGTCCTATGCAACATGGTATGTTAAGATTCCAAGGGTTCCCAAACTTGATTCTAGGGCTTTTCCTAACATACATGTGACGGAGGTCACTTACTAAGTGAGGGTGGCGAGATAATTCTTCTTCCGTAGGAAACTTATTGAAATAATCATTGTCTACTTCATCTACTTCTTTGGTTGTTTCATTATTCTCAAGTGTATGGTCCTCTTCGTCATTAGGTTTCACTAAGGCGATGGTATTGACTAATTGAACGTGCTTAGCTAGCTTACTTGGGTCCTTAATCTCTACACCGGGAGGCTCGGGAGTTGAGATAGCACTAACCTTCCTATCATTATTGGTTATGGCTTTCAAAAGGTTATCTATCTTCCTATCCATATCGGCTTGTTGTTGGTTGAAACGGTCCGAGAGCTTAGCTATTTGGGCTTCTTGGGATGCGACAAGTTGTTGCAACATTCCTTCAATGTTTTGGCTAGGGCCATGAGATAGGGGTAATGAGAAATCATTAGAAGTGAATTCTTTGGTTTTTCCCCAATAGAAGTCGGGCTTGTCCTTCCATGCTTCTCGGGTGTCATTAAAAGTCCTAGGTCCGGTGTTGTGGAATCTTCCTCCCGTTCCATTAACACGCGAGGATGCGTAGTCAACGGAAGCATGTTCGGGGATCGTGTAAGTGCGCGGGTTATGAGGATCATTACACGGCTCACACGATGAGGAAACTTTGTTCACATGGCGTGAAGACTTAGGATTTTCGTAAGAGCTCATAAGAATTTTACTTGATCTTCAAGTTCAAGCATCCTACGGTCGGAAGGTTGTGAGTCAATTGGAGGCAAGGAGATTGCCTTAACGGTTTTGGGCAACTCACGGGGGTCATTCCAACTTTCGTTGTCATAGAGAGCAAGGTCCTCTATTATACCCCATGATTCTTCCGCGGTGAGATCACTAAGTTTTCCACCGGCCGCTTGGTCAATGGATCGACTTTACCAACGAAGTGGGAATATTGTATGACACATTCAAAAGAATGGTTGGTGCTATTCCAAAAGAGGAAAGATGAAGATGGACCACATGATGGATGACATCTCACCAACCACCACATGTTACATCTCACCTACCACCACAAGTCTTTGTATTTTTCCTATATATATGTTTGTATTGTAACAGAGATAGGTATGTATCCTAAACAAACACATAATACTTAGTATTAGTTGATAGGATCATCCTCTCATTGAAACACAAGCATAGCTTGGATCAATGAGAGTTTATTCGTCATTCAATGGGGATAATATACCGAAATTATCCCCATAAAAATTTGAGGATGTTATCATGTAGTCTAGTTGGTATTGAGTAATCTTGTATTTATTGATCTTCATTATTAATGAATGTGTTCTTCATTTTATCATGATTTACTCAATTCTTTGGACCAACAGCTTGCCGTCTCCTCCATTCCGTTGAAGATATGCAAGTGTATGTTCAAAATCAATGCCATAACGACGATGAGGCTCGAAAAAACGCTATTATAAGCGTCATCGAATTGTTTGACCAGGCGAAGGCGGCGAAGGAACAGATGAGAGAAAACTACAAGAGTTGCAATGACATTACTGTCACACCCTCGCCGGAGGCGGAAACACAAGGTGTAACGGAAGGGAACATAAGCACAAGATAATAGAACATACCAACGTTAAGATTTAAAATAAAGAGTACACCATTACAATACCAGTTTAGCCGACATCGGCAAATATATTACAAAGTTTAGATTCCAAAATATTGCGTTTTATTACATAACGATTTGTAGTGACAAGTGAAAACTTCATTATGCAAGACCTGGTAGAAAAGCTTACTAACGATCACCTGAAATGCATGAGAGAAAAACGGGTCAACTATGAAAAATAGTTGGTGAGTATACACGTTTCGTAAAATAAGAAAACTCGTAAGAGAGAGAGTCAAAGGTTTCGGTCATCGTAAGTAGTCCACAAAGCAAAGGCATTGTAAATCCACTCAGTTCCAAGTTCCGCCCATACAAAACTTGCAACCTGTGTGTTCACACCCCATTGCACAAAATATAGCGTATCAAGTAGTCAAGTATAAGTGGTCATAATAGTTCACAATATAGTACCACGTATATAATAATGTATGCCAGGCAAAGCCCCTAGAATAAATAATATGTGTCCCGTAACATAGTGGACGAGAGGTTGGCCGACCTCTAATAGCGCTATCCATACTACCTACTAATAGGAGACTAACAATGCGAATGTGCGAATGTACGAACAGTACATCATACAACTATTATATACAATTAAGAACACTCCGAACATGGGAGAATTTGCACTGCTCCGAACAGGGGAGTCTTTGTACGCTCCACCAATAAGGCGAGACTTTTAGGGTCATAGCAAGTACGGTCCAATAAGTTCAAACAAGTCATAGGCTCGTAATTATGTTTAAGGATTTGATTCGAGTTCAAAAGTTCTAGTCAAACGAGTTTATAAGAGTAGTAATCAATTTAGTTCAAGAATGGTTCATGCATTTCGCCCCAAAATATAGTAAAAACGGTAAAAAGGGGATGTGATTACTCACCTATTGCAATAGTTATGATGACAGAGTGGATGCAAAGAAATGAGACGCAACACTCTAACCGCGACCTATTATAAATGATATGCTCTATTATAAGTCATGAAACAATGTCGTGCATGCAAACTCATATGATATCCATACCACTTGTACACTTTTGAAAATAAAGTTTATCGTCGAAAAATAATCTTATAATGTCTTGACAATTTATAAATTATTTTACATGTATTTACGTTGAAATGATATCCTACGATAATCATTTAGTGATTTATTATGAAACTATAGCTTTTCGTCGTAAAATAATGTCATTTGACAATTTCATGAAAGTGACCAAATAGCCTCGAAAAGCTAGTCGTAAAATGGTGCACATCGAGTGTTAGGAAACAAACTCAACGGTTTTGGGAAGCTTGTATCATTATCTCAAAGTTTTAGCATTTAAGTTTTCATCCTAGAGGTCTCGATCACGGAGAAAAATATAGGTAAAGTATGGTACTTGTATCCGAAATAATGTTTAAGGGTGGTTTTCGGCAAAGTTTAAGTGACCGTATTTTATTTATTACAACTCCGCTTGACGAACGGTTGGACATTTCGGAAAATAGGCTAGGCGAACTTACTTTTACTAGAAGACATCATTTTGTAAAAAGTACTACATCCATGTTAAAAACGACCCTCAACATGGTCCTTCGTGGCCGTAATGTTTGTCTAATAGAAATATATAAATTTTGCTTATATAATATAGTTACGGCAACTTTGTTTAATGCGTGTAATTTAATCGTTACAAGTCCGTTTTCTACGTATTCTATATCCTTAACTTCGTATTAAAGTATACTAATATATTTTTGATAAGTCTACACATTTCATAACGCCTAAGCCTCATTTTTTACTCGTAAAAAGTGGAAGTAACATGCTGAAATTTCTGATTTTTATAGTTTTCGTCGTCTAACTTGAAAATATCATATCTTCTTCGTTATAACTCCGTTTTAACCCGTTCAAGCGGCCACGTTTTCGTTTTAAAGTATATTTTCTAAATATCTAGTCCAAAAATTTTTACCTGCTGTCGATAATTCCAGAATTTAAAAATAAGATCAGACCTTTAACTAAAGTTGTCGAAATTAGTTTTTCTCGCGCAAAACCTATTCTAACCAATTCAAAACAACGCCGAAGCTATTCTAATCCTACCATACACCTTCTTAGGGTGTCATGGGTTCCTAGACATCACCAAAAGTGATATGTTTCAAGGAGTAATTATAGGATGATGAATATGTATATATAACACTCAAAAACAATAAAAAATGGTATAGACATCAATATGACTTGCATGTTTTTCTCAAATATGATGAAATGAACATAATATAAATATGAAAGATGAATATGAACATGAAATGCTTACTAGTAACTTGATGAGGTTAAATGAACAAAGGTTAATCCTAACACCCTAGATTTTTATTTCAAAATCTTTACTAAGAGTGTGTCTAGATTGTGAATTAACTTGTCTTGAAAAAATTTGTGATCTCCTTCTTGTTTTTAATGGTGGCCGGTTCAATGGGGAGAAGAGAAGAGAGGATGGTTTGATTTTTACACTTTGTATTTTTAGTATCTATGTGTTGTTTGTAGTATAATATGAATATAAGTAAGATATTTAGCAAATAAATGGTGTGAGTCATCCCCTTGTGTCGACAAGGGGGTGTTTGTATTAACTAGTGATAATTTTTTTTTTTGTTAAGTATAAATGTGTAGTATAGATGTGTATTTGTAAGCTTAGTAATTAGGTATATATTTGAGCTTGTAAGGTAGCGTTAGCTAAATATAAATTTTAACGGGTCAAAATAACATATATTGAAGTCATAAAAATTATAAAAATATATTTCTTGCAAAATTTGAGTGAAATAATAATTATCGTGTAGTATTTACGAAAACCGTCGTAATTATATAAATATAACAATTTATATACAAAATAAATTTAAAACATTGGGTAAACTAATAATATTATTTTTATAATCTTAATATGAGTATAAAAATATATCGGGAATATTTTTGGAAGTATCGGATCAATTGTTCAAAATAATTAATTACGCGATAATGTTTATTTAATAAGAAATTATGCGTTTAACGTAAAATGCAAAACCATGCATGAACTAATATGATGATAATGATGCTAATGATATGTAGACTAAACCTAGTCTATATGAAATGCCCTTGATGATTGTTCATGAATTCGCGACTAAACCCCTAAGGTTACGCGAATTTGATACTTGTAAACCTAGTTTATGATAAACGATGAAATAGTAAATTTGAGAAATGACCGGAAATTGAGAATTGTGACATTCTTCCCCGGTTAGAGGAATCACGTCCTCGTGATTCAATTATTGATACTATAGTCCGAACCTCGACAAGTGTTCTAAAAGTTCATGCTCGTACAAATAGTCTAAATGATCATGTCAATGCTCATGCATATGGGTTCCTCATCCAACTAAATACATGCCCGTGATTAGATTTGATGGGGTAAACTTACCCAACACCGAACGTATCCCTCAAAAGACCTTTTGAGTAAAAACTTGACTCTTAGCTTGATTTTCGCAACTCATCAAACAAGAACTGTCACTAGATCAAGCTAGGAAACAAGTTGTTAGTAGGATAGGATTCAACATCCTTGAATGAAGTCTTTTGAAAGATCCGTTCGATCTTGGATTTGCTTACGCAAATCAAATCAACAAAAATAATTTACAACTAAAGGTCAATATCGATAGGTCTCAAATTAATCAATGTCGTGAACGTGATAAAAATTGGAAGGAAGTTATGCACTCAAAATCATGTTGTACAGAAATAAGGTGGTTGTTCGAAAGAATGTACCTGTTACGCGTTGCGGGCTTCCTCGGTGCCCATATAGAATGCTCGACCACGTGCGGGGGAAACATTAATGTTCTGATCTTGTGGGCCTTCTATTGCCAACGCCAGATTTGGACGATTACCTTCTTGGTTGGGAGTTCTTTTCAACTTTGGACATGTATTCGAAGGTGATCCGTGACTTCCACACTCGTAACATGCTTTTCTCTGTCCTTGGTTCCCAGTCCTGTTTGAGCAATTCCTCGCGAAGTGGCCCGTCCGTCCACATTTGTTGCACTTTGGCAGATCCTGAGTATTGATAATTACATCAGTACACATAGGATGTGGACCAGTGTATATCCTTTGGCGTCTGGTGAGTGCGCTCCATAGTTCCTGGTTATTCGTTGCCTCTTGTTTCTTTGGTCCCGGTCTCGGCTTCTGGTGATCCTCATGTAGCTTTCGTCCATTGTCGTTTGCTTTTGTTAGTTCTCGGACTGATCACATCATTTGTCAGCGATACGCCATGCCCACTGGCTTTGCAGTGGTTGGGTGAGACGAGGTGACGTCCTCCTAATTTCGGTATCAATCCCGTATATATCGGTCGATCAACTTCTCCACAGTGGAAACCATGTGAGGAACCATCCTAGTTAACTCGTGGAAACAGATCGTGTACTTGTCGACTTCTACTCCAACCATCAAGTGATTCCAAAATTCCGCTTCCAGACTGCACTTCATCTTTCTCGCGTACTCATCGGTTAGTAGTTTCTTAAATGCTTCCCAAGATAACGCATTTGCGGCCCTCTTCCTCTAGTAGGTTAGTTGTTCCACCGGTCAATGCTCGACCACTGTAGTAGACCGTGAGAGAACTCAACCTTGTTTCCTTCAGCACACTTCGTGATACTAAGTTTTGACTCAACATTTTCGAACCAGGGTTATCAGTCCTGCACCCTCGGTACCATAAAATTCCATTGGCTTGCATGTCATGAAAGTCTTGTAGTCGCATCCATGACCGGTGTTTGAAGTACCTTCTCCGGCGTTGGTTCGTCTAGCATCAAGGTGCGTATAATTTGGGCGAGTAGATCCGCTATTCCAGCAGCGTTGTTGTTTGGATTGTCATTGTTGTTTGGGATGGCATCATTGTTGACTCTGGCGTGTGTTTCTGCGACCATGATCCGCAATGGACCAAAATATCGGGTTGAGTAAATGACACTTTCGGACGAGATGAGGTTTAGAACGGTGGTAATGTGTGTTATAGTTAAAATATGACAGAACAGACATGCTATGTCTAACAAGTCGAAAGGTGGGAAAGAGAAGGTATAAACAAGGTACGATGCGTAAGCGTGAATATAAAATCATGCTATGCATACCCACCCGACCAATGCAGTTTGGTGACCGGACTCTAAAGACTCGACTAAACATGATTTAAAACTACCACTCTTATCATTGCATGGTTCTTCATAAATTAGACATAGTTGATCAGGCTATGTTTAATTTATGAGTAACGATCTACGATAGGACTAGTTGACTCGGATGATGTTCGATGTTTAATAAAACTTTATTCGGTTATAGCTGTGATTTTTATTTTTGAAAAATCGGCATTCTCTATAACCTTTGGCTCGATGCCAATCACACCCTCGCCGAGGGAAACACGAGGTGTAACGGAAGGGAACATAAGCACAAGATAATAGAACATACCAACGTTAAGATTTAAAAGAAAGAGAACACCATTACAATACCAGCTTTAGTGACATCGGCAAATATATCACAAAGTTTAGATTCCAAAATATTGCGTTTTATTACATAACGATTTGTAGTGACAAGTGAAAACTTCATTATGCAAGACCCGGTAGAAAAGCTTACTAACGATCACCTGAAATGCATGAGAGAAAAACGGGTCAACTATGAAAAATAGTTGGTGAGTATACAAGTTTAGTAAAATAAGAACTTCGTAGAGAGAGTCAAAGGTTTCGGTCATCGTAAGTAGTCCACAAAGCAAAGGCATTGTAAATCCACTCAGTTCCAAGTTCCGCCCATACAAAACTTGCAACCTGTGTGTTCACACCCCATTGCACAAAATATAGCGTATCAAGTAGTCAAGTATAAGTGGTCATAATAGTTCACAATATAGTACCACGTATATAATAATGTATGCCAGGCAAAGCCCCTAGAATAAATAATATGCGTCCCGTAACATAATGGACAAGAGGTTGGCGACCTCTAATAGCGCTATCCATACTACCTACTAATAGGAGACTAACAATGCGATATGTAACGAACACATCATACAACTATTATATACAATTAAGAACACTCAGAACATGGGAGAATTTGCACTTCTCGAGCGGAGTCTTTATCGCTCCACCAATAAGGCGAGACTTTTAGGTATAAAGTAAGGTCCAATAAGTTCAAACAAGTCATAGGCTCGTAATTATGTTTAAGGATTTGATTCGAGTTCAAAAGTTCTAGTCAAACGAGTTCATAAGAGTAGTAATCAATTTAGTTCAAGAATGGTTCATGCATTTCGCCCTAAAATATAGTAAAAACGGTAAAAAAAGGGGTGTGATTACTCACCTGTTGCAATAGTTATGATGACAGAGTGGATGCACATAAATGAGACGCAACACTCTAACCGTGACCTATTATGAATGATATGCTCTATTATAAGTCATGAAACAATGTCGTGCATGCAAACTCATATGATATCCATACCACTTGTACACTTTTGAAAATAAAGTTTATCGTCGAAAAATAATCTTATAATGTCTTGACAATTTATAAATTATTTTACATGTATTTACGTTGAAATGATATCATACGATAATCATTTAGTGATTTATTATGAAACTATAGCTTTTCGTAGTAAAATAATGTCATTTGACAATTTCATGAAAGTGACTAAATAGCCTCGAAAAGCTAGTTGTAAAATGGTGCACATCGAGTGTTAGGAAACAAACTCAACGGTTTTGGGAAGCTTGTATCATTATCTCAAAGTTTTAGCATTTAAGTTTTCATCCTAGAGGTCTCGATCACGGAGAAAATATAGGTAAAGTATGGTACTTGTATCCGAAATAATGTTTAAGTGGTTTTTGCAAAGTTTAAGTGACCGTATTTTATTCATTACAACTCCGCTTGACGAACGGTTGGACATTTCGGAAAATAGGCTAGGCGAACTTACTTTTACTAGAAGACATCATTTTGTAAAAGTACTACATCCATGTTAAAAACGACCCTCAACATGGTCCTTGCGTAATGTTTGTCTAATAGAAATATATAAATTTTGCTTATATAATATAGTTCTGACAACTTTGTTTAATGCGTGTAATTTAATCGTTACAAGTCCGTTTCTCGATTCTATATCCTTAACTTCGTATTAAAGTATACTAATATATTTTTGATAAGTCAACACATTTCATAATGCCTAAGCCTCATTTTTTACGTAAAAGTGGAAGTAACATGCTGAATTTCTGATTTTTATAGTTTTCGGTGTCTAACTTGAAAATATCATATCTTCTTCGTTATATCCGTTTAACCCGCTCAATGCCGCGTTTTGTTTTAAAGTATATTTTCTAAATATCTAGTCCAAAAATTTTTACCTGCTGTCGATAATTCCAGAATTTAAAAATAAGATCAGACCTTTAACTAAAGTTGTCGAAATTAGTTTTTCTGCATAAAACCTATTCTAACCAATTCAAAACAACTATGAAGCTATTCTAATCCTACCATACACCTTCTTAGGTGTCATGGTTCCTAGACATCACCAAAAGTGATATGTTTCAAGGAGTAATTATAGGATGATGAATATGTATATATAACACTCAAAAACAATAAAAAATGGTATAGACATCAATATGACTTGCATGTTTTTCTCAAATATGATGAAATGAACATAATATAAATATGAAAGATGAATATGAACATGAAATGCTTACTAGTAACTTGATGAGGTTAAATGAACAAAGGTTAATCCTAACACCCTAGATTTTTATTTCAAAACCTTTACTAAGAGTGTGTCTAGATTGTGAATTAACTTGTCTTGAAAAAAATTTGTGATCTCCTTCTTGTTTTAATGGTGGCCGGTTCAATGGGGAGAAGAGAAGAGATAGTTTGATTTTTACACTTTGTATTTTTAGTATCTATGTGTTGTTTGTAGTATAATATGAATATAAGTAAGATATTTAGCAAATAAATGGTGTGAGTCATCCCCTTGTGTCGACAAGGGGTGTTTGTATTAACTAGTGATAATTTTTTTTTTGTTAAGTATAAATGTGTAGTATAGATGTGTATTTGTAAGCTTAGTAATTAGGTATATATTTGAGCTTGTAAGGTAGCGTTAGCTAAATATAAATTTTAACGGGTCAAAATAAAATATATTGAAGTCATAAAATTATAAAAATACATTTCTTGCAAAATTTGAGTGAAATAATAATTATCGGTAGTATTTACGCAAAACCGTAATTATATAAATATAACAATTTATATACAAAATAAATTTAAAACATTGGGTAAACTAATAATATTATTTTTATAATCTTAATATGAGTATAAAAATATATCGGAATAATTTTTGGAAGTATCGGATCAATTGTTCAAAATAATTAATTACGCGATAATGTTTATTTAATAAGAAATTATGCGTTTAACGTAAAATGCAAAACCATGCATGAACTAATATGATGATAATGATGCTAATGATATGTAGACTAAACCTAGTCTATATGAAATGCCCTTGATGATTGTTCATGAATTCGCAGCTAAACCCCTAAGGTTACGCGAATTTGATACTTGTAAACCTAGTTTATGATAAACGATGAAATAGTAAATTTGAGAAATGACCGGAAATTGAGAATTGTGACAATTACGCTTGAACGAAAAGCTTTGGTCGACAAATTTTTAAAAGATCAAGCCCACAAAGATCGCGAGATTGCTGACAAGTTGTGGCGGTGTGTTCAAAAGGTATCGGACAACGCCGGCCAAAATCAATTGGAGCTATCGGAGAACAAAAACGACGGTGTAGGTGCATAAACTTGAGCTCACCGGGGAACCTCGCTAGACGAGGAAGATTTGGCTCTTCCGAGGGATTTGCGGTTCTCGTACTCCATCGTATGACTCGCATCGAGGAGCATTCGGATTAGATTTATGATTTATGTATTTCGTATCGTTTTTATATTTAATATATTATTGTTTTTATTTAGTATTGTAACATTTTAATTATTAATGAAATTTTATTTTGTGTTAAAAATGTTTTTTTTGAAAAAAAAGAAAAGAAAAGAACTTGAACTTGGCCTTTGGGGCACTTAATGCTTTGAAGGTCATTTGGAGAGAAAGGAGCGTGTGAGGAAAATGAGGGGATTGGGGCTCCTTATCAAGCGAGCTTAGGTCGAACACAATGACAACCTAGTTCACTCATGCCACATCAGCTTTCTCTCTCTGACGACGACCTAGTTTCCACAGTGGTGACCTGAGAATTTTTATTTTTTATTTTTTAAATTCAAATATTTTTAAAAACAAAAATAAAACTTCGTTAATAAAAATACTTAACATTACAACAATAATTAAAAACTTAAACAAATAAAACGTAGACGCTACAATACTTATTAAAAGCGAAAACATCACAAAAATCTTCATCGTCGATTCGTCTTCGTCACTTTCGTCTTCGCCTTCAATCTCTTGATTGCCTGCATTTCCACGGTTTCTCCAAATGTGTTCGACCAAATCAGATTTTAAGTTTAGATGAGTTGATCGATCCGTTAACTCCCGAGTAACTACTAAGATTCGCATGGGAACTTACCGGATCATAATCGGTGGCCCTCTTGTGAAACCATGTAGGACATATCCTACGCTTGTGTTTGATGATCATATTATGTAATATGATGCATGTATACACAATATTTTCGAGATCTGCTTATGCACCCTCGGCGAAACTTTAAGCATTTTCCACTTCTTCTTCAACACGAAAAGCTCGCTCCACATCTTTCCTTGCGCCGTGCTTCCTCTTGTAAAGTATTATTTTTCATCACCGTGGGAGGATTTGAAATCGACTTAACAAGAACAGACCATTCTGGATATATCCCGTCAGTAAGATAATATCCCCTCTTGTAAGCAACATCGTTACCCTCGAATTCAAGTTCTGGTGCTCTCCCAGATTTGATATAATTAAAAACGGGGGAACGATGTAAAACGTTTTTGTCGTTATTTATCCCGGAGACACCAAAGAACACATGCCAAATCCATAAATCTTGGGAGTGACGCTTCCAATAAAATGAATGGATGTGGCCGTGATCACCCTAACATATTGACCTCTCAAACTATTTGGGCAATTCTCCCACTCCCAACCTGTACAATCAATGCTTCCCATCATCCCAGAAACCATGCTTATGCTCGTGACGAGCATATAATCTTCAAGGTCGGAATCGTGGGCTTTCAGAAATACTCACACCATATAACTCCATGATAACGTGCAAAAGTTACGGAGACAATCGCTTGTTGTTGCACCCACTTGCAGAGATTCGTCAAGAGAATCGAGGAACGGCGTATCCCAATTGACGAATTGCCGCAACAGACACTTGACCAATGGGGAAATACCAAGTACGCCTCTACAATCAGGAGTTTGTTGAAAATAAGGAGAATAATTGGTTACCTCTTGCACAATTTGAGTGAATAGGTCTCGGCGCATCCGAAACCGCCGACGGAATGTTTTTTCGTCATGCAACGGTTCTTCGGAGAAGTAAGTGGCAACTAAACGATTATGAGCACCTTCGCGATCCTAGGCGTAGTTTCGTTGAGCCTTTGGCTGACGCAGTAAGTGTCCCAAGCGTGCTGCGTAAATTCCATAAACTCCGTAAACTCGCCATAACTTCTTCCTCGTCGGAAGACGAAGAATTAAAAAATATCTCGTAAGACATAATTATCAAAATGAGTTTGAAAGTGTTTATGAGAAGTTGTTTGAAATTTTGTGTTTAAAAATGTGTTTGAGGTTGGTATTTATAATGTTGTAAAAGTGGTAAAGTTTTTTTACAAACGGTTTGATTTTTTGGAGTTTTGTGGCTTTGACGCTCGGTTGAGAAGCCAACCTAGTTCACGGATATATTGCCCTCAACCGGCCTCAACCGATCACTCGACCGACAAGGGCAACCGCCCATTGTGTTCAGCCTTATGAGTGAGGGGGGTTTGTTGTGGTTAGTTGTGGAGAAGTGAGATGCTGATGCGGCGCTGAGGTGGCACTGATGAAGTGATGATGCCTTGTTATGACACCTTCCCCTCTTACACGTATATCCTCCAAGATAATTTTATTTGCACACATGTGTTTTTAAAGATGATACATTAAAACAATAAAATATCATACAGTATATTAAAACTATCAGCTTATTGAGGAGGTTAGCTAAACACCATCTACATATCACATATGTATTTAAAGATGATTAGTCGTGTTGCGTCGGGGTTCACCTTTGCTTAAAACAATATATACATGTTAAATTTTGGGGTATTAATATGTGGCAAACATGTCATTCTATCAATTTCTAATGGCTTTCAAGTTATGTTCAGCGCAGGGTTATTACAGGGGTTAATCATGGACAAAGAATAAAAGGTTTAAAGTTCCAAGATGCTCGTTTCTGCTGAAGCTATTCTCATTTCTGCTGATGAGTCATTTATAGCCGTTAGAGGGGTCTTAGTGTAACTTAATATCCTATTTAATAAGTCCCTTAATCTAGGGTTAGACGCACTTGTGTGTGCAGTCATTTCTCACACACTCTTCTCTTCTCTTTGATCATTTCACTGATCTTGTCTATTCTTTGTATTCGTATGATTATTGTCTCATTGACATTAATCTAATCTTGTAACATTTTGGATACTATTGTTGATACAATCTAAGCCGACTATTGAGGCTTAGGTTTGAATAAAAGTTCTTCTGTTTACTTGTTGTTGTTGATACTTTAGTACATGGTATCAGAGCATCAGGCTCATAATCATTATTGATTCTACATCCAAGGGTTTCCTTGTGGAAACTTGGGGACATCTCTTCAGCAACAACTTGGTGGTTTGTGGTTATTGCTATTGGCATAATCACTGGTTATTACTTATTGTGATTTGTTCTTTCCGTGCATATTCTTTGTGTAAGTCTAAGTCTAATCTCTTCTTCATACAAACAGTACTTAAGTCTTTGTAAGTGCAAACGGGTAAACTAACATCTTGATCTGCCACCTCTGAGTGGTGTGAATACCTGCTCTGGTTTACCCCAGTTCACAGGCTTGGTTCTTGTTGTTTCTTAATTACAAAGTCTTATTTATTTCTTTATCTATCTATCTGTCTGTCTTATTGTTTGTATTATGGCTATTGGTGATGATAATATTGGTGGTGGTGGTTCTTCCACTGAGAAAAGCTTATCCTTTGGTGATGCTTTGTATTTACACCCCAATAACACAAATGGTACACCCATTATTACTATCAAACTCACTGGAACTGAAAATTACAAAATATGGAATATGGCCATGACCTTTGCCTTAAGGAACCATAATAAGTTAGGGTTTATTGATGGTTCTTGCATAAGAGATGATTCGAACCCTAGTCTTGCTAATCAATGGGATACTTGTAACTCTGTTGTGGTTACTTGGATCCTTAACTCTCTCAGCCCTGAACTACTTGCTGGTGCTATATATGCTAAAACTGCTTACGAAATGTGGAATGACCTTAAAGATACCTATGATAAGGTTGATGGTTCCGCTATCTTTAATTTGCATAAAAATATAAACTCTCTTAGTCAAAGTGGGTCCTCTTTTCGATTACTATAACAACCTTAACTCTTTATGGAAACAATTTGATTGTATGATTAGCTTGCCTCCTTGCACTTGTGAGGCTGCAAAACATTTTGAAAAACACAATAAGCTAATCAAGTTAATGCAATTTCTTATGGGTCTTGATGACTCCTATGTTCCCATCATAAGCAATATTTTAACCAGGGATCCTTTGCCTAATGTCAAAACTGCTTTCTGTTGTCTCGGAGAAGAATCTCACGTAAATATTTCATTCGGAATAGCTCGCTAAACCCAATGCTACTGCTTTTTTGCAAAAACTTCGATGGTGGAAAAATTTTTGATAACAAAAAAGGATTTAACAACAAGAATTTTAAAAATTATGATTTTAATGCTGGTAAAGCTCAAACAACGAGGACCAAACATGAATCTCAAATGTACTAACGCAAAACACCGGTCACACGTTGATAGATGTTATGATCCGGTTGGTTATCTGCGCGGATATGTTAAAAGGAATTTTAATTCCAAACCCTTGGCCAGTAACAATGTTTCACGACACTAATCTTTCCACTAATAATGGAGCTAGCAACTCTCCGTCTCTTTGTCTAATGAACGACTCTCCGCACTCATGAGTCCGCTTAATGACAACAATCTGTCTTACGCTAATGCCAACGTAGCGGGTAAAAACTTTTCGTGAACCTTCTTTAATGGCAGTGTCAAGTTTAACATAAAATTTGATAAATTCTTTAACAACAACACTAAAACCTTATCTGGAAACATAAGTCTTGGTTGGATTGTTGACTCTGGTGCAAATCAGCACATGACTGTTTCTGCAAAATTTTTAATTAATGTTGTTGACATTTCAAATCTTGGTCTAACCGTTGGTCATCCCAATGGTACTCATGCCTTAATTACTAAAATTGGTGATTTAAAGGTCAATAATGACCTAACTCTTTTGATGTTAAGTTGTTCAGTACAATGTCAGTCTGCTGTCTGTTCATAAGATTGCTAGAGACAATAAAATGTTTGTTGGCTTTAATGAATCTAATTGCTATATATAGGATTTACATCAAAAAAAGATTGTGGGGATTGGTAAACAATGCAATGGGTTATATATGTTTGATATTGATTCCACATGTAAGATTGCTTCTAATAACTGCATTTCTGTTTGTCATGTTTCTAGAAATCTCTGGCATCAAAGACTTGGTCATCCCTCTGACCAAGTCCTACATATACTTAAGTCCACACTTAATCTTGATGGAACCTCTGAATCTGACCATCTTTGTGATACTTGCAATAAAGCTAAACAAACCAGGGAACCATTTCCTTTAAGTGAACATAAATCAACTAAAATTGGTCAACTTGTTCATCTAGATGTATGAGGACCATATAAAGTCACTAGCAGAGATGGTTACAAATATTTTTGACCATTGTTGATGACTATTCTAGGGCACGGGTTTATATGCTTAAGGGAAAGGATGATGTTTATGTTTCCATTGTTAACTTTACTCATATGCTATCAAATCAATTTGAACACAATGTTAAGATTTTTAGAAGTGATAATGGGACAGAATTTGTCAATAACAAACTTCAACACTTCTTTCATGAAAAGGGAATTTTACATCAAACCTCTTGTGTTTACACCCCTCAACAAAATGGTATTTTAGAAAGGAAACATAGGCATCTCCTTAATGTGGCTAGATCCCTTATGTTTAGGGGGAATTACCTCTATATCTTTGGCCTGAATGTGTTCTAACTGCTGCTTATGTCATAAGCAGGTTACCCTCTTCGTGTTGTCCGCAAGTCTCCTTTCTTCCTTGTGTATGGGCATGACCCTTCACTCTCTCTCCTTAGAGTCTTTGGTTGCTTATGTTATGCCACCATTCTCAACATCTCCGATAAATTTGGTAGTAGGTCTGAAAAAAGTGTCTTTATTGGCTATTCAAATGAGAAAAAAGGTTACAAACTCTTGAGCTTAGAAACAAAAATATTTTTTATTCCAGAGATGTCAAATTTTATGAAACTGTTTTTTCCTTCAAAATGAAAAATTCTTTGTCAAAACCTTTTGTTGAAACTTATGTACCTAAAGATTTAAATCACAAAAATTTCTTTGACTCACAAATAAGTCCCAATGATGAAGGGAGAGTGACATCCTATGATGATGGCACTGTGGTAAGTCATCCTACTAGGATTGATGAACCGGTTGCAACATCTATAGATGATAATACACACCTTGAGGGCACCATATCACATGAATCACATACTGCTGATGCATCTTCGATTCTGCGATAAATCACCGATTGCTGAACAAGAAAGAGGCTTGCCGCCACTCTGTTAGAAGGTCAACCAGAGTTTCTAAGTTGCCCAGTAATCTTAATGACTTTATTGCATAAGGGAAAGTCAAATATGGTGTTGAAAAGGTTGTTAATTATTCTAATTTAAACAAAGATAATTACTGCTTTGCTTCTAGTCTTAATAAAAGTATTGAACCTACATGCTATGAAGAAGCTATCCTTGATAGTAATTGGGTTGATGCTATGAACTCTGAAATTGAGGCCTTAAATGAAAATCATGCTTGGGATATAACCGATCTCCACCTAATAGAACTCCCATTGGTTACAAATGGATCTTTAAAATCAAATATAAAGCCAATGGTGAAGTTGATAGATACAAGGCTAGATTAGTTGTTAAAGGTTATAATCAAAGGGAAGGAATAGACTATGATGAAACCTTTTCTCCTGTTGTGAAAATTTCTCTTGTTAGATGTCTTATTGCTTTAGCTGTGAAAAACAAATGGCCTCTCTTCCAACTTGATGTTAACAATGCTTTCTTGTATGGAGATCTTGATGAAGATATCTATATGACCATCCCTAAGGGGTTCTGTAATGAGAACAATAAAAATAAAGTTTGCAAACTTGTCAAGTCTCTATACGGCCTAAAACAAGCTCCCAGGAAATGGAATGAAAAACTTGTCGGTGTTTTAAAGGAAAATAATTTTGTTCAATCTGTCAATGGTCATTCCTTATTCACGAAAACAGAGAATAACAAGTTTATTGCTCTGCTTGTTTATGTGGATGATATAGTCCTCACTGGAAACTGCATTGATGAGATAAACCTATTTAAAGAGTTTCTAAAATCAAAATTTCATATCAAAGACTTGAGGAACTTAAAATACTTTCTTGGTATTGAGGTTTTAAAAACTGGAAATGACATTTGTCTCTCCCAAAGAAAATACTGTCTTGAACTCCTCAAAGAATTTGGTCTTCTTAGGTGCAAACCTGTGTCTACTCCTATGGAACCCAACTCTGTCCTTCCATACATTCCCACTGCTGATGATCCCCTTCTTGTCAACATCACTGGTTATCAGAAGTTACTTGGGAAACTTATCTATCTCACCCATACAAGACATGACATCTCATACTCAGTTCATTGTCCGGCACAATATATGCATTCTCCATTAAAATCTCATCTAGAATGTGCCCTCAATGTTCTGAGATATCTAAAAGGAGCTCCCGGAAAAGGTCTAAGGTACAATTTCAGCAACTCTGAAAATCATCTTGAAGGATATAGTAATGCAGATTGGGCCAAATGCAAGAAAACCAGGAAATCTATCACAGGTTATTGTGTTTTCTTTAATGATTGTTTGATCTCATGGAAAAGTAAAAACAAAATACTCTTTCAAAATCTTCCACGAAGCGAGTATAGATCTATGTCTACTACGCCTGTGAAATCATTTGATTCAAAAAATCTTAAAAGACCTAAAAGTTGATATCAATCTTCCCTGTTAATCTTTTTGTGATAACAAACGCTTTACAACTTCTGTCAATCCTGTTTTCCATGAACGATCAAAACACTTTGAAATTGATGTCCACTTCATCAGGGGAAAAATTGCAAGAGGAGTTATAAGTGCCAAAAAGATTGGCTCTTCAAACCAAACTGCAGACATACTTACTAAAACCTCCCTGTTTATCAGCATAAATTCTTGTGTGAAAAATTGATATTGTTTGATATGTTTGCTCATCAGATTAAGGGGAATGTTAAATTTTGGGGTATTAATCTGTGGCAAACATGTCATTCTATCAATTGCTAAATGGCTTTCAAGTTATGTTGCAGAGGGTTATTACTGAGGGTTAATCATGGACAAAGAATAAAAGGTTTAAAGTTCCAAGATGCCGTTTACTGGCTATTCTCATTTCTGCTGATGAGTCATTTATAGCATTTAGAGGGGTCTTAGTGTAACTTAATCTCCTATTTAATAAGTCCCTTAATCTATGGTTAGACACACTTGTGTGTGCAGTCATTTCTCACACACTCTTCTCTTCTCTTTGATCATTTCACTGATCTTGTCTATTCTTTGTATTCGTATAATTATTGTCTCATTGACATTAATCTAATCTTGTAACATTTTGGATACTATTGTTGATACAATCTAAGCCGACTATTGAGGCTTAGGCTTGAATAAAAGTTCTTCTGTTTACTTGTTGTTGTTGATACTTTAGTACAATACATACATTCATTTTTAGGTTTTTACATTTTTTTTATCCGCCAAGTCTCCTTTGTAGAACACCATATTAACGGTTTATGAATTTTTGATTTTTCGTTAGTGTTGCGAATTTTATAACTCTAACATAAAAGCAACCAACCTTAAATATTGTCTAAGAATATAATGTGAAATGTAAAAATTTTAGCTTTTATAAAATTAAGGTTACTTTTATAAAACCACGATGCTTTTGGACTATTTTGAACTTTTAAAAATACGTTAAAAATCCGAAAAAGATATGTGGGATGTGGAATAGTCCCCTTGATCGGGGAAGCTCCGAGCCATTTAAGAAGGTTGAATAAACACAAGATATAAAGTGTTTTGATGCAAAACAAAAGTCTAATTTCGCAATATAATAAAAATGGTCTGAATTGCGCAAAATGGGTTGTTATCAAAGTTAACTTTAAGGTCATCGAGCATAAAAACAAAACTTTTCTATATTGTTTGCATGCATGTAGCGACGACATTAATTTAATACAAGAAAAGTAAATCTAACAAACCATTAACAAAAGTCTTAAAACCAACTTCATACACATAGTGCACAAAATTTAACATAAATGGAACATATCATTTAAAATTAAAAAGCAAATAACTTAAATACAAAAATACAACAAAAAGTCATAACCAATATCTTTGTTGGGATTGTCTAACCAGCAGGTCTTGGGCACCGGTTAAGAAGAGGGAAGGCCCACAAAAAAACACTAAAAAAATAATTTAAATACTCAAGGACCCACATTTTTTCAATAAAAAATATTTTTCTACTTTTTGTGGCCTCAGCTTTAACAGTCTTGCCGAGGCACTGGTTAGACAATCCCATCTTTGTTTAGCAACATGATATAGTAAATAACATGTATATATTTTAGCTACACATTTGTTCAAGTTGAGTCAGCCATTTGTATTCATGTTGTTTCGTTCGTATGTTTTTTTCTTTTGGGTCTTTTTTTTTTTTTAATTGTCTTGTTAATTGAATTGGGGCGCCTTGTATTGTATCTTAGTCTCTTTTGAAGTTCTCTATAATATGTTGCTTTTCTAAAAAAAAAAATTAGCAACACAAAATATTAACGATCACAAAACATTGGTTAATTCTTTGACATCATTTTCCTAAATTCTTCAAAATCGATGAAACCATCACCATTTGAATCAACCGAGTTAATCATGTTCTCGCAATCCTTAAGCGTGTAATTCAACCCTATTCCACCCAATATTTGATGCAACTCACTAGCCGAAATCACTCCATTATTATCTTGATCGTATAGCTTAAACAATTCCTTAAGATCATCAAGCCTGTCACCATCACATTCACCCGCAATTCCATTTTAAAAATACGACAAACTCGTCTAGGCTAATGAAACCATCAGAATTGGTATCGGTTGCTGTCAATATACGCTTGACCTCTTCAGGAGACGTGTCGGATCATAGTGATTTCAAGACATTGATTAGCTCCTCTTTAGAGATCAAAGAGACTCATTTCTTTATCTTCTGGTAAAAGTTCTTTATCAGGGTAGAAAACTCTTTATATTTTTCCTTAGTTTTCTTAAGCAACCATCACTTATTCTATAATTGAACATGACGAAACTGTCATTCAGTAACTACATTTCCAGCAGCTGCAAATACCAAATCTGCAGTTTGACTCCATACCTCACAAACTTGGTGTGAGACACGTTATACTATATGCAGCTCCCAACCATTTATAGCTTTAAATACAATCCATCCCAGTTTGTATCTATAATGTTTTCAGAATGCACGGGAAGCTAACTTTAGCATGTTCTTTTTGAGATTCAGGAAGTGGTGCATTTCGCATATGATATTTACATATAAAGATTTTCTACTAAATTAATTTCTATATTACTTTGCAATAATATGGAAGCTTAACTTCACAACCATGCTCTATAGAGATTATATCACTGCATAATCTATTGAGATAATAAGACATTACTAAAACTATGAAAAATGTATCATCAACGAGTCTTAATTTCCATAGAACTCTAGTCTCTGTTGGTTTGTGGGAGTTTTAAAACACGACAAAACAACTAAACGCGTATGAGCCGATGGCCGGGGGCACACGCGATAAACACGAGTATACGTGTCGAACGTAATTATACTTGAATATTATACCCGTTACATGCATGCAAGCTTGACCCGATCACAGTTAAGATCCATGGGATGTTATGGATTGAACATGGGTCGAATATGTACATGCCTCGGGCCCTGGGTTCACTGATCGGGTAAAGAAAGGCATGTGGGTTTGCTTGGGTTGATATCTTGTTGACCAAGTCTAGGTAACCTAGACAAGGGACGGATTGTGACCCTATATAAGCCAACCTATACCCCTTGCTGTAACATGCATCATTATACCTAAACTATACAAAACCAATTCTATCCATGCTACAAAATTCCAGTCGACAGTTTATAAGATCAATTGGGGTTGTGTTTGTTTTGTTCTATCTTAAACTTGCTTCGAATCAAGTGTTTAAGGATTAATAGATTGGAGTTTCTTGCTCCTGGTTTCCAAGTCGAATAGCACCAGTAGCAAGTAAATGTTTCTTTGTTTTCCTGATCGTGGGTTTTATATGGGACAAAGAAGGAACACAATATCGGACGTGTTGTCCGATATCGGGTATAGAAGCGTTTAGCTTCTTGATTCGTTTTCCTGTTTCTTGGACAGGAGCATAGACGGAACTTGGATGAATATGTTGGGAGGGCCGAGTCTATATGAGTTAATTTGGAATGGTCAAAATTGCATTTCCTTTAAGCAAATATAAGTAAAACTTCAAAGTTTTGGGAGGGCCGTGGCCCTCCCCGGTCTCCATTAAGGTCCGTCTATGGACAGGAGTATATAGGCAGGAATCAAGTTTGTCTTGGAGGTTTCTTGTTTATATATATTATATTCAAGTAGGTCACTTGTTGATTGGTTTATATTTTACGTTCTCGACTAGCAACAATCGAACGTATATGTTAATCGGGTTTGTGTGTGATACTCTTCAAGGTATCTATTTTAGATACTTAAGGTTTCTTGTTCCGTAACTAGAGATCAATTGCCAAGCAAGGTTAGCTTTTCTTAATCCCTTTTAATTAATTAATATTGTATTAATTATGTGTTTATTAATTACGTGTTAACATAATTGTATTAACTAGATCCAATATCCGTTGCGTACTCGTAGAGGTTACTGGTTAACTGCTTCTAAAATCCCAACAGTCTCGACAGGTTAAATAGGTTTTCCTACAAGTTTAAGCTGATTTGGGTGTATCCCTATACAGCAAACAATAAATGAGCTTCGAGTGTTATCCATTCTAGTTCTTGCTTTACAAAAAGCAAGTGGCGGATTTAACTCGAAAAGCTTTGATTATGATTCAGTCGACATTAAAACATACGTCATTAATTAGGGAAATTAAATCTTGAGATAAAATGAAAATCAACAAAGAAGATTATTTTTACGTTTAAATTCTTCAAGTATGGAAAACCGGACCCAAAAATCCCATTTTCATAATTTCATTTTTCATCCAACAAAGCACACAACGTATTTACAAAAAGATCAAACATATTACTAACAAATTAGCCTACTTTTAGCATAACACACCGAACCCATATAACAACTCATCTAATATGCAAAACTGAGTATTTGGCTAAGCTTGTCGAAAAAAACACATCTTCTAAGGTGTGCGATTTAAACACACTTTCTAAGCCTTCCAAAAGCTGCTTAACACTTTTTTGGGATGTGTTTGAATAAGGCTATCAACACACAATAACCTAATCTAAACGCCCCCTCAAACCCAAAAAGCCCATCATTTTGGGGTAATTATGGGTTCGGACTTTTTGACCGACTAATCCACGTGTTCGAGCCCACAGCCACACAGACAAGTAAAGCCCTCCCCTTTTTAGGAAGGTTGCCGTGGCCACATCGTGGTTATTTGTTCCAAGCACGAATAAAATTCGAGACCTCCATCACTTTAGTAAACATCAAGCATTTAACACATACAACACTAAACATAACAAATCAAACAAATTAACGAAAGGGACTTCTGGGTCAGAGTTTAAAGCAAAAAAATATGCAAAATGACAGGTCCTTATCTTTTATGGGTATTGAACTTGTGACCTATTAGATAGTCATATAACCATCAAAGCTAAGAACCCATTCAGTTATTAAATTAAATGCCATGGATATTATCATATTTCAGAAACTTCGGTCAATCAATAAAAGCTTTGCCTGGTATGATCGTAAAACTTTAGAATTTAACTTCGACGCTTTTATTCTAAACTTTTGATAAAACCCATTACGTTGAGTGACTTTTGAGACAGATTACACATATATTCTCAAAGGGATTTTATTTGCACACATGTGTTTTTAAGGATGATATATTAAAACAATAAAGAATCATATATTAAAACTATCTGCTTATTGAGAAGGTTAGCTAAACATCATCTTAATATGTATTTAAGTATGATTAGTCGTGTTTTCTCTAAGTTTTTCGACTTTGCTTAAAACAATATATAAATACGTTTGAATCCGACACGTTTCCTTTATAGAACACCGTATTCATTCGTTTTTGAATTTTGATTTTATAACTTAGCTATTGTGTGAGAATATAATGTGAAATGTAAGAACTTTAAGCTTTTATAAAATAAAAGTTATTTTTGTAAAACTACTTTGTTTTTGGTCTATTTTGAGCTTTCGAAAAGATGTTAAAAATCCGAAAAAAATATTTGGGAGGTGGGAATCGTCCCCTTGATCATTGGGGAAGCTCCAAGCCATTTAAGAAAGGCTGGATAAACACCGAATAAAGAGTGTTTTGAAACGGAATAAAAGTCTAATTTTGCAATATAACAAAAATAGAAATGATACATGAGCCTAAACTTGAACCTAAAAACAGACTTAAAAACACTTGGCAAGAACCTGACGGGTTGTAAAATAAGCGGGTCCCAGTGTGCAGCCGTCAGAATTTTGTCAAGTGTTTTTAGGTTCAAATTTAGGCCCATGTATCATTTCTCTAACAAAAATGTTCTGAACCGCGCAAAGTGACGAATTTTGTCTTTGAAGAAGTGAGTCTTATCAAAGTTAACTTTAAGATCATCGAGGATTAAAAAAAAAAAAAAAAAAAAAAAACTTTCTATCTATATTGCATGCATGCATGTAGGTAAAATACAACACTAATTTATCCCAGAAAAGTAGATCTACAAAATCACTAACAAAAAATCTTAAAACCAATTTCATACACATAATGCACAAAATTGTAACATATTATAAAGCAAATAACTTAAATACAAACTTGATATACAACAAAAAGTCAGAGGAGATATTCCTTGTAATCCCATCTTAAACTAGATAAATTTGTAACATGATAATAAATAACATGTACATATTTTAGCAATACAAATATTAACGTTCACAAAACATTGATTAATTCTTTGACATCATTTTCCTAAATTCTTCAAAATCGACGCAACCATCACCATCTGAATCAACCGAGTTAATCATATTCTCGCAATCCTTAAGCGTGTAATTCAACCCCATTCCGCTCAAGATTTGATGCAACTCGCTAGCTGAAATGACTCCATTATTATCTTGATCGTATAGCTTAAACGCTTCCTTAAGATCATTAAGCCCGTCACCATCACATTCACCCGCAATTCCTTTGCAAAATACAACAAACTCGTCTAGGCTAATGAAACCATCAGAATTGGTATCAGTTTCTGTCAATATACGCTTGACCTCTTCAGGAGACGTGTCGGATCCTAGTGATTTCAAGACATTGATTAGCTCGTCCTCAGAGATCTTTCCATCACCATTGGTGTCGAAGCGGTTAAAGATGGTCTTAATTTCTTCTTTGTCCGTTGGGAATACGGATATCGATTGGTTGGATGTTTCGGGTGACATTTTGGGAAATTTTACGATATTTTTTTGGTTTGGTTTGGTTTTGTTGGGATGTTTATGATGAATATGGAAAAAAACTTGAGGTAGAAATGCATGGGAATATATTCATGTTCGCATATTACGTGGATACAAAAGAAATATTTGGTTGAAATAAATCGAGTTATTACTTTGGATTTCTTAAAAAGTAATCATGTCGTTAAGTGCTTTTATAAAATATTTAGAGCACATAGTTTTGTTAACTTTTTTTTTTTAATTTAATGTGTATAGGTTTTGTGTTAAATATTGTGAAATACATGTGACAAAAATTACAAAGATAAATAAAAGAAATCAGAAAAACATTTGAAAAACAAGAAATAGATTAAACATCTTGAATGAGTTTAAAAGTGTTAATTAATATAATTTAAGTGCATCCGCTATGGATGAACCTATTAAAGGTTTATAGAATTGACACATTTTATAATGTCATTAATTCATAAAACTTTTCATATTATAAACCTATGTTTTTGATGTTTATAAATTGTTTCAAAATTTAAATGTCATTTATTATTTAGTTAAAAAAAAAAAACAAAGAAAAAAGCTAATAAACATTTCTTGAACCTCTTCAAGATCTTAAATCTTTTCATGCCACCTAAGTATAAAATTATTCTTCACTATGGTACAAAAATTGTTAGACCTCTTCATAATTTTATACATATTTTTAAACATTCATACTGAATTCTCTAAGGGTGCGTTTGGTTCGCAGAATGTTTTTGAAGTAATTGTAATCTGTAGAAGGAATTGTAATTTGAATGAATTGTAATTCAAAGAATTGGAATGTGTCGGAATTATAATATGTTAGAATTGTAATTGATGAAATCTGTCATTATGTTTGGTTGACTTGCAACGTAATGTAATTCATAAAATAATAATAATAATATAATTATATAATAATAATATTACTAATATAATAATAATAATAATAATAATAATAATAATAATATAATATAATAATAATAAATAATATTATATAATAATAATAATAATAATATAATAATAATAGTAAATAATTGGAATGTGTCGGAATTATAATATGTTAGAATTGTAATTGATGAAATCTGTCATTATGTTTGGTTGACTTGCAACGTAATGTAATTCAAAAAAACATTAATAATAATAATAATAATATAATTATATAATAATAATATACTAATATAATTATATAATAATAATAATAATAATAATAATAATAATAATAATAATAATAATAATAATAAATAATAATAATAAATAATAGATAATAATAAGAATTATATAATAATAATACTATTAAATAATAATTATTATTATTATAATAATAATAATAATAATAATAATAATAATAATAATAATAATAATAATAATAATAAACAATAATAATAATAATAATGCAACTCTTGAGGACCTTAAAACTAAGCATCCCTTCAAACTTGCTCCTTCATTGCCGCATTTACCCATTGATAATCACCAAATCATTGCACCTCCCGCTATGGTTCTTAATATGATTAAGAGTTTCCCTCGTGGTACGTCTTGTGGTCAAGATGGTTTGCGTGCCCAACACCTTTTGGATTGTTTAAGTGGTGCTGCTGTGGCTATTTCTGATGAGTTAGTCGCTTCTATCACCCAAGTGGTGAATCTCTTTCTTGATGGTAAGTGCCCCAGGGCTTTGGGTGAGTATATTGCTAGTGCTCGTCTCACTCCGTTGGTCAAGCCAGGAGGTGGTATCCGTCCTATTGCTGTGGGGACCATTTGTAGGCGTTTAGTCTCAAAGGTTAATGCTGCTATGATTGGTCATTCTTTGGATGGTTATTTAAATGAACTGCAGTTTGGTGTTGGGGTATCTGGAGGAGGAGAGGCTATTTTGCATGCCGTGAATCGGTTGATTGAGGACCGTGGAGATGAGGTTGGTATCTCGATGTTATTGGTAGATTTTTAAAACGCCTTCAATTTGGTGGATCGTGAGGTTATGCTACAAGATGTTCGCCTTCGTTGCCCTGCAATTTCACGTTGGGTGGAATTTTGCTACTCTAGCCAGGCAAGATTATATTATGGGGAGCACACCTTATGGTCTCACCAAGGGGTACAACAAGGTGATCCACTTGGACCTCTGCTTTTTGCTTTGGTGTTACATCCTTTGATATGCAATATTAGAGACTCCTTTAGCCTTTCCCTTCAAGCGTGGTATCTGGATGATGGCACTATTATTGGCGATACTTTGGTCACGGGGAAGGTTTTAGAGCTTATTATGATGGATGGACCTCTTCGTGGTTTGCACCTTTTAATGCTAACATGGAGATTGATCTTTTGAGTAATCCAAGTGAGATCGCTGCCCCCAAACTTATGAAGAAACTGACAGATATATATTTCACACGTGTTACTCAAACGGCTGAATCCTCTTTTTTTCTATCTACTCGACAAATGGCTTTATGGAAATCTCAGATGGAGGACCATACTTCTGATTGGCTTAGGGTGGTCCCGATCTCTGGGTTAGGGCAGACTATGAATGTTAGGACCTACTGGTGTGTGTTATGCTATCGATTGGGTGTTCCTTTATTTTCTATTCAGATGCCATGTCAAGCTTGTTCCAGGGTCTTTACCCGGAATATTTATGGGGACCATGTTGTATCGTGTGCTGGCATTATTGGTATTAAGCATCGGCATAACGTGGTGCGCGATACCTTGGTTGACATCTGTTCTCGATCTGGGATTTCAGCTTGTAAAGAAGTTGCCATCGGGCTTAGTGGAGAAAGGGACAAACCCTTACGTCCGGCTGATATGTTACTCTACTCATGAGACGGAGGGCTTGATGTATGTGTTGATTTGATTGGGACATCGCCCTTGACGCAAACTGGTATGGTTGATTTTGTTCCTGGTCGTGCGGTGTGCGTGGTCGCACAACGAACGCTCAAATATGTGGCTAAGTGCGCATATATTGGATATGGGTTTCTCCCCTTCTCATTCTCTTCTTTTGGGGAACTTGAGAAGGATGCTCTGACCTTACTGAAGCGAATCGAAAGTTCTCGATGACCTAACATATTGGAGCACGTGTTGCTTCTCATATCTTTAGTAGGATTAGCTTTTTTATAGTCAGAGGAGTGGAGCCCAGTTAGTATCTCGGCTTCCCACTAACTTCTTGTAAATCCTTTGAGTTTCTAATAAAAATGATCTTTATAATAATAAAATAATAATAATAATAATAAATATTATTATTATTATTATATAAATATTATTATAATAAATATTTATTATATTATAAAAATAAATATTATTATAATAATATTTTATTATTATTATTACATTAATATTATTATAATGAATATTTATTATTATTATTATTATTTTATTTGTATTAAATATTTAGTATTATTATTACATTATGATCATTTTATTTTTTATTTTATTATTATTATTATATAATTATTATTATAATAATTATTTATTATTATTATATTAATAAATATTAATATTAGAGTAAACTACACAATTCGTCCTTTTGGTATGCGTTGACCGACAAGTTTCGTTCTTTGACCGAAAAAAATGCACCGTCCATCGATAACTACGAAACGTTATATATTATTAGTCCCTCACTCTAACTGGCATGACTAACGGTCGTTATACCTCATCTACTCGAGGGTATTTCAGTCTTTCCCACTCATAAGGACCAACGGTGTAATTTCGAAATTTTCAGAAAAGTTTTATTTAGAAATTTTTTTTTTCCGAAATTTTTTTTCCAAATTTTTTTTTTCAAAATTTTTTTTCCGAAACTTTTTTTCCCCAAATTTTGTTTCCCAATTTTTTTTTCTAAAATTTTCTTTCCTAAAAATCGTCGCATGTGAAAAAAAAATTCGTCACACGTGAAATTTTTTTCCGTCACATATGAAAAAATTAATAGAAATTCGTTTTTCGAAATTTTTTCACATATGAAGAATAATGTGAAATTTTCGTCATATGTGAAAAAATTCATATGTGACGGATAAAATTTTCAAAACTTTTTTCACATGTGACGAAAAAAAATTTCAAAAAAAAAAAAAATTGAAAACTCAAAAATTCGGAAGAAAAAATTTCAAAATGTTTTTTTTCAAAAAAGTTTCTTCGAAAAAAAATTTCAACAAATTTTCGAAAAAAAGAATTTATTCGAAAAAAAGTTTTTGGAAAAAAATATGTTAGGAAAAATATTTTTTGGAAAAAGAATTTTCGGAAAAAAATTTCAAAATAAAATTTATCGGCAAAATTTGAAATTACACCGTTGGTCCTTATGGGTGAGAAAAGACTGAAATACCCTCGAGTGGATGAGGTATAATGACCGTTAGTCGTGCCAGTTAGAGTGAGAGACTAACGATACATAATGTTTCGTAGTTAAGGATGGACGGTGCATTTTTTTCATGTCAAAGGACGAAACTTGTCGGTCAACGCATACCACAAGGACGAATGGTGTAGTTTACTCTTAATATTTTAATATTTTGTTATTATTATTATTATTATTATTATTATTATTATTATTATTATTATAAAAATATGATTATAATAAATATTTATTATTATTATTATATAAATATTATTTTAATATTTGTATAATAATAATTAGCTTTTCTATTGCTAGAGGAGTGAGAGCCCAGTTAGTATCTCGGCTTCCCACTAACTTGTAAATCTTTTGTGGTTCTAATAAAGTGATGTTTAATAATAATAATAATAATAATAATAATAATAATAAAATCCTTCTGCTTTTCTAATGAAGTGATGTTTTTATAAAAATAATAATAATAATAATAATAATAATAATAATAATAAAATTTTGAATTACAACGTAATTCAAAACTTTCCATCCAACATCCTATGTAATCTGAATTCCCTCATTTGATGTAATTTTAATGACCGAATTACAATTAGAACACAAAACAAACGGCCTACGTAATGTAATCTGAATTACAATTCCTTCTATTATGGGAACCAAACAGCTTACGTAATATAATTAAATTAAAATTACATCCAATTACGCCGGATTACAGTGAACCAAACGCACCTTAAGGGTAAAAATGTAATGCTTACAAATATTATAAGTAAAAATAATGTGTGGTTGTAGGAATTGAACCACATGAGTCTTTTGTGTAGAATTGATAGGTGTTAGCCATCTTACTAAACCACTAATTTTATCAACTTTCAGTTACTCCATACCAATACATATATAAAAAAATTACACATAAATTAACGTTATTATACACGATCGTCGCTATGCACGAGTAATCTCAATTATAACCATAGAAGAACCATGAACGAAGTGAAACACAAAAGTAGGAAAATATAAAAGAAGCAAACATTTGAACGAACCAAAACTTTAGTTCCCAAATTAACAAAACACAAACAAGCAGTAAAATTGTGGGGGGAGGCAAGAAAAAAAAGAATAGGCCAAACAACACTCTAACAAGCCGCCGTCCACTAGAGCTGCTGGTGGCAATGGATTCATCTACGTCTTCATCTTCTCCATCTCCATCTTTATAAAAAAAACAAAAAATAAACCCAAAAAACCCATTTTTTTTAAAAAAAAAACCCATTTTTATAACCTATGAATCTTTATTCAAATGACCCTCCTTCATGTTAGATCTTCAAAAACCATCTTCTCTTCAGGTACTAATCACATCAAGATTCACTTGACAACATTGCTCTTTAAATCGTCATTTCATCATAATAACAAGTTTCTTACAAAACCCATTATTGATAATACTAACTATTTCCCTGAATACCATTTTAAAAATCTAATCTTTAGTGCTATTGATAGAAATTATTGGGCTTTTTGTTATAATACTACTAGTGCTAAAAACCCTTTTCAAGAAAGGTTTAAGGAAGTCATTCTTGAACCTAGGTTGTTTGTTAAGGTTCTTGATACTATTCAAGACAACCCTTTTGTTGCTTTAAGGTTTTTCCATTGGGTTGAGAAGCAACCTGGTTTTAGTCCTGAACCTAGGTCGTTTGTCGCGATGTTAGGGATTCTTGCTAGGTGTGGTTTGGTTAATCGTGCGGGTAATACGGTTATGGAGAGAGTGGTTTGTTGTGGGAGTTTGGATGGGGTTGTGGATGCTTTAGTTGATGGGGGTTTGAGTAATGAGAATGTTGCGTGTAAAGTTTTGGACTTTATGCTTGTGTACTTAGCGAGGAATGTGATGGTTGAGCAATGTTTGTTGGTTTTCGATAAGATGATTAGAGGAAAGTTTTTGCCGGATGTGAAGAATTGTAATAGGATACTTAAGATGCTACGAGATATGAAGATGGTTAAAAGTCGAGAACAAGTGTATAGTATGATGAACGAGTATGATATTAAGCCGAATATTATAACGTACAATACTTTGTTGGATTCGTATTGCAAAGAAGGGAATATTGCACAAGCGTTAGTACTTTTAGAAGAGATGCAATCAAGGGGTTGTGAGCCTAATGATGTTACATATAATGCGTTGATTAGTGGGTTGGTGAGAAAAGGTGATTTTGAGCAGGCGAAAAAGATGATTACCAAAATATCGGTTTTGGGTTTGAAGGTGTCGTCATATAGTTTTAATCCCTTAATTCGTGGGTATTGTGAAAAAGGTTTGATTTTGGAAGCGTTTAATCTTGCTGAAGAAATGGTAGTAGCAGGAGCTTCAGCGAGTGTGTATACGTACAATATTCTTATGTATGGTTTATGCAAACAAGGCCGAGTTTTTTATGCGAGGCAGCAACATTCCGACATGCTTAAGAAAAACTTGATGCCGGATATAGTTTCTTACAATATTTTGATTTATGGGTACAGTCTTTTGGGGCGGGTAACGGAGGCCTTTTCTTTGTTATATGAATTAAGACGGATGGATCTTTTCCCTACAACGATTACTTATAATACCCTTATGCAAGGGTTATGCATGAATGGCAATTTAAACAAGGCGAGGCAGTTGAAGAGTGAAATGGTAAATCTTGGTTTTCCACCCGACGTAATGACGTACACCATATTGGTAAACGGTTCTTATAAAGTGGGTGATTTGAGTATGGCTAAAGAAATGTTTGATGAGATGATTAGCAATGGGTTGCAGCCTGATCATCACGCATACACATCTCGAATAATGGGTGGATTAAGATATGGTGATTCATCATCTTTTAAATTATTAGAAGAAATGGAAAAACGCATTACGCCTAATTTAGTCACATATAATGTCTTTGTTTATGGTCTTTGTAAGACTGCAAATGTTGAAGAAGCGGCTAAGTTATTAAGAGAAATGGTTAGTCAAGATTTTGTTCCTGATCATGTCACGTATACAAGCATAATTTGTTCGTATTTAGAGTCTAGGAATATTAAAAAAGCTACAGACTTGTTTCTTGAGATGCAAAGCAAAGGGGTAAAACCGACAATTGTGACTTACGCTGTGTTGATCCATGCTCATGCTGTTACCTGGAGGATAGATACGGCATATAACTATTTTGTTGAGATGCAAAAGGAGGGCATTATGCCGAATGTGATTGCGTACAATGTTTTGATCAATGGTTACTGCAAATCAAGAAAAATGGCACAGGCGTATGGGTGTTTTGCCGAAATGGAAGCAAGAGGTTTAGTCGCTAATAAATATACTTACACAATTTTGATAAACGGGAATTGTAATTTGGGTAATTGGAATGAGGCTTTGCGGTTATATATAGAGATGGTGGAAAGAGGCATTGAGCCTGATGTGTGGACACATACTACACTTTTAAAGCGAGTAGGGTTTGAAACCAAGGCACATGCGGTTCGGTATCTTGAACATGTGGTTCTTGGTAATGAGGAGACTGATGAAGCAAAAAGTGTTCGGTATTCATAGTGATTATTGAAGATGCAAAGTTTCTTCAAGTTATGTGGCTCATCAGCTGTGCAATGACTATGGTGGACACATTGGCGGATCACCTGGACGGCTGTTTAGGTTTGTTTTTTTTTTAATAATCTATGAAGTTGTGGAAGAAACATAAATTGGATTGTTGTATTATTACAAACTTGGAACAATAAAAAACATTATTTACAGTATAGCATTATTGACAATTTCATATTTGAAGTGATCTAAATCTATGTATAGCAAAAGGAATCATTTATTTTGTTTGCTCGCGAGATCTATAGTCTTGCATAGGCTATTAAGCAAAGGATGGGCGTGGCATTTTTGACCCAGTTACAAAGTCAAATTGGGTTACTAAATTAAATATAGCTAAAAGGGGAACGGGTCAAATGGCTTGAGCTGGTTGAAAACCCACCTAATTTTTAGACATGGACAAAAATGTATTAGTGGGTCAAGACTAAACCCGATTTGACCCATTTTTACCCTTACAAAAATTTACCCATTTAAACCGGAATTTTTTACCCATCCTGCCCATCTTGCCACCTCTAGCATAGAAGGTCACTTGATTATTTATATCATGGTTAAACATTTTTGTATCACTTGTTGCCTCACATTTCATCATTTCTGTCTTTTTTTGCAGTGATATTGACTCGGATGTTTACACATACAAGACACAGATTTGACACAACAACGCACATGAAAAATCGATATTTTTGCCGTAGGACAGGATGTTTAACAGGTATGTAGATGAGATAAAGGTCTGATAAGTTAGAAGTGTATTCTTTCAATTTTTTACCAAGTGAATCTTGATGTTTGATGATTATGTCAACCATAAAGCCATGCTTTGTTTTTTCCCCATGAGACAATCTACTTGTACAGATTATTCATAAGCAATTGAATTCCCATAGAGCCTTTTTTTTTTTTTTTTAACTCAGCGAGAGTTTACACTTACAGTAAGCACTTACAGTAAGCATGTATTGAGTATGGTTCTTGACACTATTGGTTTAAAACTATTGCATGACTTGTTCATAGTTAGTCTTTTAATAATAAAATAAGAAACAAGATATTAAACATGCACTCGTGCACACAACATGGATACTATGCTTCACACACACACACACATGTATATTAAGTTGGACAAATGCACCTGTAGCACAACAAATGTGAAGGGATTCGGTCATCTGATCTGATTCTTTAGATCAAGGCACTAAAAGGTTTCTTAAAAAAGAAACGTGCACATGGTTGTGTATGAAGAAAAACACTGCAAAATAGTAGTAATAAAAAGTTTTAGGAGAATAAAAGCATAGGAAATGGCAAAAAATTAAAGTTATTTGCAGGAAACCGAGAAGTAGTGCAATTTGCAAGAATGGTCTTTTTTGAACAGAGTCTGAAAATAAAACTCAAGAAGACTGGTTTTGAAATCAGTCGAGCTTTGGTAAAAAAAATCTCGATTATCTTCACATAAAACTTTTGGTTTCAACCCTGATTAGAAATGCTCAATGACTATTTCAACTTGCAACTCAACGGTTAACACTTCTCTTACCAGTCCATCTGCTACCATCGACTTCCTCCAGAGATCATAAAAACAGGTATGAATCAGTGTGTCTCATGGATCGATATAATGCTTGTGGTATTCTTAGCTTCAACTGTTAATTTCCAACGACTTAAGATAATTTTTTTGAAACGAGGCATTATACTGATTTAATAACCTTCATAAGCTCATGTACTTATTGTTATAGATATGTGCGCTGCTATAAATTTAGTAATCTACAATCATGCACATATGAATTGCGATAGTAAAATAATAAGCATACAATATCTACTTGGTAGAGTGACCTTTTTTTATTGATGGTTAGGGTGACTTGAATCCCTTTTTCGTTCAAAAGGAAATCTGGTAGAAAATGAATAAAACAAGATGATCATCACTCTGCTGGTGTAAGTGTTCTAATTATCATTTATAGAGAACCTTAAAGTTAAGCTTATAGTTCAAATAAAGACGTACTTGACAACTATGTTCATTTACCTTTTTTGAAACTTCTTGACGAAACTTTGTTGTTGTTCGTGTGCATAGAATATTGTCACTAGTGTAATTATGTACATCATTTTTTGTCGTGGAATGTTATTTGGAAAACTAACATAGTATCATACGTGTTATTGACGCAGGCTGAAGGCTGATATCCAAATTGAGTACAGTCTTAAAGCACGATTTGAATCTCTGCTGCAAGTATCATGCAATGCCTACTGCTATATACTCTTTCATCAAATAATAGTGTGGAAACTATCAACCATCATTCTATACTTAACATGCACTTTGAGAGTAGGGGCCATATTTGCACCGGAAGCTGCCGCAATGCTGAATGCAAGCCTGATCTGAGGACAAAGATATATGCTTCACTTTATACTGAAAAGTCACAAACATAGTCATGCCATTTTGTTAGAGCATGCCGTTTTTGTTGGGAACATTGTTTTTTGATGTCCCTATGTCATTATCTGGCAAATGCATACTTACTTTTCGGGTAGTGGTAAAACCTTACAGTAATCTGCTTGTTACAGATTTTCAGTTTGTATTATGCACGCGAGTAGTACACTCCTGCTGACATAAAATAACGAACAATTCCGAGTATTTTACTCTAGCTGTTGTATACACACACATTACTGGTCCGGTGTGTTTGTAAGAAAGTGGTTGAGGGAACTTTCAGGTAGTGACTGGACATTGCAATGTTTATTATCTTCAATTACTGGCACATGATGTAGTAACACCAAAGTTGTTGAAAAGTGTTGTGACATCAGCATAACATTGAAACTATTTTTATCTGCAGTGTGAAAAGTAGGACCCATCAAAATCACACATACACAGCCATGATACAGCATTATCCGAAAAACTTTGGCCATTAACTTTGAGAACACCGAAGCTGGGGTAACTTGATGCAACGCTGAAAATACGTTGCTGCACCCCTTTGCTTTGTTCCATATTGTACGCGCAAGATGTCTATTTAGCATGAGTGACTAATGATGAAATTGTTTTATCTATGATTTTATGTTGAAATTACAAAACAATACTATGTATAACACAAATGGATAGAGCGATAACCGTTGACCTCTCTGTGGCTCTATCGCATTGATTCAAACATAACGTTGACTAGTAGAAATCTTCTTAGAGCAGTTTTCTAAACACAATACCAAACACCCTTTAAACCAATACTTTTAGGCCCATCATGGCTCATCTTATAAGTCATACCATTTGGCTTTCAGTACAAATATATGTACCAGCTGTATCTTATTACTACAATACTACGCATCGACCAGATTCTAGAGTTATTTCATGAATAAAATTTACAGAATTCAGCGCATTAAAATACAACATATTAGAGACCAATTCTACGGCTTGTGACATTTCATATGTAACATATCAAACATTATTTGCTCTACAAAGTAAGGAGAAACAAAATTTATCAAGAAATCTGTAAGATCTTAAAAACGATAAACTTGAAACAAAAAGAACATCAAAACGTCTTCATTAAACCTTTAACAACCAGTTTACACAACTTTCGTGTTAATGTTTGTAACAAGTTGATGCATTTGAAACCTCCAAATCCAGAAGTAATCTAAACCAAACCCGATCAATATATAAACCCAAACAGCCTCACTCCCCACTCTCATCAGCCAACCTAACCTTCAATATAGTAAACCTCCCCCTTTGCGAATTCCCCAAGATGCCCTCTTTCACATGACCATACAGAACATAAGCCCGGTCCTCATCTGCTACAGTCAAGAGCAGTTTCGTCATAAATCACACACCATCACTCCAACTGTTATCACTTTTTATATAATAAAGCGTATCTTGGACACAACCAAAAGAACCCCATCACTTCCTTGTTTAATGAAATATTTCTTACATTCCCCGTACGTCTTCATGATCAACTTATATAAGTTACCAGTGTTTTGCTGCAATGGATTATAAGTTAGCTGTTAATTGAGATGAGATAACTTAACTTGAAAATGCAATGCAAAAGACCCCTTCAAATAGAGAATATAATCATATATTTAAAAACATATAATTACTTGTTCAAAGTGTTTTAAATTGATATGGAAAGTTATTATTGTCATGAGTTCCATTTAAATACAGGCAGAAAATATCTGTAAAAAGACAAAAGGGAGAGAGAGGGTCATACCTTTAATTTATGTCGACACATGGGATATAGGAGATGCGGGGCCAATAGGAACCTCTTCTACTTGTCTTTTCTTTCAATTCATCTGTGCATCCGAAGATTTTCAATCTCAAAAGTGAAGGCAACAACTCTTCTGGTAGATCTTTCATCTTTCGGCAGTCACCAATTGTAAGATGTTGGAGGGAGGTGAGGTGTTGGAGCCCCACCGAAACTGATTCCAATTTCTCAAAATCATATAAAGAAAGTGTAGTAAGAGATGAAGGAAGCATATGAGACAATTGACTTCCACTAGTCGCATAATCTTCCTCTGCCGATTCACCCAATAGGGTTAGGTTAACAAGCGAAGGTGGGAAGTTTTGTGGGCCCACTATCAACTTTGATATGGGCTTCTTCAAACCCCCTATTCTTAAGTAACCCAACTTAGGAGGCCAAACCCCAAACGAATCAACATCCATACTTTTACAATCTTCTATTCTCAGATGTGTTAACGAGGTTAGATTTGGCAAGTCGGCAGCAGGAAATGACTCTAAACTCTCACAATCCCATAAGTCCAAAATCCTGAGAGATGTTAGTTGGTTGCATCCAATCTCCTCCTCTTTCTCTCCTAAACTCACCAATTCTGAACAATAGGATACATGCAACTTCCTTAAATTCACAAGAACCTTACTTGCCTCTGCTTCTGATTCCCACAAGTATCTTATTTCATTACAGTGAGAGATACTTAAATCTTCAACTGCCCCAAGATAGTCCATAACACCTCTCCACACCTCATCACTAAGTCCTATAATACAATTTATACTCAACTTGGTGACTGCTGAAGCTACAAGAACCAGACTTCTCAATACCCCATCACCACAGCCCTTTATTTCTAATTCCCTCAGCGAAGGTAGCGCTTCAAGTGAGACTTTAACCAAATTAGGACAATTTCTTATATACAGCTCTTCAAGGCATGGAAACATTACTGCACCTACAAGAACATCCTTGGCTGACCATACCTCCCACCCACTCATACTGCCAAACCTTAAACTTTCAAGTTTAGGAAATGCAATACCTGTCCCAAGGAACTCTGAGCCCACAACTTTCACCTCGTCCAGACTTCCAATTTCCAACTTCTTAAGCGATGGTAGTTGCCCAAGTGGTGGTAGAAACGTACAATTTCTACCACCCCAAATTGAAACAATAGTCAACTGATGAAATGAGGGATCCCCAATCCACTTTGGAAATACCTTACCTCCATATGACTCAATTATAAGATCTTTCAAATTATCACTATGAGGCTTGAGGGCATCCAGGACCTCATGCTCAAGTGTTTCATTTGGAGCATCATTAAAATTGTGACTCCATTCCACAAGTAACTTACTAACCCTTTTTTGTGATAAGTTCACCTCCCGTTCATCCCATGCCCTTTTCACTTTGTCCAGCCCATGAATGGAAATATTCCCTTGGAGATTCTTTAAATTCTTAAGCCAAGATATAAAGAAGGCGTTGTTTTCAACAACAATGTTGTCGGAAAGAATTTGTAGGCTCTCCATCTCGCTAATCCCTGACGGTATCATATTCCAAAGCAATGTATCTCGAATATCAAAATGCCGCAAGTTTTTAAGCTTTAAGAAGTTGTCGGGCAACGTGGTCAAGCTATTACAGCCGGAAACAATCAGTGTCTGCAAATTATAAAGATTGCAGACATTTTCTGGCAAATGCGTGATGCTAGTTCGAGATAAGTTAAGATACCGCAAGTGCTTCATATGGCCGACACACTCTGGTACCTCCTCTATCTTCAATCTACTCAAACTTAGAACCCTTAACAATGGTAACTGGAGAAGTACATCAACCAGAATCTTACTTGATAAGTTGAATATCTGCCAGCTATTTCCCACCACATTGGGCATAGCTAAAAACGTTCTCAAACTATCAGCTCTTCCGACTGCCTTAAACTTGTTGTAAGTCATAAATTCCTCACAAACAAATGACATATGGCGGTACTTTTTAAAAGCTTCATTCCTAACATTCTTCTCCACATCTATGTCTAACCTTGAATAAAATTCTCCAGCAACAAATGTAGCTAAATCATTCATGAGGTCATGCATCACAAACAACGATTCTTCATGAGGCACATGTTGAAAAAAAGACCTTGACAACAGCTCTTGAAAATATTCTTCACCCAAGCGTTTCATCGATTTTTCTGTACTTGAATTGTGCAAAAACCCTTCCGCCATCCACCACAATATCAAGTCATTTTTCTCAAACACGTAGTCCTTGGGGATCAAGCAACAGTATGCAAACAATTGCTTCAGACGTGCAGAAAGATCTTGGTAGCTTAACCTAAGCGCCGGAACAATACCGCCTCCGTCTTCTAACTCCCATATATCATCATCCAACTTCTGCTTCCAATCTTCTTCATTTGTTTTTGTTCTGAGTAAACTTCCAAGTGCTTTTAAAGCCAAAGGCAAGCCACCGCATTTTCTAACTATGCCTTCACCATATGGTCTCAGCATCGGATGTAAATCAAAGTTCTTTACACCCAAAGCATATTGAGCAAATAAAGATAAAGCATCATCATGTGACAGCTTCTCCATATTGTATGGATGATCGCAGCCCAACTTATTAAGCAATTGTTGCTTTCGAGTTGTGATGATTATTTTGCTTCCACGAGCCACATCAATGAATGGGGCCGCCAATGTTTCCCAGTCTTCTAGCTTTTCACTCCAGATATCATCCAAAACAAGGAGAAATCGTTTCCCTGTAAGTTGATCTTTTAGAGCTGCTTGAAGCAAACTTAGATCTTCAAATTCCTTCTTTTCCCCACTTATATATTGAAAGATGACTTTACTTATATTGAAGCTGTCAAAGTCATCCGAGACACAAACCCATGCCTTGAGCTCAAAGTGATCCTTCACTTTCTTATCGTCATACAAAAGTCTAGCTAAAGTCGTTTTTCCTATGCCACCCATACCAACAATGGGCACGATGCTAAAGTTTTGACTATATGGTTCATCACCCAATAGCTGCTGGAGTAATTCCTTCTTATCACCTTCACGCCCAACAATACTAGGTGCATCTACCAAAGAGGTCTGGTAACTTCTATTCAAATTTTTTGACCCGCCATCTTTCACAGTTAAACCAAGATTATTTTTTGCATCTATGAGTTCTTGTAACTTGGTGGTAATACTATTTAATTTGCCTTCCATCCTAGTACTTAGTGAGAAATTTGTGCAGCAAGTTGGAATGAGCTTTTTTACCTTGCTACTGATTCCTTGATGAGACTCGTGATGCATAGCGTCTGTGGCCAAAGCATCAAGAATATCATCTATGTCATAAGCCAAATGTTGGAGATCATTCAGCCACTGTTTAACAGCTTTATCTGTTACTTCTTTCTGAGAAGCATCATTAAGCAAGGCTCGGATCTGGGGTAACTTCATCTCCCATTTTTTCAGCTCGGAATGAATTTCTTTGGAGCGGGCAATCTTGTTCATGGCTGCAGATGTTAGCTTCTCAAAAATGACTTGGAGCAAGGGAGAAAGAACGAGTTCAGCCATAGTTGGTTTATGGTGCAAGCACAGAAGAAAGTATGAATGTGGATGGATTAGGGTGCATAGAATGGAAGGGTATGAGAGATACTAGTAAATATACTAAGTCTTTGTTTATGGTCAATGCTTCTATTATTGTTTTCCTGTTTTCACATTCATCTCATCCACCTAACACGATGTGAATGAATGGCTATGAATTAGACAATAAATATTTACTGTACAACTAACTAGTTTAAGACAAGCAAGAGTTGAAAATTTGACAATTACTATAATGGACTTTGCTACAATCTCCTGCTACATCTTTTTACTAAATCCTTTTACACACATAATAATGTTAAATAGTTTTTTTTTTCACTCATTCTCTTTCTGCATTCAAACCGTAATTTTGCCGCTTGGCAAGATCCTATGAGTAGGCAGTTTTGTAGGAATATTTAGTAGGAGACTTTAGTATTTTTGTATGTATTAATGTTAAATTTTAGACTTTTTCTTTTAAATGAGAGGTTCGAGAAAAATTACTATTAACTTGTTTGTTCGAGCAAAGTAAAATCAAACTTGATCGAGATCTTACGATTCGATAATCAAAATCAGGTAACTATTAAGATCTTATGTTTGCAAAGATCCTACCTAAAGTCGAATCATTTTTCCTTAGTACTACAACAATACCCAATCCCGTTGGTGCATTATTTTTGCTTAGTAGTATCGTAAAATCCAAAAATCATGATCCAAATCTTTACAACCATGATTTTACTATTACACAATCTTTATGTGTATTTGTCAACGAACTTCTTAAATAACATAAACTTAATTATATAAAAAGGGGAGAATTTCATCAATATCTTTTAAATTTTTTATAATTACGTCAATATCCTTTTAAATTCTACAATTACGTTAATATCCTTTAAAAACTTCAAATTACTCATGTATACCCAATTTAATAATTTGGTTTAGAAATTCCTTTTTAAAAATTAACAAAAATTCTTATGCCTATTTTACCCTTTTCTCAATCATAACTAAACATTAATCAATATTTAGGAACACATAGAGTGATAATTACATCTTCTCCATAATACACCCAATTGTAATACAACAATTTAGTAGGCATTTAGATAATACTTTTGGATATTATTATCATTTAATTATATAAAAAAATGCTTATTTTGATAAACATGAGTATTTTGAAGATTTTAAAAGGATATTGACATAATTATGATATTTAGAAGGATATTAAATATAAAGTTTTTCAAGAATATGGATGAAATTGCCCGTATAAAAAGAAACATTGTGGTCAATAAATAAAATGTTGAAAACCTAAACAATGAAATTACAAAAGTATTCTCAATTAGGCATAATGGCATAAACAGTTTCTAAACACAATACCAAACACCCTTTAAATCAATACTTTTAGACCTCGCTTTGCTCATCTTATATAAGTCATACCGTTTGGCTTTCAGTACAAATATATGTACCAATTACCGAGCACACACTATTCTGGTCATAACAAGTAGGGTTGGATAAGTTGGAAAACCCCTTGCCTCTCAACCGAGAGGTCAGGGGTTCGATCCTCACTCCCTACAAAAGGACGGAGGTCCTTTCTACCTGTAGAACCTGAAGCGCCTCTACCTTAGGTAGTGGTAAAGGCTACATCTTAACCTCCCCCATACACCGGAAACGGTATTGGGTACCCATAACCCGTGGAAGACGGCGGCATTGGGTGTTACTTTAGTTTACTTTACTTTTTTTACACTATTCTGATCATGACAAACGATTTCTGAAGCTATATCTTATTACTACAATACTACCATGTCGACCAGATTCTAATATAAGGTGACCAAATGGAAACAAACTGTAACCAAACAAAACAAAAGGCTGTGAATAAAGTTACGGGAAGAAGAAACTTGATTCATGTTTGCGCAAAACTAGCCGTATCTTACAGATCTTTAAAACATTTGTCCAAGACCCATACTACAATGACATAACTTTCAAGATGGTAGATACATCCACCCTGGCCTTTCACATATTCAAGGGTCAGTTCTTAGTATTCTCATTGTCTTCACAGACCAAATTATTCAACCAAATCCAAAATTACAACCAAACACCAAAACGGGCAAAAGACAACTCCCAAAACTTTATAAAAGAAACCAATCTAAATATTGCCTTTCGACTCTTAGTAAGTGTATCCCTTAACGAACATTCCTTTCTTAGCATCCTCACTTTCACCTTCAGCAGAATACTTTCCGAGCTGAGCCAATGAGTTGGCTTTTGCACGGGTCAAAAGTGCCTTCTGACCGGCTTCAATGTTCTCGGGACGTCCTTGCCATGCCTTTAGAACAGAGTTCTGAAGAGCACGGGCATATGAAAAGGATACGTGCCAAGGGTTGGGGCTTTGGTTCATTGCGTGTAGGTTTAGTGTGGCTTCCATTTCAGATTGTCCTCCTGACAAGAACTACATAACCAAAAAAAAATCACCAATAATTATGTTTACTTATTTAAAACAAAAGGGGGATGTGATAACTGGTCAGGCATACGCACCATGATTCCAGGAACTGCTGGTGGGACCCTCCTCTTGAGCATGGTGAGTGTATATTTAGCGACGGTCACAGGGTCAGCCTTTTCCTTGTGGTCAGCTCCGGGAGTAACCATGCTGGGCTTGAGCAAGATTCCTTCGAATAGAACATTGTTTTGAGCTAAGTAATAGAACACCTCGGACCAAACTTTTTCAGCTACTTCAAGGGTAGTGTCGATTGAGTGGTCCCCGTCAAGAAGGATCTCGGGCTCCACTATTGGCACAAGACCATTGTCCTACACAGATTGATCACAAACATAATGAATTCCGAGTATTAAACAGTTGTTCAACAGTTTATCCTATCAGGCAAAAAATATATAACCAACCTGGGAAATAGCAGCATAACGTGCAAGTCCCCATGCAGCTTCCTTCACGGCCAAAGCAGAAGGACCGCAAGGAATGCTGACAACAGTACGCCTACAAAATAACAAAGGAGGGATTAAACATCAACACTAGGCTAAATTAATACTTTGTACTATTTGAACACTAATTGTGGTATATATCTCACCACTTGGCGAAACGGGCTCCTTGACTGTAATATTCAGCTGATCTTGAAGCCAACCCATCTAATCCTTGACACCATGATTCGTTGTTAGATCCTGGGAGGGGAACCAAACCCTGCAGAGCATTGCACGATACGTTAGAATACAATTTGACAGTTAAAAAACAGTCAATTCGGTTTATGGGATTTGTTTTACCTTGTCAACTTTGATACCGGGAACAATGTTCTGCTCTTTCAAGCAGTCGACCATCTTCTTTCCATCAGTAGTTGACTGATATAGAGTCTCCTCGAAAAGGATGGAACCAGAGATGTATTGTCCTAAGCCGGGAGTGGTCAACAAAAGTTGTCTATAGGCTTGTCTGTTGGCTTCAGTGTTGTCTAATCCGATAGACGCCAATCTCTTTCCGCAAGTTGCATTTGACTCGTCAATAGCAAGGATACCACGACCAGGTGATGCAATTGTTTTCTATTCCATCAGAAAATAAAGAAAACAATTAGCATTTTACAATGAATAAAGACAATGCTAAGAATTATCATGAATATCTGCATTAATTGACTCAAAGTCCCCCATGGCCCGTTTTCAACTTGTTATTCTTAGTTTCTTCTATAGAAAACAAATCTGTATACCTTTTTCTATGAAAAAAAACAAAACTTTATCGTCCATAGGTCTATACTGGATCCGATAACGAAATATTTAATGTTGAGACCTTACTTTAAAAGTTGATTAACAAGGCAGTAAAAAACTAAACAAAATTCTAAATGGCGAATATGCTAATAACGCCTGATCAGTTTAGATAATAAGAAGCAATCCTTTATTAACAAGACACTAATGTTTAAACAACATGTAGCAAAACCAGTCACCGTTCACTATCTTAAGCACTTGCTATACCACTATGGCACTATCCAACTTAACTTTCAGTATCACGTTATAAACAAAGAGTAAAAAACAGATGGTGTATCCAATATCATACACACCAGAATACTATATGTGATTACGCATCATGACCAGGTGCACAAATTTTGTTTGACATAAATAACGAACTAACAAAACCGAACATGCAACACAAAATTTTGGAACCAAGTTCATTTCAGAGAAATCAGAATTATAGACAAAAATTTCACTAGGCCGCAAAAAGAACCCCCCTGGTCATACATGATCTTGTCTAAACTCTCTCGAATTTTAAATAGAAGCTAAGATTCGTCAGATCACTAGATTCATAAACACGGACAACAACCATGTTAGCATTAGTCCATTAATACTAACACCGTCTACAATTTGCAAGAGGATAAGTTCGCATACATCATTTCAAGCAGAAGCCAAGTCCATGTACAATATAATTCTAAAAAGAGTTAATTGCATTTTTGGTCCCTGTGGTATGGCAAAATTGCAGGTTTGGTCCCTAAAACTTTGAAAGTGCAATGATAGTCCCCATTTTGAAGTTTGGATTGCAACTTTGGTCCCTAATTGGTGTGAAATGACCAAATTACCCTTGTCTTCTCTGAATAAGACAAAGGGTATTTTTGTCATTACACTTTATCCAGGGACCAAAGTTGCAATCCATACTTCAAAATGAGGACTATCATTGCACTTTCAAAGTTTTAAGGACCAAACCTGCAACTTGGCCAAACCACAGGGACCAAAAATGCAATTAACTCTAATTATAAAATAATTAAACCCTAATCTCACCTAACATAACACAATTAACTAATCAAATCATCAATTCAAATACACAAATTAATATCAACTTAAACAAATAATAACTAAAATGAAAATGAAAAAAACAAAAAAGTTATAAGAATTATACAGCGGTTTTAACGAGCTCTTCGGAGTAAGATCCGGCACGGATCACAGAAACACGAGATGGTCTGGTGGATGAAGATGAAGATGATCCAGACCGTTGATTGAATGATCGTTGACCAAACACGCTTGATGAAGCTGAGGTGTTTAGCTTAACAAAACTTGTACACGCCATATTTTTTATTTGATTTGTAAAAATGGATCCAAGGAAGAGTTGTTTTTATAAAACAAGGTGGTCTCTTGGAGAGTCCGCAGAGTTGGTTAATATAATAACAAGAGTTAATTGCATTTTTGGTCCCTGTGGTATGGCCAAATTGCAGATTTGGTCCCTAAAACTTTAAAAGTGCACCAAAGGTCCCTATTTTCAAGTTTTCATTGCATGTTTGGTCCCTGGCCAAAGTCAAATGTCTAAATTACCCTTGTCTTCTTCTTTCCTATTTTCTTTTCAGTCCATCTCTTTAGTTTCTTACATAAATAGTCCTTGTGTCTTGCAAAGTTTTACAGGGACCAAAAATGCAATTAAATCTTTTAATTATTTATTTAACTATTAATATTACATAAATTGACCAACAGTGTAATTTTCAAAAAAATTCGAAAATTTAAAAAAAAAAAAAAAAAAAAATTGAAAAATTTATTCGAAAAAAATTTTGAATATTTTTTTTTTTTCGAAAAAATCTATTCGAAAAAATTTCTAAAATTTTTTTTGAAAAACTTATTCAAAAAAAATTTTCGAAAAACAAATTTTTGAATTTTTTCCTAATTTTTTTGAAAAAAATTTTCAGAAAAGTTTTTTCGAATAAAATTTCAAAAAATAAATTATTCGAAATTTTTTTTTAGAAATTTTTAGCCATTAGAAAAAAAAATTTGAAAAATTTTGAAAAAAAAATTTTGGAAAATTTATTCGAAATTTTTTTTAGAATTTTTTAGAAAAATTGGTTAACTTATATTAGCCATTAGATCAAAACCGGATGAAAACATATAAAAAGAACAACGCATAAAACGTTATTAAAACGGATGAAAACGTTTTACGTTTTCATCCGCTTTAATAACGTTTTATGCTTTTGTCTGTTTTATATGTTTTCATCCGGTTTTGATCTAATGGCTAATATAGGTTAACCAATTTTTCTAAAAATTTCGAAAAAAAATTTCGAAAAAAAATTTGAAAAAAAAAATTTCAAAAAAATTTTTTTCAAAATTTTTTCGAATAAATCTTCAAAAAAAAATTCAAATAATTTTTTCAAAAATATTTTTTTTGAAATTTTTTTCAAAAAAACTTTTCTGAATATATATTTTTTTTTAAAAAGATTTTGAATAATTTTTTTCTTGAATTTTTTTTTTTGAAATTTTATTCGAAAAAACTTTTCTTAAAAATTTTTTCGAAAAAAAAAATCGGAAAAAAAAATTTCAAAAAAATTGTTTTTCGAAATTTTTTTGAATAAATTTTTTAAAAAATTTTTTAGAAATTTTTTCGAATAGTTTTTTTCCAAAAAAAATATTCAAAATTTTTTTCGAATAAATTTTTCAAAATTTTTTTTTAAATTTTCGAATTTTTTTGAAAATTACACTGTTGGTCAATTTATGTAATATTAATAGTTAAATAAATATTAATAGTTAAATAAATAATTAAAAGATTTAATTGCATTTTTGGTCCCTGTAAAACTTGGCAAGACACAAGGACCATTTATGTAAGAAACTAAAGAGATGGACTAAAGAAAATAGGAAGAAGACAAGGGTATTTTAGACATTGACTTTGGCCGTGACCAAACGTGCAACGAAAACTTGAAAATAAGGACCTCTGGTGCACTTTTAAAGTTTTAGGGACCAAATCTGCAATTTGGCCATACCACAGGGACCAAAAATGCAATTAACTCTAATAACAAGGAACAAGGTGGTGTGCGGAACTACCAAACTTATATAGACGGTAGTATGTTAGAGCACAAGGTCACCTCAGCGCCATATCATACACATCTCAATAACACACCACTAACTAAAACACTCTCCCTTATAACACACCACTAACATGTTATTGGGTCCCACAAAATACCCCACTAAAAATATTCACTCACTCACAATACAAAAAAAAAGAAAAGAAAAAAAACACACAAGAATGCAAATGGCTTGAGCCATTGCATTGGCTCAAAACGTTTGGCTCACGAATGGCACGATGCTCCGGTATGGTTGGCACACGAATGACATGCATTTGACACACCAATGACACCCCATACATTGTGCTCTTATAGTTGTTGGTGCAAGTAGTAGGTGTCAATTGTCAATTTTTAGATCTTTGAAAATTGACTCTTTTGCCCTTTTTTGTTTTTAAATTGTTTTTTTTTTTTGAAAATTTACTATTATTCACACCAACCCGCACCCTCCAAATAGAGGGGCGCCCAAAAAAATTACAACCTTACCCCAAATTAAAAGAGTACCAATCGTTCCACTCAATAGAGTGGTTCCCGGATATATTTCTATACCATAAAAAACTAAGGGATTTAATATTGTGTAAGATCTTCCGCGAATCAACACGATCATTGTTAAATCGTTTCTCATTCCTTGCCTTCCATAAGCACCAACACGATGTGAAGATAATCCCTTTCAGCACCTCACCTCTCCTTCTATCCATTCCCGTCGTTCCTTGGACCTCAAAAAAATCTTTGCAAGAGAAGAAAAATAGAGGAGGAAGGTTACACCATTTCCCCACATGAGTCCAAATCTCCATGGACACAGCACACGAACATAAAAGGTGTTCCGCCGACTCTTCTTCCTCGTTACATAATCCGCAGCTCGACGGTCCACTATAGCAGTTCCTAAACCGGAGAGCATCTAGCATCAAAACTTTTCATAAGGCTAACTTATTACTCTTTCTATCTCATTACTATTGTTCACGTTTTTTTTTTTTTTTTTTTATTTATTCCAAATTAATTGTCAACTACTAAATGTTAAAAGAGAATTTTGATCATATTTACCAATGTTTTAAAAACCGGGTTTATAATCGACCCGGTCGAGTCACCGATCGCCGGGTCAACCCGGTTTTCCATTAAAAAAAAAACGGGTCAACCGGTTCAACCGTCGGGTCAATCCGGGTTAACCCGGTTTGTATAAAAATATTTTGAAAAAAACCCAAACCCGGACGGGTTTCGAGAACCGGGTTGACCCGGGTCACTCAAAACCCGGCGGCTCTAACCGGTTAACCCGGTTTTAGAAACCCGGAACCTGTCCAACCGGTTAACTCGGCCGGGTCGACCCAGGTTTCAAAACATTGGTATTTACTATAATAACTTTATTTGAGGTTATTATTCTAAATTTAATGAAAAAATTAATTAATCAGTTAAGCGTAAAACTTATATAATATGAAAAATAGAAAAGAGAACGTTGTAATAATTATGTTTTTCTTCAATTGTATGTTTTTTTTATCGGTGAACAATTAATTTAGGACAGAAAACGTATTATTTTAGGCATAGGTTTTGCAGACTATAAAAATGTTTCATTACCACTTCGATTTTTCCACTTTAAATGATGTCTCAAAAGGGCCAAAACTAAGTGGTGTTTTTTAAGGGTACGTTTGGTTCGCCTGATGTTTTTGAAACACCCCAAATTTCACAGATTAATCAGACCGGTATTTTATTGACATTGGAAAACTTAGAAAAGTCTCTCTGTTAGTTTTATAAGAAACAAGGACCTTCAATGTAAATTGTTAACAGAAAAGGATTAACGGTGCAAAAATATTTAACAACAGGGACTAACGGTACAAATTATATTTTAGGGACATAAATTGCTAAATTGCTCCTTAGGCCTAATCAAAATTATAATACATAAAATTTTCCCTACATCACGCATGTGACTTGGGGAAGGACGTGACATAGTTATAGATTTTGGAAGAAAAGGTTCCATATCTCCATTTTGTGCTAAGACCATCTTCCATGAGGGTTTCAAGATTTTTGTGTGGTGTTTGATATATCCATACAAGTTTCTAAGAGTTAGAATCAATCTCCATAAAGGTTAGTATGATATAATGCCTTAAACCAAGTTTATGCTAATTCAGGTTTTATGTTAAAGTGAAGTTTTATGAACCCTAGTTTGAATTCATCATTAGATATGATGTTAGAAGCATAATATGAAAGATTTCTGTTTAAACCATATGTTACAATTATGGTTTGATGACTAGTAGAAATTATGCTAAGTTTATGTTTAAAAACTACTTTTTATAGCATTAGGGGTGCCATAGGAACCCCGTATAGTTATATTAATTGGTTCATGAAGCAAGTTCATGAGTTATGTGTTTAGTAGAAAAGCATTAAAGTGTTAGTTTATTTATGATATGTGTTTAGGTGCTCGTGGAGAGCAAGCCGAAAGCTAAACTGAGGATAGATGTGAGTCACGGATTTAGTTTGATGTTTGTAATTAAACATGATTTTAGTATGCTTATATGTAGTCTCATAAATTTTTGGGATTAGACCTCACAAATTTAGCTATTTCTTCTTCAGACAATCCGTAATCTCCAAGGATTTTCAACTTCTTCTCAATAGTCGATTGTTTAATCCTAGTGATTGTACAAAGCCCATAGATGAACACCTTCGAGTGCTCAGGGATTCCCAATTCTTCTACAATCCAAACCAATTTACACTCAAAAGCCAATGGATCTAATGAAACAACCCAACGTTCGCTAGTGATTAATCTTAAAACTTGGTCATTGGATAAACCTTGTATCCGCAATTGCAACAAATTGGCTGACACATTATCAAAGGATGCACAAAAGTTACAAAACAACCAATTTGATTTCCTAAAAACTTCGACGACTTGTTCATCATTAGTTACAAATGTTCTAATTAAATTTAGAACATGAATAATTCGTGTATGCAACCCATATCTTAAAAGACTCGGATTCGCCTTCATTAACTGAGCAACATTCGACCGCGAAAACCCATTTTCTAGAAAAACCTTAACTTTGGGTTCAATGGTTTTGTTGGGATTACAAGTTAGGATTCTGGGAGCATAAAAAATGATATCTTTGATATGGGTATTGTCTAAATTGAATTGTTTAAAGATATTGATGACTAATTTAGGGTTTTTAGTGGATTTAAGAGATGGTACCTTACTTAATGTGGTGATGGTTGTTTCTTTTGTGAAACCAACTGAATTAATCAAGAAATTAACCATGATATTGTAATAGAGTTTTGAAGCTTCATTTGGATTTGAAGATTCAACGAAAAAGTACTTGAGAGGATCATGGGAAGATATTCAGAAATTGCCATGGGACATTAAGCTTGAGGAAAACCCTTTCAACCTAGGGCTCCTTCTGAACAACATTCTTTTTTGCCAACAACAACAACTGATGTTCCAAATATTAAAAGTGTAGCGTAAAAAGAGGGAATGGTATAGTGGCATGCTGTTTTGTCAAATCAACGTCATTTTAACATTTCACATTTCACATTCATATCTCTGCAGTAGCTCAAGCTATTTGCATGTTGTTTCACAGTTTTTGGGTCTCACCATTTAATTCTTTTTCCATTTTTTCAACCAAACCCTAATATTACAGTTTGGGATTATCGATAAGAATTTTCATATTTAGACCTAAATATAGACCTGACTATTTTATTGTACACTTGTCACCATCCTGTTAACATAATTAATTTTCTACGGTATTTCTTGTGTACCCCTTCATAAATACAATAATCTCTCACGGTTATTCCAGTATTATAGTTTTGACCTTTTTCTCTTAACTTTCTAAATTTTGTTATCTTCAAATCTAATTATATAAAAGTTGTTTTTTTTTTTTTTTTTTTTTTTTTTTTTTTCAAAATTCATTTTCTTCTCACACATAACTCTTCAAACCTTTTAATTTATGAGTTTTATTTGTATTTTGAGATTTTAATTATACCTTGGGACACAGTAAGAAATGGAGTAGCTATGGCAAATGTATTTGAAGGAACAAAAGTCGGAAGACAGTTACAACACAGGAAAAGATATAAACCAAGGTCCCGTTTAGTTTGTGACTTTTGGATTCAAGTAATAGATTTAGGGGTAATTATACAAACACACCTTTTGCTCAAGGTGTCAAAACTTTCTAGGAAAAAAGTTGGGGTATCTCCAAAATAGACCTTGAGACTTGCGACTTTTTCCTTCCAATCAAGGAGCGCCAAGTGTCCTTCCACTTTTCAGAACCCAATCATTGAAAGCTCCTTTTCGTACCTATGATTTATAATCGACTTAGATCCAAATGACTTTTAATATTCGAGAATTTTTTTGCTATTTTCGAGGAAAAAGTCAAACTTTGGAAACTATTATTTTATTCCTTTTGCCCATTCCCAATGCCGAAATGACTTAAGCGAATTAATTTGAGCGGTTTTTTAAAAATTGTACTTTTGTACTCTTATCCTTTTTTTACAGAACTGTAAAATACTTTTTACTTAAGCGTTTTTTTTTCAGCGCTTTTTCATATCACATATCTTTCATAACCTTTATTCGATGAATTAGAATAACACATACATTACAAAATACTCCCACAAGGCAAGATCTATCCGTCTTCTCGAAAACACTGCAAAATAGTAGTAATAAAAAGTTTTAGGAGAATAAAAGCATAGGAAATGGCAAAAAATTAAAGTTATTTGCAGGAAACCGAGAAGTAGTGCAATTTGCAAGAATGGTCTTTTTTGAACAGAGTCTGAAAATAAAACTCAAGAAGACTGGTTTTGAAATCAGTCGAGCTTTGGTAAAAAAAATCTCGATTATCTTCACATAAAACTTTTGGTTTCAACCCTGATTAGAAATGCTCAATGACTATTTCAACTTGCAACTCAACGGTTAACACTTCTCTTACCAGTCCATCTGCTACCATCGACTTCCTCCAGAGATCATAAAAACAGGTATGAATCAGTGTGTCTCATGGATCGATATAATGCTTGTGGTATTCTTAGCTTCAACTGTTAATTTCCAACGACTTAAGATAATTTTTTTGAAACGAGGCATTATACTGATTTAATAACCTTCATAAGCTCATGTACTTATTGTTATAGATATGTGCGCTGCTATAAATTTAGTAATCTACAATCATGCACATATGAATTGCGATAGTAAAATAATAAGCATACAATATCTACTTGGTAGAGTGACCTTTTTTTATTGATGGTTAGGGTGACTTGAATCCCTTTTTCGTTCAAAAGGAAATCTGGTAGAAAATGAATAAAACAAGATGATCATCACTCTGCTGGTGTAAGTGTTCTAATTATCATTTATAGAGAACCTTAAAGTTAAGCTTATAGTTCAAATAAAGACGTACTTGACAACTATGTTCATTTACCTTTTTTGAAACTTCTTGACGAAACTTTATTGTTGTTCGTGTGCATAGAATATTGTCACTAGTGTAATTATGTACATCATTTTTTGTCGTGGAATGTTATTTGGAAAACTAACATAGTATCATACGTGTTATTGACGCAGGCTGAAGGCTGATATCCAAATTGAGTACAGTCTTAAAGCACGATTTGAATCTCTGCTGCAAGTATCATGCAATGCCTACTGCTATATACTCTTTCATCAAATAATAGTGTGGAAACTATCAACCATCATTCTATACTTAACATGCACTTTGAGAGTAGGGGCCATATTTGCACCGGAAGCTGCCGCAATGCTGAATGCAAGCCTGATCTGAGGACAAAGATATATGCTTCACTTTATACTGAAAAGTCACAAACATAGTCATGCCATTTTGTTAGAGCATGCCGTTTTTGTTGGGAACATTGTTTTTTGATGTCCCTATGTCATTATCTGGCAAATGCATACTTACTTTTCGGGTAGTGGTAAAACCTTACAGTAATCTGCTTGTTACAGATTTTCAGTTTGTATTATGCACGCGAGTAGTACACTCCTGCTGACATAAAATAACGAACAATTCCGAGTATTTTACTCTAGCTGTTGTATACACACACATTACTGGTCCGGTGTGTTTGTAAGAAAGTGGTTGAGGGAACTTTCAGGTAGTGACTGGACATTGCAATGTTTATTATCTTCAATTACTGGCACATGATGTAGTAACACCAAAGTTGTCGAAAAGTGTTGTGACATCAGCATAACATTGAAACTATTTTTATCTGCAGTGTGAAAAGTAGGACCCATCAAAATCACACATACACAGCCATGATACAGCATTATCCGAAAAACTTTGGCCATTAACTTTGAGAACACCGAAGCTGGGGTAACTTGATGCAACGCTGAAAATACGTTGCTGCACCCCTTTGCTTTGTTCCATATTGTACGCGCAAGATGTCTATTTAGCATGAGTGACTAATGATGAAATTGTTTTATCTATGATTTTATGTTGAAATTACAAAACAATACTATGTATAACACAAATGGATAGAGCGATAACCGTTGACCTCTCTGTGGCTCTATCGCATTGATTCAAACATAACGTTGACTAGTAGAAATCTTCTTAGAGCAGTTTTCTAAACACAATACCAAACACCCTTTAAACCAATACTTTTAGGCCCATCATGGCTCATCTTATAAGTCATACCATTTGGCTTTCAGTACAAATATATGTACCAGCTGTATCTTATTACTACAATACTACGCATCGACCAGATTCTAGAGTTATTTCATGAATAAAATTTACAGAATTCAGCGCATTAAAATACAACATATTAGAGACCAATTCTACGGCTTGTGACATTTCATATGTAACATATCAAACATTATTTGCTCTACAAAGTAAGGAGAAACAAAATTTATCAAGAAATCTGTAAGATCTTAAAAACGATAAACTTGAAACAAAAAGAACATCAAAAGCCTTCATTAAACCTTTAACAACCAGTTTACACAACTTTCGTGTTAATGTTTGTAACAAGTTGATGCATTTGAAACCTCCAAATCCAGAAGTAATCTAAACCAAACCCGATCAATATATAAACCCAAACAGCCTCACTCCCCACTCTCATCAGCCAACCTAACCTTCAATATAGTAAACCTCCCCCTTTGCGAATTCCCCAAGATGCCCTCTTTCACATGACCATACAGAACATAAGCCCGGTCCTCATCTGCTACAGTCAAGAGCAGTTTCGTCATAAATCACACACCATCACTCCAACTGTTATCACTTTTTATATAATAAAGCGTATCTTGGACACAACCAAAAGAACCCCATCACTTCCTTGTTTAATGAAATATTTCTTACATTCCCCGTACGTCTTCATGATCAACTTATATAAGTTACCAGTGTTTTGCTGCAATGGATTATAAGTTAGCTGTTAATTGAGATGAGATAACTTAACTTGAAAATGCAATGCAAAAGACCCCTTCAAATAGAGAATATAATCATATATTTAAAAACATATAATTACTTGTTCAAAGTGTTTTAGATTGATATGGAAAGTTATTATTGTCATGAGTTCCATTTAAATACAGGCAGAAAATATCTGTAAAAAGACAAAAGGGAGAGAGAGGGTCATACCTTTAATTTATGTCGACACATGGGATATAGGAGATGCGGGGCCAATAGGAACCTCTTCTACTTGTCTTTTCTTTCAATTCATCTGTGCATCCGAAGATTTTCAATCTCAAAAGTGAAGGCAACAACTCTTCTGGTAGATCTTTCATCTTTCGGCAGTCACCAATTGTAAGATGTTGGAGGGAGGTGAGGTGTTGGAGCCCCACCGAAACTGATTCCAATTTCTCAAAATCATATAAAGAAAGTGTAGTAAGAGATGAAGGAAGCATATGAGACAATTGACTTCCACTAGTCGCATAATCTTCCTCTGCCGATTCACCCAATAGGGTTAGGTTAACAAGCGAAGGTGGGAAGTTTTGTGGGCCCACTATCAACTTTGATATGGGCTTCTTCAAACCCCCTATTCTTAAGTAACCCAACTTAGGAGGCCAAACCCCAAACGAATCAACATCCATACTTTTACAATCTTCTATTCTCAGATGTGTTAACGAGGTTAGATTTGGCAAGTCGGCAGCAGGAAATGACTCTAAACTCTCACAATCCCATAAGTCCAAAATCCTGAGAGATGTTAGTTGGTTGCATCCAATCTCCTCCTCTTTCTCTCCTAAACTCACCAATTCTGAACAATAGGATACATGCAACTTCCTTAAATTCACAAGAACCTTACTTGCCTCTGCTTCTGATTCCCACAAGTATCTTTTTTCATTACATCTTTCTATACTTAAATCTTCAACTGCCCCAAGATAGTCCATAACACCTCTCCACACCTCATCACTAAGTCCTATAATACAATTTATACTCAACTTGGTGACTGCTGAAGCTACAAGAACCAGACTTCTCAATACCCCATCACCACAGCCCTTTATTTCTAATTCCCTCAGCGAAGGTAGTGCTTCAAGCGAGACTTCAGCCAAATTAGGACATTTTCTTATACACAGCTCTTGAAGGCATGGAAACATTACTGCACACTTGGTTGACCATACCTCTCATATCTCCAAAGGTTAAACTTTCAAGTTTAGGAAATGCAATACCTGTCCCAAGGAACTCTGAGCCCACAACTTTCACCTCGGCCCAGACTTCCAATTTCCAACTTCTTAAGCGATGGTAGTTGCCCAAGTGGTGGTAGAAACGTACAATTTCTACCACCCCAAATTGAAACAATAGTCAACTGATGAAATGAGGGATCCCCAATCCACTTTGGAAATACCTTACCTCCATATGACTCAATTATAAGATCTTTCAAATTATCACTATGAGGCTTGAGGGCATCCAGGACCTCATGCTCAAGTGTTTCATTTGGAGCATCATTAAAATTGTGACTCCATTCCACAAGTAACTTACTAACCCTTTTTTGTGATAAGTTCACCTCCCGTTCATCCCATGCCCTTTTCACTTTGTCCAGCCCATGAATGGAAATATTCCCTTGGAGATTCTTTAAATTCTTAAGCCAAGATATAAAGAAGGCGTTGTTTTCAACAACAATGTTGTCGGAAAGAATTTGTAGGCTCTCCATCTCGCTAATCCCTGACGGTATCATATTCCAAAGCAATGTATCTCGAATATCAAAATGCCGCAAGTTTTTAAGCTTTAAGAAGTTGTCGGGCAACGTGGTCAAGCTATTACAGCCGGAAACAATCAGTGTCTGCAAATTATAAAGATTGCAGACATTTTCTGGCAAATGCGTGATGCTAGTTCGAGATAAGTTAAGATACCGCAAGTGCTTCATATGGCCGACACACTCTGGTACCTCCTCTATCTTCAATCTACTCAAACTTAGAACCCTTAACAATGGTAACTGGAGAAGTACATCAACCAGAATCTTACTTGATAAGTTGAATATCTGCCAGCTATTTCCCACCACATTGGGCATAGCTAAAAACGTTCTCAAACTATCAGCTCTTCCGACTGCCTTAAACTTGTTGTAAGTCATAAATTCCTCACAAACAAATGACATATGGCGGTACTTTTTAAAAGCTTCATTCCTAACATTCTTCTCCACATCTATGTCTAACCTTGAATAAAATTCTCCAGCAACAAATGTAGCTAAATCATTCATGAGGTCATGCATCACAAACAACGATTCTTCATGAGGCACATGTTGAAAAAAAGACCTTGACAACAGCTCTTGAAAATATTCTTCACCCAAGCGTTTCATCGATTTTTCTGTACTTGAATTGTGCAAAAACCCTTCCGCCATCCACCACAATATCAAGTCATTTTTCTCAAACACGTAGTCCTTGGGGATCAAGCAACAGTATGCAAACAATTGCTTCAGACGTGCAGAAAGATCTTGGTAGCTTAACCTAAGCGCCGGAACAATACCGCCTCCGTCTTCTAACTCCCATATATCATCATCCAACTTCTGCTTCCAATCTTCTTCATTTGTTTTTGTTCTGAGTAAACTTCCAAGTGCTTTTAAAGCCAAAGGCAAGCCACCGCATTTTCTAACTATGCCTTCACCATATGGTCTCAGCATCGGATGTAAATCAAAGTTCTTTACACCCAAAGCATATTGAGCAAATAAAGATAAAGCATCATCATGTGACAGCTTCTCCATATTGTATGGATGATCGCAGCCCAACTTATTAAGCAATTGTTGCTTTCGAGTTGTGATGATTATTTTGCTTCCACGAGCCACATCAATGAATGGGGCCGCCAATGTTTCCCAGTCTTCTAGCTTTTCACTCCAGATATCATCCAAAACAAGGAGAAATCGTTTCCCTGTAAGTTGATCTTTTAGAGCTGCTTGAAGCAAACTTAGATCTTCAAATTCCTTCTTTTCCCCACTTATATATTGAAAGATGACTTTACTTATATTGAAGCTGTCAAAGTCATCCGAGACACAAACCCATGCCTTGAGCTCAAAGTGATCCTTCACTTTCTTATCGTCATACAAAAGTCTAGCTAAAGTCGTTTTTCCTATGCCACCCATACCAACAATGGGCACGATGCTAAAGTTTTGACTATATGGTTCATCACCCAATAGCTGCTGGAGTAATTCCTTCTTATCACCTTCACGCCCAACAATACTAGGTGCATCTACCAAAGAGGTCTGGTAACTTCTATTCAAATTTTTTGACCCGCCATCTTTCACAGTTAAACCAAGATTATTTTTTGCATCTATGAGTTCTTGTAACTTGGTGGTAATACTATTTAATTTGCCTTCCATCCTAGTACTTAGTGAGAAATTTGTGCAGCAAGTTGGAATGAGCTTTTTTACCTTGCTACTGATTCCTTGATGAGACTCGTGATGCATAGCGTCTGTGGCCAAAGCATCAAGAATATCATCTATGTCATAAGCCAAATGTTGGAGATCATTCAGCCACTGTTTAACAGCTTTATCTGTTACTTCTTTCTGAGAAGCATCATTAAGCAAGGCTCGGATCTGGGGTAACTTCATCTCCCATTTTTTCAGCTCGGAATGAATTTCTTTGGAGCGGGCAATCTTGTTCATGGCTGCAGATGTTAGCTTCTCAAAAATGACTTGGAGCAAGGGAGAAAGAACGAGTTCAGCCATAGTTGGTTTATGGTGCAAGCACAGAAGAAAGTATGAATGTGGATGGATTAGGGTGCATAGAATGGAAGGGTATGAGAGATACTAGTAAATATACTAAGTCTTTGTTTATGGTCAATGCTTCTATTATTGTTTTCCTGTTTTCACATTCATCTCATCCACCTAACACGATGTGAATGAATGGCTATGAATTAGACAATAAATATTTACTGTACAACTAACTAGTTTAAGACAAGCAAGAGTTGAAAATTTGACAATTACTATAATGGACTTTGCTACAATCTCCTGCTACATCTTTTTACTAAATCCTTTTACACACATAATAATGTTAAATAGTTTTTTTTTTCACTCATTCTCTTTTCCATTCAAACCGTAATTTTCGCTTAAAGATCCTACGAAGAAAAGTAGTTTGTAGGAATATTTAGTAGGAGACTTTAGTATTTTTGTATGTATTAATGTTAAATTTTAGACTTTTTCTTTTAAATGAGAGGTTCGAGAAAAATTACTATTAACTTGTTTGTTCGAGCAAAGTAAAATCAAACTTGATCGAGATCTTACGATTCGATAATCAAAATCAGGTAACTATTAAGATCTTATGTTTGCAAAGATCCTACCTAAAGTCGAATCATTTTTCCTTAGTACTACAACAATACCCAATCCCGTTGGTGCATTATTTTTGCTTAGTAGTATCGTAAAATCCAAAAATCATGATCCAAATCTTTACAACCATGATTTTACTATTACACAATCTTTATGTGTATTTGTCAACGAACTTCTTAAATAACATAAACTTAATTATATAAAAAGGGGAGAATTTCATCAATATCTTTTAAATTTTTATAATTACGCCAATATCCTTTTAAATTCTACAATTACGCGTTAATATCCTTTAAAACTTCAAATTACTCATGTATACCCAATTTAATAATTTGGTTTAGAAATTCCTTTTTAAAAATTAACAAAATTTTATGCCTATTTTACCCTTTTCTCAATCATAACTAAACATTAATCAATATTTAGGAACACATAGAGTGATAATTACATCTTCTCCATAATACACCCAATTGTAATACAACAATTTAGTAGGCATTTAGATAATACTTTTGGATATTATTATCATTTAATTATATAAAAAAATGCTTATTTTGATAAACATGAGTATTTTGAAGATTTTAAAAGGATATTGACATAATTATGATATTTAGAAGGATATTAAATATAAAGTTTTTCAAGAATATGGATGAAATTGCCCGTATAAAAAGAAACATTGTGGTCAATAAATAAAATGTTGAAAACCTAAACAATGAAATTACAAAAGTATTCTCAATTAGGCATAATGGCATAAACAGTTTCTAAACACAATACCAAACACCCTTTAAATCAATACTTTTAGACCTCGCTTTGCTCATCTTATATAAGTCATACCGTTTGGCTTTCAAGACAAATATATGTACCAATTACCGAGCACACACTATTCTCGGGTCATAACAAAGAGGGTTGGATAGTTGGAAACCCCTCGCTCTCAACCCAGAGGTCGTGGTTCGATCCTCACTCCCTACAAAAGTCGGAGGTCCTTTCTACCTTTGGTAGACCTGGAAGCAGCTCTCTACCTTGGGTGTGGTGTACTCTCACATCTTAACCTCCCCATACACCTAAACAGATTGTACCCACTATAACTTAAGACGGAAGACGGCGAGGCATTGGGTGTTACTTTAGTTTACTTTACTTTTTTTACACTATTCTGATCATGACAAACGATTTCTGAAGCTATATCTTATTACTACAATACTACCATGTCGACCAGATTCTAATATAAGGTGACCAAATGGAAACAAACTGTAACCAAACAAAACAAAATGCTGTGAATAAAGTTACGGGAAGAAGAAACTTGATTCATGTTTGCGCAAAACTAGCCGTATCTTACAGATCTTTAAAACATTTGTCCAAGACCCATACTACAATGACATAACTTTCAAGATGGTAGATACATCCACCCTGGCCTTTCACATATTCAAGGGTCAGTTCTTAGTATTCTCATTGTCTTCACAGACCAAATTATTCAACCAAATCCAAAATTACAACCAAACACCAAAACGGGCAAAAGACAACTCCCAAAACTTTATAAAAGAAACCAATCTAAATATTGCCTTTCGACTCTTAGTAAGTGTATCCCTTAACGAACATTCCTTTCTTAGCATCCTCACTTTCACCTTCAGCAGAATACTTTCCGAGCTGAGCCAATGAGTTGGCTTTTGCACGGGTCAAAAGTGCCTTCTGACCGGCTTCAATGTTCTCGACGTCCTTGCCATGCCTTTAGAACAGAGTTCTGAAGAGCACGGGCATATGAAAAGGATACGTGCCAAGGGTTGGGGCTTTGGTTCATTGCGTGTAGGTTTAGTGTGGCTTCCATTTCAGATTGTCCTCCTGACAAGAACTACATAACCAAAAAAAAATCACCAATAATTATGTTTACTTATTTAAAACAAAAGGGGGATGTGATAACTGGTCAGGCATACGCACCATGATTCCAGGAACTGCTGGTGGGACCCTCCTCTTGAGCATGGTGAGTGTATATTTAGCGACGGTCACAGGGTCAGCCTTTTCCTTGTGGTCAGCCGAGTAACCATGCTGGGCTTGAGCAAGATTCCTTCGAATAGAACATTGTTTTGAGCTAAGTAATAGAACACCTCGGACCAAACTTTTTCAGCTACTTCAAGGGTAGTGTCGATTGAGTGGTCCCCGTCAAGAAGGATCTCGGGCTCCACTATTGGCACAAGACCATTGTCCTACACAGATTGATCACAAACATAATGAATTCCGAGTATTAAACAGTTGTTCAACAGTTTATCCTATCAGGCAAAAAATATATAACCAACCTGGGAAATAGCAGCATAACGCAGTAAGTCCCCATGCAGCTTCCTTCACGGCCAAAGCAGAAGGACCGCAAGGAATGCTGACAACAGTACGCCTACAAAATAACAAAGGAGGGATTAAACATCAACACTAGGCTAAATTAATACTTTGTACTATTTGAACACTAATTGTGGTATATATCTCACCACTTGGCGAAACGGGCTCCTTGACTGTAATATTCAGCTGATCTTGAAGCCAACCCATCTAATCCTTGACACCATGATTCGTTGTTAGATCCTGGGAGGGGAACCAAACCCTGCAGAGCATTGCACGATACGTTAGAATACAATTTGACAGTTAAAAAACAGTCAATTCGGTTTATGGGATTTGTTTTACCTTGTCAACTTTGATACCGGGAACAATGTTCTGCTCTTTCAAGCAGTCGACCATCTTCTTTCCATCAGTAGTTGACTGATATAGAGTCTCCTCGAAAAGGATGGAACCAGAGATGTATTGTCCTAAGCCGGGAGTGGTCAACAAAAGTTGTCTATAGGCTTGTCTGTTGGCTTCAGTGTTGTCTAATCCGATAGACGCCAATCTCTTTCCGCAAGTTGCATTTGACTCCGGCTCGTCAATAGCAAGGATACCACCTACCAGGTGATGCAATTGTTTTCTATTCCATCAGAAAATAAAGAAAACAATTAGCATTTTACAATGAATAAAGACAATGCTAAGAATTATCATGAATATCTGCATTAATTGACTCAAAGTCCCCATGGCCCGCTTTTCAACTTGTTATTCTTAGTTTCTTCTATAGAAAACAAATCTGTATACCTTTTTCTATGAAAAAAAACAAAACTTTATCGTCCATAGGTCTATACTGGATCCGATAACGAAATATTTAATGTTGAGACCTTACTTTAAAAGTTGATTAACAAGGCAGTAAAAAACTAAACAAAATTCTAAATGGCGAATATGCTAATAACGCCTGATCAGTTTAGATAATAAGAAGCAATCCTTTATTAACAAGACACTAATGTTTAAACAACATGTAGCAAAACCAGTCACCGTTCACTATCTTAAGCACTTGCTATACCACTATGGCACTATCCAACTTAACTTTCAGTATCACGTTATAAACAAAGAGTAAAAAACAGATGGTGTATCCAATATCATACACACCAGAATACTATATGTGATTACGCATCATGACCAGGTGCACAAATTTTGTTTGACATAAATAACGAACTAACAAAACCGAACATGCAACACAAAATTTTGGAACCAAGTTCATTTCAGAGAAATCAGAATTATAGACAAAAATTTCACTAGGCCGCAAAAAGAACCCCCCTGGTCATACATGATCTTGTCTAAACTCTCTCGAATTTTAAATAGAAGCTAAGATTCGTCAGATCACTAGATTCATAAACACGGACAACAACCATGTTAGCATTAGTCCATTAATACTAACACCGTCTACAATTTGCAAGAGGATAAGTTCGCATACATCATTTCAAGCAGAAGCCAAGTCCATGTACAATATAATTCTAAAAAGAGTTAATTGCATTTTTGGTCCCTGTGGTATGGCAAAATTGCAGGTTTGTCTAAGTTTTAAAGTGTATGATAGTCCCCATTTGAAGTTTGGATTGCAACTTTGGTCCCTAATTGGTGTGAAATGACCAAATTACCCTTGTCTTCTCTGAATAAGACAAAGGGTATTTTTGTCATTACACTTTATCCAGGGACCAAAGTTGCAATCCATACTTCAAAATGAGGACTATCATTGCACTTTCAAAGTTTTAAGGATTAAACCTCCACTTACTTAAACCACAGGGACCAAAAATGCAATTAACTCTAATTATAAAATAATTAAACCCTAATCTCACCTAACATAACACAATTAACTAATCAAATCATCAATTCAAATACACAAATTAATATCAACTTAAACAAATAATAACTAAAATGAAAATGAAAAAAACAAAAAAGTTATAAGAATTATACAGCGGTTTTAACGAGCTCTTCGGAGTAAGATCCGGCACGGATCACAGAAACACGAGATGGTCTGGTGGATGAAGATGAAGATGATCCAGACCGTTGATTGAATGATCGTTGACCAAACACGCTTGATGAAGCTGAGGTGTTTAGCTTAACAAAACTTGTACACGCCATATTTTTTATTTGATTTGTAAAAATGGATCCAAGGAAGAGTTGTTTTTATAAAACAAGGTGGTCTCTTGGAGAGTCCGCAGAGTTGGTTAATATAATAACAGTTATCAGTGCCTAATTGCATTTTGGTCCCTAAAACTTTAAAAAATCAGCGTCTTCATTGTTTTCATTGCAGTTTTGTCCCTGGCCAAAGTAAATGTTAAATTATTTTTTCCTATTATAATATTCTTTTTGTATTTAGCGCACAGGGACCAAAAATGCAATTAAATTTTATTTATTTAACTAATATTACATAAATTAAACATAATTTTCAAAAAATTTAAAATTTAAAAAAAAAAAAAAAAATTGAAAAATTTATTCAAAAAAATTTTGAATATTTTTTTTTCGAAAAATCTATTCGAAAAATTTCTAAAATTTTTTTAAAACTTATTCAAAAAAAATTGAAAACAAATTTTTGAATTTTTTCGATTTTTTGAAAAATTTTGTTTTTTCAATAAAATTTCAAAAATAAATTATTCGAAATTTTTTTTTAGAAATTTTTAGCCATTAGAAAAAAAAATTTGAAAAATTTTGAAAAAAAAATTTTGGAAAATTTATTCAAATAGATTTTTGAAAAAGTTATATTAGTTATTAGACAACGATGAAAACGATAACAGGTTATAAAACGAAAAACGGATGAAAACGCTTTACGCTTTCATCCGATAACGCTTATGTTGTCGTTTTATATTTTCATCCGGTTTTGATCTAATGGCTAATATAGGTTAACCAATTTTTCTAAAATTTAAAAAATTTCAAAAATTTGAAAAAATTTCAAAAATATTTTTTCGAATTTTTTAAATTTTTTAAAAAAAATTCAAATAATTTTTCAAAAATATTTTTGAAATTTTTTCAAAAAACTTTTCGAATATATATTTTTTAAAAGATTTTGAATAATTTTTTCTTGAATTTTTTTGAAATTTTATTCAAAAAACTTTTCTTAAAAATTTTTTCGAAAAAATCGAAAAAATTTCAAAAAATTTTTTGAAATTTTTTTGAATAAATTTTTAAAAAATTTTTAGAAATTTTTCGAATAGTTTTTTCCAAAAAATATTCAAAATTTTTTCGATAAATTTTTCAAAATTTTTTTTTAAATTTTCGAATTTTTTTGAAAATTACACTGTTGGTCAATTTATGTAATATTAATAGTTAAATAAAATATTAATAAGTTAAATAAATAATTAAAAGATTTAATTGCATTTTTGGTCCCTGTAAAACTTGGCAAGACACAAGGACCATTTATGTAAGAAACTAAAGAGATGGACTAAAAAGAAAATAGGAAAGAAGAAGACAAGGGTATTTAGACATTTGACTTTGGCCGTGGACCAAACGGCAACGAAAACTTGAAAATAAGGACCTCTGGTGCACTTTTAAAGTTTTTGGGACCAAATCTGCAATTTGGCCATACCACAGGGACCAAAAATGCAATTAACTCTAATAACAAGGAACAAGGTGGTGTGCGGAACTACCAAACTTATATAGACGGTAGTATGTTAGAGCACAAGGTCACCTCAGCGCCATATCATACACATCTCAATAACACACCACTAACTAAAACACTCTCCCTTATAACACACCACTAACATGTTATTGGGTCCCACAAAATACCCCACTAAAAATATTCACTCACTCACAATACAAAAAAAAAGAAAAGAAAAAAAACACAAGAATTAATGGCTTATCAGCATGGCTCAAAACGCTGGCCATTTAATGGCACGATGTTCTATGGTTGGCAACATCTAATGACATGCATTTGACACACCATGACACCCATTCATGCTCTTATAGTTGTTGGTAAGTAGTAGGTGTCAATTGTCAATTTTAGATCTTTGAAAATTGACTCTTTTGCCCTTTTTGTTTTAAATTGTTTTTTTTGAAAATTTACTATTATTCACACCAACCCAAGACCCTCCAAATAGAGGGGCCAAAAAATTACAACCTTACCCCAAATTAAAAGAGTACCAATCGCTCCACTCAATAGAGTGGTTCCTGATATATTTCTATACCATAAAAAACTAAGGGATTTAATATTGTGTAAGATCTTCCGCGAATCAACACGATCATTGTTAAATCGTTTCTCATTCCTTGCCTTCCATAAGCACCAACACGATGTGAAGATAATCCCTTCGGCACCTCACCTCCTTCTATCCATTCCGTCGCCTTGGACCTCAAAAAATCTTTGCAAGAGAAGAAAAATAGAGGAGGAAGGTTACACCATTTCCCCACATGAGTCCAAATCTCCATGGACACAAAGACACCTAACATAAAAGGTGTTCGCCGACTCTTCTTCCTCGTTACATAATCCGCAGCCGACGGTCCACTATAGCAGCTCCTAAACCCGAGAGCATCTAGCATCAAAACTTTTCATAAGGCTAACTTATTACTCTTTCTATCTCATTACTATTGTTCACTTAATTTATTCCAAATTAATTGTCAACTACTAAATGTTAAAAGAGAATTTTGATCATATACCATGTTTTAAAACCGGTTTATAATCGACCCGGCCGAATCATCGATCGCCGTCAACCCGGCTTCCATTAAAAAAAAAAAAAACGGGTCAACCGGTTCAACCGTTGGTCAATCCGGTTAACCCGTTTGTATAAAATATTTTGAAAACCCAAACCGACGGGTTTCGAGAACCGGTTGACCCGGTCACTCAAAACCCTACTCTAACCGGTTAACCCGGTTTAGAAACCCGGTTTTACCCGAACCGTCCAACGGTTAACTGCCGGTCGACCTGTGTTTCAAAACATTGGTATTTACTATAATAACTTTATTTGAGGTTATTATTCTAAATTTAATGAAAAAATTAATTAATCGCTAGCGTAAAACTTATATAATATGAAAAATAGAAAAGAGAACGTTGTAATAATTATGTTTTTCTTCAATTGTATGTTTTTTTTATCGGTGAACAATTAATTTAGGACAGAAAACGTATTATTTTAGGCATAGGTTTTTGCACTATAAAATGTTTCATTACCACTTCGATTTTTCCACTTTAAATGATGTCTCAAAAGGGCCAAAACTAAGTGGTGTTTTTTAAGGGTACGCTGGTTCGCCGATGTTTTTGAAACACCCCAAATTTCACGATTAATCGAACGGTATTTTATTGACATTGGAAAACTTAGAAAAGTCTCTCTGTTAGTTTTATAAGAAACAAGGACCTTCAATGTAAATTGTTAACGTAAAAGGATTAACGGTGCAAAAATATTTAACAACAGGGACTAACGGTACAAATTATATTTTAGGGACATAAATTGCTAAATTGCTCCTTAGGCCTAATCAAAATTATAATACATAAAATTTTCCCTACATCACGCATGTGACTTGGGGAAGGACGTGACATAGTTATAGATTTTGGAAGAAAAGGTTCCATATCTCCATTTTGTGCTAAGACCATCTTCCATGAGGGTTTCAAGATTTTTGTGTGGTGTTTGATATATCCATACAAGTTTCTAAGAGTTAGAATCAATCTCCATAAAGGTTAGTATGATATAATGCCTTAAACCAAGTTTATGCTAATTCAGGTTTTATGTTAAAGTGAAGTTTTATGAACCCTAGTTTGAATTCATCATTAGATATGATGTTAGAAGCATAATATGAAAGATTTGCTTAAACCATATGTTACAATTATGGTTTGATGACTAGTAGAAATTATGCTAAGTTTATGTTTAAAAACTACTTTTATAGCATTGGGGTGCCATAGGAACCCCGTATAGTTATATTAATTGGTTCATGAAGCAAGTTCATGAGTTATGTGTTTAGTAGAAAAGCATTAAAGTGTTAGTTTATTTATGATATGTGTTTAGGTGCTCGTGGAGAGCAAGCGAAAGCTAAACCGAGGATAGATGTGAGTCACGGATTTAGTTTGATGTTTGTAATTAAACATGATTTTAGTATGCTTATATGTAGTCTCATAAATTTTTGGGATTAGACCTCACAAATTTAGCTATTTCTTCTTCGCACAACCGTAATCTCCAAGGATTTTCAACTTCTTCTCAATAGTCGATTGTTTAATCCTAGTGATTGTACAAAGCCCATAGATGAACACCTTCGAGTGCTCAGGGATTCCCAATTCTTCTACAATCCAAACCAATTTACACTCAAAAGCCAATGGATCTAATGAAACAACCCAACGTTCGCTAGTGATTAATCTTAAAACTTGGTCATTGGATAAACCTTGTATCCGCAATTGCAACAAATTGGCTGACACATTATCAAAGGATGCACAAAAGTTACAAAACAACCAATTTGATTTCCTAAAAACTTCGACGACTTGTTCATCATTAGTTACAAATGTTCTAATTAAATTTAGAACATGAATAATTCGTGTATGCAACCCATATCTTAAAAGACTCGGATTCGCCTTCATTAACTGAGCAACATTCGACCGCGAAAACCCATTTTCTAGAAAAACCTTAACTTTGGGTTCAATGGTTTTGTTGGGATTACAAGTTAGGATTCTGGGAGCATAAAAAATGATATCTTTGATATGGGTATTGTCTAAATTGAATTGTTTAAAGATATTGATGACTAATTTAGGGTTTTTAGTGGATTTAAGAGATGGTACCTTACTTAATGTGGTGATGGTTGTTTCTTTTGTGAAACCAACTGAATTAATCAAGAAATTAACCATGATATTGTAATAGAGTTTTGAAGCTTCATTTGGATTTGAAGATTCAACGAAAAAGTACTTGAGAGGATCATGGGAAGATATTCAGAAATTGCCATGGGACATTAAGCTTGAGGAAAACCCTTTCAACCTAGGGCTCCTTCGAACAACATTCTTTGCCAACAACAACTGATGTTCCAAATATTAAAAGTGTAGCGTAAAAAGAGGGAATGGTATAGTGGCATGCTGTTTTGTCAAATCAACGTCATTTTAACATTTCACATTTCACATTCATATCTCTGCAGTAGCTCAAGCTATTTGCATGTTGTTTCACAGCTGTCTCACCATTTAATTCTTTTTCCATTTTTCAACCAAACCCTATTACGCAGTTTGGGATTATCGATAAGAATTTTCATATTTAGACCTAAATATAGACCTGACTATTTTATTGTACACTTGTCACCATCCTGTTAACATAATTAATTTTCTACGGTATTTCTTGTGTACCCCTTCATAAATACAATAATCTCTCACTTATTCCAAGATATAGTTTTGACCTTTTTCTCTTAACTTTCTAAATTTTGTTATCTTCAAATCTAATTATATAAAAGTTTTTTTTCAAAATTCATTTTCTTCTCACACATAACTCTTCAAACCTTTTAATTTATGAGTTTTATTTGTATTTTGAGATTTTAATTATACCTTGGGACACAGTAAGAAATGGAGTAGCTATGGCAAATGTATTTGAAGGAACAAAAGTCGGAAGACAGTTACAACACAGGAAAAGATATAAACCAAGGTCCCGTTTAGTTTGTGACTTTTGGATTCAAGTAATAGATTTAGGTAATTATACAACACACCTTTTGCTCAAGGTGTCAAACTTTCTAGAAAAAAAGTTGGGTATCTCCAAAATAGACCTTGAGACTTGCGACTTTTTCCTTCCAATCAGGAGCCAAGTGTCCTTCCACTTTTCAACCCAATCATTGAAAGCTTCTTTTCGCATCTATGATTTATAATCGACTTAGATCAAATGACTTTTAATATTCGAGCGAATTTTTTTTTGCTATTTTCGAGGAAAAAGTCAAACTTTGGAAACTATTATTTTATTCCTTTTGCCCATTCCCAATGCCGGTTTAACTTAAGCGAATTAATTTGAGCTTTTTTAAAAATTGTACTTTTGTACTTTATCCTTTTTTTAACCTGTAAAATACTTTTACTAAGCAAGCCTTTTCATATCATATCTTTCATAACCTTTATTCGATGAATTAGAATAACACATACATTACAAAATACTCCCACAAGCCAAGATCTATCCGTCTTTCTCGAAATCGCAAAAATAATTTCAGATTCGGGTATGTATTTCTATATTCATATATAAATTGTTCAGATCTTTGTTTTTTCCGTATTTTATTTGAAATTAATCATGTTTAATCGTAGTTTTGCAACAACAATTTAGTTTATTTAAGTTAGCAAAAGGTTTTTGATTGTGTTGGGGTTTTTAATTTATCTGGTGTTTCGAGATGTGATGTTTTGTTGTTGTACCTTTTGCAATAAATGCATTAAGGAATGAAGTAATATATGGTATTTATTACAAAATTGTACAATATGCATTAATTGTAAATAATGCTTGGATGATTGTACAATATGCTTGGATGATTGAATGCAGCTTTACTACTCCTTATATGTAATTAGAGAATATGTTTTTGATTTTATTTTATTTTATTTATTTATTTATTCATTTATTTTCTTTTTTCATTTGTAGGAATATGGGGCTTAAAATCATCATCGAAGTAAACCAAACTACTTTTCTTTAATAAAATCCAAGTTGGATAAAAAACGAAGGAAGTTGTTTCGGGGAACTTGTTTCGGTAAATGGTTGGACCTTTCTTATTTTGACCAGGAAGCCCATATGATAGATTATATTTTACAAAAACAATGTAAGTTTTGAAATGCCGATTGTATATTATATTGAAGACCGTCCCCTACATTTCGGTCATCCAGAGTTTTCGCTTATCACTGGTTTTCATTTTGGAAAAGTAAGTTTTGAAAAATATAGGTCTAGACACCTCAATTTTAGGTCAAGGGTTTTCCAAAACTCAGTTCAAAAATTACAAACTTAGATATTCTTGGTCTAATTGAGAATGAAGAGGCATTTGGTATCATATGCACGAAGATGCAGCATCTTTGTCTATTGTAAGCTTTGGAGGTTATCTTCATGGGCGATTATTGGTTCAGAAGTTGATGATACTCTCATGCGATTAGTTGAGAACCTAGATGATTGGGATACTTTCCATGGAGAGCATATTTCGAGGCATTTGTATGATGAAATTTTGATGTTATGATAAACACAAGTGGGATTTCCTTCAAGGTATTAACAAAGACCACAAGTTTGTTCCAACCTATACACTGTCGAATTCATTTGGGCCAAGGTTAATATTTTATGTATCAATATACACCGGAGTCATTTTATGTATCAATACTTTATGTTATTATTTTTTATTGAACTTGCAAAACTGTATAGATATGGATACTGGAGTCATTTGAAAGAAGTATTCTATGGTGGAATAAAGTTCCTGATATTATGCCAAGAGGAGTAGTGTGGTCAAAGAATACACCCTTCAAAAGATCTGATTATAAGTTTCTTTTTGGAAAGGTAAAAGTATTCATCAAAATTTTCTTATTAATGTAATCTTTTATTCTACATTAATGCAATCTTTTATTCAACATTATTATTTCATTTTTAAGGATTCCAATCCTGTTAAAGAACTTACAACCGACAATAGTGAGGAGATCTGATTGGTATATAAAGTTTACGGCGTTTTCCATGATTACATACCTAGAACTCACCGTGAAAACCACACATCTTTACGACGAGTGGTTGAAGAAGATGGCCGCAACACGCAAACGGCAAGACTGAAGGAAACATTTACCTATTATACGCCAGGAGTGAGAGCAAGATAATAGAGATCAAGATAATACAGATGGTGTTATTACAGAGTTAAATAAGCGTTTGTTCAAACTCGAGGCAATTATTCAAGTTATTTATACTTTATATTCTCCTCATAGACCCATCAATAATCACACGACTACCGATAATAATATACGCCCTAATATTTTGTATCATTTATTTCGTGTTCTTGCTCGAAAGAAATGGGGTAATATATCCTTTTTTCAGATATATACTTTGACATCCTTTTTGTTGAGGCCAATATGTTTGCACCAAATTTACAAAACAGCCCCTCAAGTATCCATTATCGTGAACCCGCTAGTGGATTGAAAACCACTATCCGTGGTTTGAAAACTCTAGCAAATGGATACAACAAATTTACAAAACATCCTTAAGTATCCATTATCGAACCCGCTATGGATTGAAAACCACTAGCGTTGGTTTGAAAGACTCTAGCAGTGGATAAAGCAAACCATTTTTTTAATTTTTTTTTAATTTTTTTAAATAATAACACTAAACAGCAAAAGCTTCAAAAAGCTCCAAAGTATACAAACAATCGTTCATACCTGCATATCACAAACATAAACCAAACATTGAAAGCATTGTTAAGGTTAGCAGTGGTTAGAAAATAACTAGAAGTGGATTCAAAAATTAATTTATCTTTCGTATATATGCTTTTTATAAATACTTTTTTTCATTCTTAGGAGAAATTGGAGTTAACTAATTATCTTCGGCATCTTAGTACAGCTTTGTGATGAGCTTAATCATGATTTTCTTGACTTGTTTGAGTCAAGTAAGTCAAGCATTGATACTAGTTCATCATGCTGCTAGATGAATTTTTGATGACTATGTTGCAAAGGTAATTTATAAAATCAAGAAACAAGTGTAAAACCCTTCGTACCATAACATATCATAACGATAGGTTCTTTATAAACGCCGACGAATTTATTATCCAAGAAGAATTAAGGTTGCGACATGAAGAATTACAAAGTGCCCAGTTAAAAGAGCAGCAGTTGATGCAACAAGAGAAGAGGTTAAGGATGGAAGAGGACAAGTTGATAATGAGGGAAGAGGAAAAGAGGTTGCAGTATGAAAATGAACGAAAGAAAAGGGAAGAAGCAATCATGAACTCAGATCATATGAAAGCCGAGAGCATGTTTTGCGGCTTCCAAAAGGAGTGAACAACGTCCGGGTGAAGCTAATTCGTATTATTGGACCAAGGCATATGCTGAAAAGAAAAGACGATGCTCTAGCTTACCTGATCCAGATATGAGTGAAAAACTTAAAATTGTCACGCGTTGGGTTGAGGTATGAAAATACTTGAAGACCTTTTAAAATATATCTTGTTAATGACAATTAATTATAAGTTTAATCGTTTCATATACTAGGATCTTGCACGCCCAAAGAATGCTGCCAACGAGTTCATTTTACAAATGAATTTGACGAATTTCTTGGACAAATTGGACCGCTTAACTGCAAGTTTCCTTGGTGTGACGATGTGTGTGGATAGAAGGTTTTGGGAAAGTTTGGTTTGCTTAGACCCGCCTAGGAAAGGTTGACTAAGGGATGAGGCAAGTACTCATAACCTGTATCCTATTGAATTCATTTCTTATAACGCTATCACACTCATTCATGTTTGGAAATTTACAAAGACATAGAGTTGTGTTAATTACCTTTGGCATGTTAGACCCGACACGGCTGATTAATGATGGTTAGTAGCTATTTTGTTCAGATTCGTTACAAAAATCGCGTCGCTGTGGTATGCTAATGGTGAAAGATACTCTATTCCATGGTCTGACGTTAACCACGTAAGTGACGATATATATATTTTATTCTAATCCAGTTTCATTCATATAATTATCCTGTTTAGCTTTTGCCATATATTAATGTTATGTTTGTGACCCAAACGTTGTAGGTTTTCATGCCTATTAATGAAACTGAAGCTCATTGGTGTCTTGCGCGTTTGGAGATAGACACAGGCATTGTTACCTTTTATGATAGCGGTAAAAATTGTTAGGAATTAGAAAATTCCATAGTGAAGAGTCGGTCACCCCAAATGTTATCTAGCTTAATTTAGCTCGTAGACTTGTCGTTAGTCACGTTATTTAGTAGTTTATTTATTAGTTTGTAGCGTAGTATAGCTTAGTGCAACACCGTGGAGGTAGGACGGGTCTTTACCATGATAACTGATCCACAGCCGATAGGAGGTCGTTATGTTAATTATATACCCCTCTACCTCCCAAGGTAGAGGGTTGGACCTTTCATTCTAATCTAACATTCTATGTTTTCTTTTCACTTCTCTAGAAAGGCTCCACTTTCTTTCTCTAAAACCTCTAAACAATTCGACCCATATTATTGTTTGTTATGTGTTTATGAAATCCAATATCTAACAATTGGTATCAAGAGCCATGGTTAGATCATCTCTTACATATCTTTGGATTTCTAGTGGTTTTTAGGTGGTTTTTAAGTTTGAGAAAGTTTAGTGGTTTTTGCATCATTTGGTGGATTTCTAGTGTTAAAGTTTGGATTTTGATTGTACTTTTGTGTTTAGGATCATCACAAGTGTTTAGGTTTTGATTTGGAAGGCTTGAATCATCGTGGTTGGGTTGTTTTTTGATTGAAAAGTGTGTTTTTAAAGTTTTTTTCTAGCTAGCGACTTGAGCTACGGACTTCTTTTCTTGGTAGCGACTTGGTTTGTAAAAAGGTAGAGAGTTATAGTTGTTTTGGTAGCGACTGGTCCTAGCGACTTGTCTATTGAGACAAGCCGACAAATAGTACAAGTTTGTGGATTCTCCACTACCGCTAGCTAATTTGGTGAGGTTAGCGACTTGCTTCAGAAATTGTTAGCGAGTTGTAGTGTAAGTTGTTAGTTTAACTTGATACTAGCGACTGGACACTTAGTGTTGTTGTTCTTAATTACTTGTCATTAGCGATTTAGTGTTAGCGACTTGGACCTTAGCGAGTTGCTCTTTAGCGACTTGACTGTGTAGCGACTTGGTGCTTTAGCGACTTGTGTCCAGCGACTTGGGTCCTAGCGACTTGGTCTTAGCGACTTGGTTCAAGAATTCTTAGCGACTTGTTGACTTTTCCCGACAAAACTTCAAACGGCTATAACTTGGGAAAGTTTGGTTTGCTTAGACCCGCCTAGGAAAGGTTGGCTAAGGGATGAGGCAAGTACTCATACAACTGTACCTATTGAATTGATTTCTTATAACGTTTATCACACTCATTCATGTTTTGAAATTTATAGCACATAGAGTTGTGGGTTAATTACCTTTGGCATGTTAGACCCGATACGGCTGATTGGGCGATGGTTAGTAGCTATTTTGTTTAGATTCTGTTACAAAAATCGTTGCCGTTGTGGTATGCTAATGGTGAAAGATACTCTATTCCATGGTCTGACGTTAACCACGTAAGTGACGATATATATATTTTATTCTAATCCAGTTTCATTCATATAATTATCCTGTTTAGCTTTTGCCATATATTAATGTTATGTTTGTGACCCAAACGTTGTAGGTTTTCATGCCTATTAATGAAACTGAAGCTCATTGGTGTCTTGCGCGTTTGGAGATAGACACAGGCATTGTTACCTTTTATGATAGCGGTAAAAATTGTTAGGAATTAGAAAATTCCATAGTGAAGAGTCGGTCACCCCAAATGTTATCTAGCTTAATTTAGCTCGTAGACTTGTCGTTAGTCACGTTATTTAGTAGTTTATTTATTAGTTTGTAGCGTAGTATAGCTTAGTGCAACACCGTGGAGGAAGGACGGGTCATTACCCACTGTATACCGATCCAAGGGCCGATAGAGGTCGTTATGTTTGTAACTATAAATACCCTCTACCTCCCAAGGTAGAGGGTTGGACCTTTCATTCATCTTAATCTAACCTTCTATGTTTGCTTTCACTTTCTCTCTCTAGAAAGGCTCTCACTCTCTCTAAAACCTCTAAACAATTCGACCCATATTATTGTTTGTTATGTGTTTATGAAATCCAATATCTAACAATTGGTATTGTCACACCCCCAAATTACGTGTTTTGCAGCGGAATGGAATACCTTGGGGAGGACTGTCAGAGCATCAAAGTTACAAGTATATCGAATCGACCTAAAGTGTCGCTAGAAAATACATCGCTTGATTAAGTAAAATAATCAGAGTTTACAAAATGTAGGTCCCAAATGAAAATCAATGTATGCGGTGATAGGTTTGATACAAGTCAAATGATGTTTTTAAAGTGTATAAATCCCATGTGAGCGCGCGCCGTCACCACTCGACTCTATGATGTGTCCATATGCATGCCATGAAGTGAATGCCTTAGATACCGAGATAAAAACATAAAAAGTGTCAACACAAAGGTTGGTGAGTTCATAGAGTTTGGTTAACAAGTAAAGCCTTAAAAGAGTGTTTATGTAACAAAGGCAAGTTTTTGGGTCAAATAGAATAGTTCGCAAAGCAAAGGCATCGTAAATCCACTCGCCCAAGTCCCCCATACAAAACTTGCAACCTCTGTGTTTACAACCCACTGCTAAAAATAGTATGTCAATCATGTATGTATATATCATATTAGTAAAAAGTATATGTGCCACCACAAGGGTCTTCCAACACTCGTGTTGGGATGTTTGTAAATTAATAGCCTTCCAACAACTTAATTTGGAGCCACTAATTCTAGTATGTAGCCAACTGAACCTCTTGACGAAGTCTAACTTGTTTGTTGTGTTGCATTGAATAACAGATTATATTCACCCCAGTCGCCATCAAGGACACAAGGGTGGGGGCCACCATAGTACTATCAATACCTCTCGCCGCCCCCAGAGTTAACCGCTGCTAAAGTTTGTATGTTGATGCATAATTGAAAACTAGTTTAGCACATTAAGGCACATATCGCAATAAACCACACATAATGTCCAAAGTGTATAAGAAGTATATTGTAACACAATTGTATAAATGGTTTGAGTATTCGCAAGAGAGAAACAAGTATTTAAGCATGTATCTCCCCCAAATAGTTTGTAAGAATTTAAACGAGTAAAAGTGGGGTATGAACTCACAATAGTATGTAAAAGTTTAGAGTACTTGTGAAAGTAAATGAAAATAGTTTGAGCATGTATCTCCCCTAAAAGTGATTGAAAATGAATAAAAGTAGGGGCTATGCAACTCACGTAATATGTCAAAGTTTAGAATATTTGTGATAGTGAAAGTAAGTAGTTGAGCATGTATCTCCCCAAAGAGTTTGTAAGACAAATACGTAATAGAAAGTGGGGCTTTAACTCACTGTGTGATTGATATGCTAACAAAATGAAGTGCAAGAAAATGAGGCTCGGAAACTATCCGCGACCTAAAATGAATGATATGATACTCAATGAGTTATGATGTAATGTTATGCATGCATTTCGAATGTTATTTATACCATTTCATGAAGTTTTGAAAATAAAACTTATCGTCGAAAAATACTCTTTTGACGCCTTGACCATTCTTAAATTACTTTACAAGTATTTACGTCAAAATGTCATCCTACAATGGTTTTGTAATGATTTATAGTGAAATTATCACTTTTCGTCAAACAATGTCGCCGGAAATTTCATAAAAGTGACAAAAATGGTTCTAAAAACTAGTCGTAACGGTAAGACGTCGATCGCTAGAACGAATTCGACGGTTTTGGAAAGTTTGTATCAAAATCTAGAAGTTTCAGTCAGGAGTTTTCACATAAAGGTCTCGAAACATAAAGATAATAATGGGTGATTTTGTCGAATTGTGGTTCAAAAAGTGAAGGCCAAGTTTAAACATCCATAAAATAATTTATTACAACTCTGCTATAAACGGTTGGTCGCTTGAAAAATAAGCTTGATGATCTTGATTTTATTAGAAGACTGCTCCAAAAGTTCCACATCCTCGTTAAAACACTCAACATGGACGTTTAGTTACCGTAACACTTGTCTCGAAAAATAATATAGTTTTTCAGAAAATAATAGTTACGGCAATTTTATGAAAACGTGCATATCTTTGTCGCTTCAAACCGCTTTCTACGAGCACACGCCTTAGCTTCAGAAAGTATACTAATATATTTTTGATAAGTCGAAATAATTTGTGAAGCTTAAGGCTCATTTTTGACTCGTACAAAATAATAATAGTATGCTGAAATTTCAGAAAAATATATATTTCGTCGTCAAACTTGTAAAATCCATAACTTCTTCGTTATAACTCCGTTTTAATCCGCTCAAGCTGCCACGGATTCGCTTTTAAAGTATATTTTCTAAATATCTAGGCCAAAATTCGTGCCTACTGTCGGATTTTCCAGAAAAACAAAATAAGGACAGAACACTTTTATACTTGTCTAAAAATAGTTTTTCTCGTACTAAACCTATGCCAATCTCTTCAAATCAACTCCAAAGCTAATCTATCCTACCATACACCTTCTTAGGGTGTCATGGGTTCCTAAACATCATCAAGACTAACATATACCAAGGGGATAATTATAGGATGACTTTATATATATATAACTCTAAAATCATGTAAAAATGGTATAAACAACACAAGTCTTGCATGTTTTTGCTCAAAAATGATGAGATGAGTATGAAATGAATATGTAAGATGAAAAATAAATATGAGATGCTTACAAGTGATATGATGAGGTGATTAGAACCAAGGATTAACCTAAACACCCTAGGTTTTTATTTCAAAACCTTAACAAGAGTGTATACTAGATTGTTAAAACACTTGAGCTTGAAAAATTGATGATCCCTTGATAACACTTGTATGTGGCCGGTTTTGGAAGAGAAGAACCAAGAGAGAAGAAAGATTTACTAACTTGAATTATTTGGTGAATGAAAATGAATGAATGTTGAGTGTAATCTACACTTGTAATACATTTTTCCAACTTAGGTGACTCCCTTGGCCGGATTTTAGGGGGGAGTGTCTCACAAATATCTTTTTTTTTTTTTTTTATTTATATTATATATATATTGTATAAAGAAAAGTGTAAGTAAAGTGTAGTTAAATGTAATTTGTAAGGTAAATGGTAGATTTTAGGTAAAAGAGATTTTTAATAGATCAAAGTAGAGTATAATGATATCATAAAAATTGTAAAAATTCTTGAAAGATTTGAGTGATATAATAATTATCGTAGTTTTAAGAAAACGTCGTAATAATATAAATTTAACGATTTGTATACAAAATAAATTTAAGACACTAGGTAAACTCAAAATATTGTTTTTATAAACTAAATGTAAGTATAAAAATATATCGATCATTTTGAAGTATCGGATTAAATGTTAAAAATAATAACTTACGCGATAGCGTTTATTTAATATGAAATTTACGCCTTAATGTGAAATGCAATGTCATGAATGAACTAACATGATGCAAATGATGCTAATGAAATGTAGACTAAACTTAGTCCATGTGAAATGTTCGTGATGATATGCTCATGAATTCGCCGCTAAACCATTAAGGTTACGCGAATTTGGAACACGCACCTAGTTTACGATAAATGATGAAATAGTGAAACGTGAATTGTTTTGAGAAATGACCAAAATTTAGAATTGTGACATTCTTCCCATGTCGAGGAATCACGCCCTCGATTCAATCGATGATACTATGATTCAAACCTCGACAAGGGTTCTAAAAGTTTATGCTTGTGTATGGTCTATATGATTATGTCAATGCTCATGCATATGAGTTACTCGTCCCACAAGATACGCCTTGCGCTATCGAGCAATTCCCATCCTAAATACATGCTTTCTTATGATTAGGCTCGATGAGACAAGCTTTCCCATTCTCAAGCAAAATTTTTTTAAAAGACTTTTTGGTAACCGATTTTTGCTTAATCCCACAACTCATCAAACAAGAACTGTCATATGATTAGGCTAAATCGGTTTAGGTAACAACTTGTTTCTAGCTCGATCTTTGCAACACATCAAACAAGAACTGCCACTGGATCAAACCGGAAACAAGTGGTTTGAAGAAAATCTTTTGAAAATTTGGCTTGATTACGAATAAAGCACATATGAGACTACTACTCCCTTCATTGCATGATTCTTCCCGAATTAGACATAGGTGATCAGGCTATGTATAATTTAGGAGTAACTATGCAATGCTTGAACTAATCGACTCATATGATGTTTGGTGTTGAGTCATAAGTCCGCATGTATAAAGAATGTGCACTTATAATGATATGATGAGATGCTATGATGATGTGGTTATAGTCTAGGGTCAATGATGCAACCTAGTTCTCTATAACCGACGCTTTGATACCAATCGTCCATAACCCCAAATTACGTGTTGCCATAATGAATGGAATACCTTGGGGAGGACTATCATAGCATCAAAGTTACAAGTATATCGAATCCACCTAAAGTGTCGTTTAGAAAATACATCGTTTGATTAAGTAAAATAATCAAAGTTTACAAAATGTAGGTCCCAAATGAAAATCAATGTATGCGGTAATAGGTTTGATACAAGTCAAATGATGTTTTTAAAGTGTATAAATCCCATAGAGACGCTGCCGTCACCACTTAACTCTATGATGTGTCCATATGCATGCCATGAAGTGAATGCCTTAGATACCTGAGATAAAACATGCTAAAAAGTGTCAACACAAAGGTTGGTGAGTTCATAGAGTTTGGTTAACAAGTAAAGCCTTAAAAGAGTGTTTATGTAACAAAGGCAAGTTTTTGGGTCAAATAGAATAGTTCGCAAAGCAAAGGCATCAGAATCCACTCGCCCAAGTCCCGCCCATACAAAACTTGCAACCTGTGTGTTTACAACCCACCGCTAAAAATAGTATGTCAATCATGTATGTATATATCATATTAGTAAAAGTATATGTGCCACCATTAGGGTCTTCCAACACTCGTGGTTGGGATGTTTGTAAATTAATAGCCTTCCAACAACTTAATTTGGAGCCACTAATTTTGTATGTAGCCAACTGAACCTCTTGACGAGTCTAACTTGTTTGTTGTGTTGCATTGAGTAACAGATTATATTCACCCCGTGTCGCCATCAAGGACACAAGGGTGGGGGCCACCGATAGTACTATCAATACCTCCGCCCTCGCAGGAGTTAACCGTTGCTAAAGTTTGTATGTTGATGCATAATTGAAAACTAGTTTAGCACATTAAGGCACATATCGCAATAAACCACACATAATGTCCAAAGTGTATAAGAAGTATATTGTAACACAATTGTATAAATGGTTTGAGTATTCGCAAGAGTGAAACAAGTATTTAAGCATGTATCTCCCCCAAATAGTTTGTAAGAATTTAAACGAGTAAAAGTGGGGTATGAACTCACAATAGTATGTAAAAGTTTAGAGTACTTGAGAAAGTAAATGAAAATAGTTTGAGCATGTATCTCCCCCAAAAGTGATTGAAAATGGATAAAAGTAGGGGCTATGCAACTCACGTAATATGTCAAAGTTTAGAATATTTGTGATAGTGAAAGTAAGTAGTTGAGCATGTATCTCCCCAAAGAGTTTGTAAGACAAATACGTAATAGAAAGTGGGGCTACTTAACTCACCGGTGTGATTGATATGCTATCAAAATTGCAAGAAAATGAGGCTCTAAACTATCCATGACCTAAAATGAATGATATGATACTCAATGAGTTATGATGTAATGTTATGCATGCATTTCGGATGCTATTTATACCATTTGTGAGTTTTGAAAATAATACTTATCGTCGAAAAATACTCGTTTGACGCCTTGACCATTTAAATTATTTACAAGTATTTACGTCAAAATGTCATCCTACAATGGTTTTGTAATGATTTATAGTGAATTTATCACTTTTCGTCGTAAAACAATGTCGTCGGAAATTTCATAAAAGTGACAAAAATGGCTCAAAAACTAGTCGTAAACGGTGTACGCCGATCGTTAGGAAACGAACTCGACGGTTTTGGAAAGTTTGTATCAAAATATGGAAGTTTCAGTTCAGAGTTTTCACATAAAGGTCTCGAACATAAAGATAATAAGGGTTAAAGATGGTGATTTTGTCGAATTGTGGTTCAAAAGTGAGTTTTCCAAGTTTAAACACCCATAAAATAATTTATTACAACTCTGCTATACAAACGGTTGGTCGTTTTGAAAAATAAGCTTGATGATCTTGATTTTATTAGAAGACATTTCGTTCCAAAAAGTTCCACATCCTTGTTAAAAACAGCCCTCAACATGGACGCGTTACCGTAACACTTGTCTCGAAAAATAATATAGTTTTTCGTGAAAATAATAGTTACGGCAATTTTATGAAAACGGGCATATCTTTGTCGCCAAACCGCTTTCACGATAATACGCCCTTAGCTTCGGTTATAAAGTATACTAATATATTTTGATAAGTCGAAATAATTTGTGAAGCTTAAGGCTCATTTTGACTCAGACAAAATAATAATAGTATGCTGAAATTTCTGAAAAATATATATTTCGTCGTCAAACTTGTACAATCCATAACTTCTTCATATAACTCCGCTTAACCGCTCAGCCGCCACGGATTCGCTTTTAAAGTATATTTTCTAAATATCTAGGCCAAAAATTCGTGCCTACTGTCGGATTTTCCAGAAAAACAAAATAAGGACAGCTCACTTTTTATACTTGTTTAAAAATAGTTTTTCTGTACTAAACCTATGCCAATCTCTTCAAACTCCAAAGCTATCTAATCCTACCATACACCTTCTTAGGGTGTCATGGGTTCCTAAACATCATCAAGACTAACATATACCAAGGGGATAATTATAGGATGACTTTATATATATATAACTCTAAAAATCATGAAAAATGGTATTAACAACACAAGTCTTGCATGTTTTTGCTCAAAAATGATGAGATGAGTATGAAATGAATATGTAAGATGAAAAATAAATATGAGATGCTTACAAGTGATATGATGAGGTGATTAGAACCAAGGATTAACCTAAACACCCTAGGTTTTTATTTCAAAACCTTAAACAAGAGTGTATACTAGATTGTAAAAACACTTGAGCTTGAAAAATTGATGATCCCTTGATAACACTTGTATGTGGCCGGTTTTGGAAGAGAAGAACCAAGAGAGAAGAAAGATTTACTAACTTGAATTATTTGGTGAATGAAAATGAATGAATGTTGAGTGTAATCTACACTTGTAATACATTTTTCCAACTTAGGTGACTCATTCCCCCCCCCTTGGCCGGATTTTAGGGGGGAGTGTCTCACAAATATCTTTTTTTTTTTTTTTGCATAAGTATATATATATTTGTATAATTTGTAAGAAAAGTGTAAGTAAAGTGTAGTTAAATGTAATTTGTAAGGTAAATGGTAGATTTTAGGTAAAAGAGATTTTTAATAGATCAAAGTAGAGTATAATGATATCATAAAAATTGTAAAAATACATTTCTTGAAAGATTTGAGTGATATAATAATTATCGTGTAGTTTTTAAGAAAAACGTCGTAATAATATAAATTTAACGATTTGTATACAAAATAAATTTAAGACACTAGGTAAACTCAAAATATTGTTTTTATAAACTAAATGTAAGTATAAAAATATATCGGGATCATTTTTGGAAGTATCGGATTAAATTTTCAAAATAATAACTTACGGATAACGCGTTTATTTAATATGAAATTTACGCGTTTAATGTGAAATGCAATGTCATGAATGAACTAACATGATGCAAATGATGTTAATGAAATGTAGACTAAACTTAGTCCATGTGAAATGTTCGTGATGATATGCTCATGAATTACCGCTAAAACCATTAAGGTTACTTATGGAACACGCCAGTTAGTTTCACGAAAATGATGAAATAGAAACGGAATTGTTTTGAGAAATGACCAAAAATTTAGAATTGTGACAGGTATCAAGAGCCATGGTTAGATCATCTCTTACATATCTTTGGATTTCTAGTGGTTTTTAGGTGGTTTTTAAGTTTGAGAAAGTTTAGTGGTTTTAGCATCATTTGGTGGATTTCTAGTGTTAAAGTTTGGATTTTGATTGTACTTTTGTTTAGGATCATCACAAGTGTTTAGGTTTTGATTTAGAAGGCTTGAATCATCGTGGTTGGGTTGTTTTTGGATTGAAAAGTGTGGTTTTTAAAGTTTTTTCAGTTATTTAACTTGAGCTACGACTTCTCTTTCTTGTTAGCTTACTTGGTTTGTAAAAAGGCATGAAGTTATAGTTGTTTTTGTAGCGACTTGTCCTTGCGACTTGTCTATTGAGACAAGCCGATCAAATAGCAACAAGTTATGGATTCTCCACCATCGCTTAGCTTACTTGGTGTGAGGTTAATGACTTGCTTCGAAATTGTTAGCTAGTTGTAGTGTAAGTTGTTAGCGACTTGACAGCTTAATTTCTGGACTTAGTTTAGTTGTTCTTAGCGACTGGCTCGCTTAGCTATTTAGTGCCAATGACTTGGACCTTTACGAAGTTGCTCTTTAGCTTAATTTCGACCGGCGGTAGCTTACTTGGTGCTTTAGCGACTTGTGTCCAGCTTAATTGGGTCCTAGCTTAATTGGTCTTAGCTTAATTTGTTCAAGAATTCTTAGCGACTTGTTGACTCTTTTCCGATCAAACTTAAACGCTATAACTGAAAGTTTGTCTTAACTTTCTTAGAAAGGTTGGCTAAGGGATGAGTAAAGTACCATACAACTGTACCTATTGAATTGATTTCTTATAACGCTATCACACTCATTCATGTTTTGAAATTTACGACATAGAGTCATGGGTTAATTACCTTTGGCATGTTATCCTCGACACGCCGACGGGCTTATGGTGGTTGTGAGTTATTTTGTTCGATTCGCTACAAAAATCGCTGTCGTTGTGGTATGCTAATGGTGAAAGATGCTCTATTCCATGTCCGACGTTAACCAATTTAGTGACGATATATTTTATTCTAATCCGCTTCATTCATATAATTATCCCTGCTTAAAGCTTTTGCCATATATTAATGTTATGCCATAATTCAAACGTTGTAGGTTTTTCATGCCTATTAATGAAACCGAAGCTCATTGGTGTCTTATGCTTGGAGATAGAACAGCATTGTTACCTTTTATGATAGCGGTAAAAATTGTTAGGAATTAGAAAATTCCATAGTGAAGAGTCGGTCACCCCAAATGTTATCTAGCTTAATTTAGCTCGTAGACTTGTCGTTAGTCACGTTATTTAGTAGTTTATTTATTAGTTTGTAGCGTAGTATAACTTAGTGCAACACCGGGAGGAAGGACGGTCTACACCATCTGATACCGATCCACGCCGATAGGAGGTCGTTATGTTTGTAACTATAAATACCCTCTACCTCCCAAGGTAGAGGGTTGGACCTTTCATTCATCTTAATCTAACCTTCTATGTTTTCTTTCACTTTCGCTCTCTAGAAAGGCTCCCACTTTCTCTCTCTCTAAACCTCAACAATTCGACCCATTATTGTTTGTTAGTGTTTATGAAATCCAATATCTAACAATTGGTATCAAGAGCCATGGTTAGATAATCTCTTACATATCTTTGGATTTCTAGTGGTTTTTAGGTGGTTTTAAGTTTGAGAAAGCTTAGTGGTTTTGCATCATTTGGTTGATTTCTAGTGTTAAAGTTTGGATTTTGATTGTACTTTGTGTTTAGGATCATCACAAGTGTTTAGGTTTTGATTTGGAAGGCTTGAATCATCGGTCAAGTTGTTTTTGATTGAAAGTGTGTTTTTAAAGTTTTTTCTAGCTAGCTACTCTTGAGCTACGGACTTCTTTTCTTGTTAGCGACTTGGTTTGTAAAAAGGTAGCGAGTTATAGTTGTTTTTGGTAGCGACTTGGTCCTTGCGACTTGTCTATTGAGACAAGCCGACAAATAGTACAAGTTAGTGGATTCTCCACTTGCTAACGCTGACTTAGTGGTAGTTAAGCGACTTATGAGAAATTGTTCCATGAGTTGTAGTGTAAGTTGTTAGTGACTTTGATACACTGTGACTTGGACACTTAGGTTGTTCTTTAGACTTATGCCTTAGCGATTTAGTGTTAGCGACTTGGACCTTAGAGTTGCTCTTTCGCGTGATGCCAGCGGCGTAGCTTGGTGCTTTAGCGACTTGTGTCCAAGACTTGGGTCCTGGCGGTAGGTCTTAATGACTTGGTTCAAGAATTCTTAGCGGAATTTGTTGACTTTTCCCGTCAAACTTCAAACGACTATAACTTTGGGAAAGTTGGTTTGCTTAGACCATGGAAAGGTTGGCCTAGGGATGAGGCAAGTACTCATACAACTGTACCTATTGAATTGATTTCTTATAACGTTTATCACACTAATTCATGTTTTGAAATTCTAAAATTTTATGGAGTTGTGGGTTAATTACCTTTGGCATGTTAGACGAATCGAATTTGCAGTTAGGTGATGGTTAGTATATTTTGTTCAGGATGCAAAAATCGCTGCCGTTGTTGGTATGCTAATGGTGAAGATACTCTATTCCATGGTGCAGCGTTAACCGTAAGTGACGATATATATATTTTATTCTAATCCAGTTTCATTCATATAATTATCCACCTTTGGCTTTTTGCCATATATTAATGTTATGTTTGTGACCCAAACGTTGTAGGTTTTCATGCCTATTAATGAAACTGAAGCTCATTGGTGTCTTGCGCGTTGGGAGATAGACAGACGTGTTGCCTTTATGATAGCGTAAAAATTGTTAGGAATTAGAAAATTCCATTGTGAAGAGTCTGTCTTACCAAATATCATCTAGCAATTTAGCTCGTAGACTTGTCGTTAGTCGCTATTTAGTAGTTTATTTATTAGTTTGTAGCGTGGTATAGCTTAGTGCAACACCGTGGGAGGAAGGACAGGTCTTTACCCATGCACAATCCTGGGAGGGCCGATAGGAGGTCGTTATGTTTGTAACTATAAATACCCTCTACCTCCCAGGGTAGAGGGTTGGACCTTTCATTCATCTTAATCTAACCTTCTATGTTTTCTTTCACTTTCTCTCTAGAAAGGCTCCCACTTTCTCTCTCTAAAACCTCTACAATTGACCCATATTATTGTTTGTTATGTGTTTATGAAATCCAATATCTAACAATTGGTATCAAGAGCCATGGTTAGATCATCTCTTACATATCTTTGGATTTCTAGTGGTTTTTAGGTGGTTTTTAAGTTTGAGAAAGTTTAGTGGTTTTTGCATCATTTGGTGGATTTCTAGTGTTAAAGTTTGGATTTTGATTGTACTTTTGTGTTTAGGATCATCACAAGTGTTTAGGTTTTGATTTGGAAGGCTTGAATCATCGTGGTTGGGTTGTTTTTTGATTGAAAAGTGTGTTTTTAAAGTTTTTTTCTAGCTAGCATACTTGAGCTGGACTTCTTCTTGGTAGCTTGACTTGGTTTGTAAAAAAGTAGCGAGTTATAGTTGTTTTTGGTAGCGACTTGGTCCTAGCGACTTGTCTATTGAGACAAGCCGATACGATAGTACAAAGTTAGTGGGTTCTCCAGCTCTGCTAGCTTAGACTTGGTGAGGTTAGCGACTTACTGAGAAATTGTGCATGAGTTGTAGTGTAAAGTTGTTAAGCGACTTGATACTATTTGACTTAGACCTTAGCGAGTTGTTCTTTGCGACTGTCGCTTAGCGGTGAGTGTTAAGCGACTTGGATATAGCGAGTTGCTCTTTAAAATGACTTGGTACGTGGCGACTTAGTGCTTTGCTGACTTGTGTCAATGACTTGGGTCCTCACTTGATCTTATGACTTAGTTTCCAAGAATTCTTAGCTACATTGGCTTTTCCGATAAAGACTTCAAGCGGCTATAACTTGGGAGAAGAGTTGGTTTGTAGACCGCCCTGGAAGAAAGGTTGGCTATAAGGGATGAGAATAAGAGTACTATTCCTATTGTACCTATTGAATTGATTTCTTATAACGTTTATCTCATTCATCATTTTAATTCTATTTTATAGAGTTGTGATTAATTGCCCTTTAGCATGTTAGACCAATCTGGTGAGTTAAGTGATGGTTAAAGTACTTCAATGCATTGGTTGACGTGACGGATGCATTTACAAAATCGCTCTTGGTGTGGTATGTAATGGTGAAGATGCTATTCCATGAATTAATTAATACATAAGTGACGATATATATATTTTATTCTAATCGGTTTCATTCATTATAATTATCTGCAGCACCATATATTAATGTTATGTTGCTTTATTGACGTTGTGAGTTTTCATGCCTATTAATGAAATTTGCTGAAACTCGTTGGTTATCTTAGTTTGGGAGATGAGCCACAGGCATTGTTACCTTTATGTAAAAATTGTTAGAATTAGAGAATTCCATAGTGAAGAGTCGTCACCCCAAATGTTATCTAGCAGATTTGGCCTACGTAGACTTATGCGTTAGTCGCGTTATTTAGTAGTTTGTTATTAGTTTGCTTAGCGTGGTATAAGCAGGTACATGCGGCGTGCCGGAGGAGGCCAGGTCTTTACCCACTGATACCTGATCCACGCCGGGCCGATGGAGGTCGTTATGTTTGTAACTATAAATACCCTCTACCTCTGGGTAGAGGGTTGGACCTTTCATTCATCTTAAAATCTAACCCCTATGTTTTCTTTCCACTTTCTCTCTCTAGAAAGGCTCAGCTCTCTCTAAAACCTCTAAACAATTCGACCCATAATGGCTGTTTGTTATGTGTTTATGAAATCCAATATCCAACAATTGGTATCAAGAGCCATGGTTAGATCATCTCACATATCTAGTTTCTAGTTGGTTTTAATTGGTTTTAGTTTAAGGAAAGTTTAGTGGTTTTGCATCATTTGGTGGATTTCTAGTTGAATTCAGAGTTTGGATTTGATTACTTTTGTGTTGGAATCATCCCAAAGTGTTTAGAGTTTGATTTGGAAGAGCTTGAATCATGTTGGTTGGGATTTGTTTTTTTTTAGAATTAGAAGTGTGTTTTTAAAGCTTTTTTTTTTTCTTCTTGGTAGCTTACTCTGGGACTTCTTTTCTTAGTATTGCTTGACTTGGG
>OU343225.1:325894663-326039046 GCA_910596185.1 Chrysanthemum makinoi | reverse complement strand
CAAGGTTTGTTAGCAACTCAATTGATCATTAAAATCACACATCATTTATGTTCGAGTCAATCTATTTTAGATTATGTAGCGATGGTTGTCATCGATTGTGACTCACACATATTTTAAATTTAACAAATTTACGTTATTACTTTTATTATCATCTCATTTATCTATTTCTTTAAAAAATAACCCGGTGTCAACGGGTCTCTAAGCTAGTATAAAATAAAATTCAATTATCCTTTAAGCAATGGTTGTTCATATTCGGAAAGTAATGGATTTATATATCAAAGCTAGTTTGAAATGATATGGGTGACTAATAGGAAATAAATCTCGTAGCTCCCACTGAAATTGACAACATTACATGAATGATATTTCAGTCATAAAATGCAACCTCCCACTGGATTTGTCAACATTGTAAGTGTTACATTTCCAGTAGAAAGCATATAGTAATTTGATATACTTTCCTATTCTCTTCAATTGCCTACGAGTAACATGTACTTAGGTATTGAACAGAGTATATGAAGTTCTACTTATGTAGACAATGGACTAGCCATTCTTTTATTCAATTAACTTGAATCTTTAGCATGCAATTCCTCCTTTATCGTCTACATAGCCCCAAGGGTAATTAGCACTTTTGGAATAATAAGAGTTCAAGGAGATTACCTAGCAAATATGCTAGTAATTCCTTTACTCTTTCTTGGTTTAAACTCATACATCGTGACAAGTCGCGGATGTTATTTATTTTGGTAGCTCTAAACACAATGGTTCAAGTTACACAAAATATTCTATCTTTCAATTAACTCTAGACCACAAAAGGGTAATGAAAGATCACTAATGAGTTTACCAATTAGTAATCCTATCTTAGTTTTTCAACTAAGGAGAAAAGATAGGTATAAGTCTCACTCTTCTTACTAGGAAAAGAGACTAAATTTGTCTTTCAAAGAAAAACAAATTTATTTACGAATTATGTTGCAATAACACAATTAATCAGAACATAAAAAGTTCAAATCTAGTATTTTCGATAATTACATTCTTAAAAGAATTAACTACCCAATTAATTACTAATAAGACTAAGATCCAACTTGCAACCCCATTTAATTACCATAGGTCGACCAGATTAATGTAAAAAATAGGACAAGAGGTAGCGACAGCGTTAATTGCAAATGCAACTCTTAGATTTATGAGACTGTTTAAGGCATTAGTATCAAGTAATAACGTCAAAATCATGTTTAGTTCTCATCTTATGCCTCGGGTCGAGGTCTGACCAGAGTTAACTCGATATAAGTCGACCAAGTATGAGCGTGTAAAAATAACCAGAGGTCTGACCAGTGAGAAATAATTACCATGGGTTGGAAAGGCCCTTAGGTCTGACCGGAGAAGTCAATACAAGTGCACGTGTTCATAGTTGGGTGGCATAGACTTAATATTAACAAATAGGTATGCACATATAAATGTGGTAAAAGTAGTGTACAAAGAAGCATGCAAAACAACTTTGTAACACTAATTTTAAAAACTTTGGTAATGACACTTTAGTGATCATCATGGTTGACCGGTAGCTCAATGAGATGCGAGGGAGGTAGAGGACCAGGTAAGCGTAAGCATAACCTTAGACATCCTTTCAGTCGCATTTGTCGCACTTCTTTAAACCCCCTTTTGAGTTTGTTCTAGTGGGTAAGCCGTACATCCCAAGTGTCCATAGCGTCAAGTTTTAAAATTCTTGAAAACATGTTTCATATGTTAGGTCACTTTATTTTACAAAAACAATTTTCCACGAATCAAATAGCAGGTCACAATGAGCATGATATTTAGGCGTGTAAATAAAGACCAATATTAATGTTATGGTTACGATATGAATTATTCCACATTGCATACAATTAGGTGTCAAAGCAAGTAATAATGCACATATAGGAATCACAAACATATAAGCATAAACATTAATATAAAACACATATTGTTCCGAGTTCTCTTGCGAGTCTTCCCCAAACGGAGAACCATAAGACCGTCACTAGGATTCAATACCTAGATCGCCCCATACATCACTTAGAAAAGCAATTGAGTGGGTCTTGTGGCCGGAAAAACACATAAAAGCATGACAATCTCAATTAACAAGTAATTACGCAATTTATGTATTTAAATCAATATGTAATTCTAATTATCACAATAATTCTAATTAACAATTAATAAATACAAATTAACTTTTAATTCTAATTAGCAAGTAATTTTAATTTAACATGTAATTCTTAATTAACAATTTAATTTTAATTAACAAGGTAATTATAATTCACATGTAAATTAAATTCTAATTAACAAATTAATTCTAATTATCAATATAATTTTAATTTGTGTGTGACTAGTTATTATTTATTAAAAATTGACAAGTATGCATGTAAGTGCCAAAATTAAAATAAAACTTAATAACTAAACTAGGTTTCATGCAACCCTTTTAATACATGTTTATTAATATCGAGAAAGCGTGTAACCCATAATCGCAAAAAGGTTGACTCGTTGATGCCACTGTAGGGATTTTAGAACAAGTTAACCATCAACCTCTCTACACGCAGCGGATATTGGATCTAGTTATCGCAATTATGTTAAACACGTAATTAATAAACAAATAATTAATACAATATTAATTAATTAAAAGGGATATAGAAAAGCTAACCTTGCTTGGTAATTGATCTCTAGTAACGGAACAATAAACCTTAACGAAACCTTAAGTATCTAAAATAGATACCTCGAAGAGTATCACACACAAACATTTAAACCAAGTACGTTGATTAGATGCTAGTCGAAGCGTTTAAACAATCAACCCCTTGATTACTTGAATACCACTAACAAAGCGAACAACTTTGCTTTTATCAAGACGGACCTTAATGGAGAACCTGGGAGGCCCCCACCCCGCCCCCAAAATTTGCGGTACCTAGTGTAAATATTATAGGTTTTAGGGGTAATTTAGTTAAGGTTACAAACAAATCTTCGATTCGGCCCTCCCAAAATAAATTCGGCCCTCCCAAAAAAATGTTCAAGTTCCGTCTATGCTTTTATCCTTTCCTTCTTGCGTCAAACGAAACAAACCCTTTTATTGAATATATATATACTATTTCAGTAACTAATAAAAGGGAATGTGCATAGAATTCTATGCATGGAATATCATACATACTCATAATGCATGTACATCATGATTATCATGCAACATGTGGTTTTCATTGATATTCGCAGGACATAAAAACAAGCCAATCCTTTCTTTCTTATGCATGTGAGTGGGACAGGAACCGATTATTAAGTATTCGGTTAGGGATAGTTTTTAGTCGCCCCTTTTAATGCAATGTTGTGTTTGTTTATATAGTCTCATCAACTGAGTATACTCTTGGGCTCAAACCTTGCGCACCAAGCTACAAACCCAACACCACCCGATCGTTTATGGTGGTCTAGGCCCAAGGCTCACCATCCGACCCATATTGAAAGCTAAAATAGCCCATGGGTCGTGTAATATGATCGGGTCACGTGCATGCTTAAACGGGTCAATATATTCAAGTAATTATAACGTTCATCACGTACTCTCGTGTTTAACGTGTGTGCCCCTATCGGCTCACACACTTCTAGTCGTTTACGTGTGTTTATAACTCCCACAAACCAACAAAACCAAGTGGCAGATTTACTCGAAAAGCTTTGATTACGATTCAAACTGACATTAAGACATAGGTAAATTCTTAAGGAAATGAAATCTTGAGATAAAATGAAAATCAACAAAGAAGATTTTTACGTTTAAATTACTTCTTATTAAGCCCACTGAAAACATAATAGATAAACCCATTAAATGAATCTTCAAGTATGGAAAACCGGACCCAAAAATCCCATTTTCATAACACACAGAACCCATATAACAACTCATCTAATATGCAAAACTTAAGGGGTATTTGGCTAAGCTTGTCGAAAGAAACACATCTTCATCTCCTGTTTGGCTAAGCTTATTTAACATAAGCCGATTTGGGCTTATTTTTTATAAGCTCCGATTTTGTGGCTTATTTTGAGACTTCTCGGCTTATATAAGTTTATTATGATATGATAAACTTATAAAAGCCGACAAGTCTCAAAATAAGCCACAAAATTGGGGCTTATGAAATTTCGGCTTATTTTTCATAAGCCCCAATTTTACGGCTTCTTTTTGACTTGTCGGCTTTTATAAGTTTATCATATCATAATAAAATTATATAAGCCCAGACAAGTCAAAAATAACACAAATCGAGAGCTTATCAAAAATAAATCCAAATCAGCTTATGTTAAATAAGCTTAGCCAAACAGGGGCTGTCGATTTAAACACACTTTCTAAGCCTTCCAAAAGCTGCTTAACACTTTTTTGGGATGTGTTTGAATAAGCTTATCAACACATAATAACCTAATCTAAACGCCCCCTCAAACCCAAAAAGCCCATCATTTCTATGATCATTAAACAAGATCAAACATCTTGTTTTGGGGTAATTATGGGTTCGGAATTTTTGACCGACTAATCCACGGGTTTGAGCCCGCCGCCACACAGACAAGTAAAGCCCTCCCCTTTTTAGGAAGGTTGGCGTGACCACATCGCGGTTATTTGTTCCAAGCACGAATAAAATTCGAGACCTCCATCATTTTACAGTAGTAAACATCAGAGTTTAAAGCAAAAAAATATGCAAAATGACAGGTCCTTATCTTTTATAGGTATTGAACTTGTGACCTATTAGATGTTTGGTAGTCATATAACCATCAAAGCTAAGAACCCATTCGGTTATTAAATGCCATGGATATTATCATACTTCGGGAACTTTGGTCAATCAATAAAAGCTTAGCCGGGTATGATCGTAAAACTTTAGAAATTAACTTTGACGCTTTTATTCTAGACTTTTGATAAAACCCATTACGTTGAGTGACTTTTGAGACAGATTACACATATTTTCTCAAAGGGATTTTATTTGCACACATGTGTTTTGAAGGATGATATATTAAAACTATCAGCTTATTGAGAAGGTTAGCTAAACACCATCTTAACATATATTTAAGGATGATTAGTCGTGTTGTCTTTGAGTTTTTCGTCTTTGCTTAAAACAATATATACATACGTTTGAATCCGACACGTTTCCTTTATAGAACACCGTATTCATTCGTTTATGAATTTTGATTTTGTAACTCTATTGTGTGAGAATATAATGGGAAATGTAAGAAAATTAAGCTTTTATAAACTAAAAGTTATTTTTGTAAAACTACTTTGTTTTTGGTCTATTTTGAGCTTTCGAAAAGATGTTAAAAATCAGAAAAAGATATGTGGGAGGTGGGAATCGTCCCCTTGATTGGGAGCTCTGAGCCATTTAAGAAAGGCTGAATAAACACCGGATAAAGAGTGTTTTGAAGCAGAATAAAAGTCTAATTTTGCAATATAACAAAAATGGTCTGAACCGCGCAAAGTGACAAATTTTGTCTTTGAAGAAGTGAGTTCTTATCAAAGTTAGCTTTAAGATCATCGAGCATTAAAAAAAAATAAATAAATAAAAAAAATAAAAAAAAAGGCTTTTCTATTTATATTGTTTGCATGCATGTAGGTAAAATACAACACTAATTTATCCCAGAAAAGTAGATCTACAAAATCACTAACAAAAAATCTTAAAACCAATTTCATACACATAATGCACAAAATTGTAACATATTATAAAGCATAACTTAATTACAAACTTGATATACAACAAAAAGTCATAACCAATATCTTGTTTGAGAGGAGATATTCCTTGTAATCCCATCTACTATAAACTAGATAAATTTGTAACATGATAGTAAATAACATGTATATATTTTAGCAACACAAATATTAACGATCACAAAACATTGATTAATTCTTCGACATCATTTTCCTAAATTCTTCAAAATCGACGCAACCATCACCATCTGAATCAACCGAGTTAATCATATTCTCGCAATCCTTAAGCGTGTAATTCAACCCCATTCCACTCAATATTTGATGCAACTCGCTAGCTGAAATGACTCCATTATTATCTTGATCGTATAGCTTAAACGCTTCCTTAAGATCATTAAGCCCGTCACCATCACATTCACCCGCAATTCCTTTGCAAAATACAACAAACTCATCTAGGCTAATGAAACCATCAGAATTGGTATCAGTTTCTGTCAATATACGCTTGACCTCTTCAGGAGACGTGTCGGATCCTAGTGATTTCAAGACATTGATTAGCTCGTCCTCAGAAATCTTTCCATCACCATTGGTGTCGAAACGGTTAAAGATGGTCTTGATTTCTTCTTTGTCCGTTGGGAATACGGATATCGATTGGTTGGATGTTTCGGGTGACATTTTGGGAAATTTTACGATATTTTTTTGGTTTGGTTTTGTTGGGATGTTTATGATGAATATGGAAGAAAACTTGAGGTAGAAATGCATGGGAATTCATGTTTGCATATTATGTGGATACAAAAGAAATATTTGGTTGAAATAAATCGATTTATTACTTTGGATTTCTTAAAAAGAGGAGAGTTATTTTACATACCAAACTTTTTTCACATACTAAGGGACTCATCTCCACCATCCATCTAAAAAAAATCAATGGCTGAGATTAAAAACATTTTATTATTTCACCTATTTTTTATAATTTAAATATGTCTTAAACCGTTAATCGTTAAGTGAAAATATTTACACCATCGCGACGAGCATTTAATTATCTTTCTATAGACGGGCACTTTGATATACTTTCGAAGAAAAAAAAAACTCGTTTTTTCCGTTTTTCGTAATTTTTTCGTTTTTTCGTTCTTGAAATTTACATGAAAAATCATATATGATAAAACACTAAATTGAATATCACATGAGTGTTAAATCATATATGATATGTAATATCACATGTGATGTATATGTAATATCATATGTGATATTACACTAATATCACATGTGATATTACATATCATATATGATATTGCACTAATATTACATGTGATATTCAAATAATGTTTTATCATATATGATTTCTCAATGCAAATTTCATTAGCGTCACTTAAAAAAAAAAGCGTGAAAATACGAAAATAAAAAATTTTGTCGAAAGTATATCAAAGTGCCTATCTAGAAAAGATAATTAAATGCTCAATACTTAATGATTTTTTTTTTGGCAACGATTAGCGATTTGAATATTAATATTTGAAAAAAATTGATGAAAGTAGGTTTTTTAAATTGTTGGATTAATCTAATCCATTAGATCAAAAAAAAATGAAGGGTGGAGATTGATCAATTGGTATGTAAATAATCTTTTGTCATCAAATGATCTTAAATCAAAAAGTAATCATGTCGTTAAGTGCTTTTATGGGCTTAGTCTAGTTAAGATGGGTCTAATTCTTTTGGGCCTATAACTTTTTTAGAGCACATATTTTTGTTAACTTATGTGTATAGGTTTTGTGGTATATTTTAAAATTAAATACACGTGAAGAAATTATAAAGATTAATAAAAAAATCGAAAAGACATTTAAGAAACAAGAAATAGATTAAACATCTTGAATGAATTTAAAGTGTTAATTAATACTAGTATAATCTAAGGGTAAAAATGTAATGCTTACAAATACTATAAGGGCACGTTTGGTAGAGAGAATTTCAAAAAAATGAAATGAAGCAGAGAATAGAATCTCAGAGAATAGAAATCAGTAGAGAATTATGTTCAATTATAATGTTTGGTAGCAAGCGAAACTGACTCGAGATATGAAAAAAATTATTTAAATAACATTTTGTCATATAAGGCTCACATATATTTGTTTGTTGATTTTTTTTTAAAAAAATATTTTTTATTTTTTCTAAATAACAATTTTTAAAAAATATTTAAAAAAATATATCTTTTTTTTAAATTTACGTACTTTCTTTAAAAAAATTATTTAAAAAATATTTTTTTAAAAATGTATTTATTTAAAAAAAACTTGTTTTTTAAAAAAAACTTGTTTTTTAAAAATATATTTATTTAAAAAAAACTTATTTTTTTTTTAAAAAAAATTTTAAAAAAATTTATTTTTAAAAATGAATTTAAAAAAAACTTGTTTTTTAATTTTTTTTTTGAAAATGTATTTATTTAAAAAACCTTATTTTTTAAAATATATTAAAAAAATCAAAATAATAATAATATATTTCTCCAATTTCTCCACCAAAATAAGGGAAATGGAGCTAGCCAAATTACACTACCCAAGTCTTTTAATTTCTCTTCATTTCTCTACCAAATTCTCCGCTTTTTCAATTTCTGTACCAAAAGCGAGAAATGGAACCATTTCAATTCTCTTTGCCCACGATTAAGCTCTAAACACCAACTGGGGTGTTTGGTAGAGAGAAATGGTAAAAGAGAAATGGAAATGCATCAAATTCCCTTGTTTGGTTGGTTAGAGAAATTAAAATGTGGAAAATTGGGGAGAATTGGTAAAGAGTTGGTAGTGTAAATTTTAGAGTTTCATTTTCATCTCTTTTGGTTGGAAAATTGGAGAAATGAAAATTGTTAGGGTGCGTTTAGTTGGGGGAAAACACTCATGTTTTTACAAAATGTTTTGTGGAAAACAAGGAAAATAGAGATCGCGTTCAAATTATCATTTTCCAACAAAATGTTTTGCAAAACACAAAATCCCCTATTCCTAATCTAACAAAGAAAATTAGAAAACAAATTTTAGTTGTTTTTCTTGTTTTCTTTTTCAAGTGTTTTGTGGAGATAAATTTCCCATCCAAATTTTTAGAAAACTATAGATAGAAAACAAGAGAATTTTTTCTCTAACTAAACGCACCCTTAGTATTCCTAATATTTTTTCATGATATGTTTTTTTTTCTTCTTTTTCAACTTATATTTGTACTTTAGTTCCAAACATAAGTTTTTTTAATTTTTTTTAAATAAATACATTTTTAAAAAAGAATTCAAATTCTTTTTTTTTAAATATAATTTTTTTAAAATAAATACATTTTTAAAAAATAATTTTTTATAAAAAAACAATTTTTTTTTAAATAAATACATTTTTAAAAAATAATTTTTTTAAAGAAAGTAAATAAATTTTAAAAATATAAATTAAAAAAATACACATTTTTTTTAAATAAGTTTTTTTTTTAATAATTTATTATTTTTTTTAAATATGTTTTAAGAATTGTTATTTAGAAAATATAAAAAATATATTTTTTTTAAAAAAATCAACAAACAAATACATGTGAGTCTTATATGACAAAATGTTATTTAAATAAGTTTTTTTTTCATTTCGCGGGTCAAATCTCTGTTGTCACCAAACATTATAATTGAACAAAATTCTCTACTGATTTCTATTATCTGAGATTTTATTCTCTGCTTCATTTCATTTCTTTGAAATTCTCTCTACCAAACGTGCCCTAAGTAAAAATAATGTTTCGTTCTGGAAATTGAGCCACATGAGACTTACTTAAGTGATAGGCGTTAACCATCTTTACTACACAAAATTGTTTTTGCTAATTTCAACATTAGTCATGTTTAATTCATAATGTACTTTTTATAACATAAATTTCAATTTTTTGTTTATTTACTAAAAAAAATTTTAATAATATTGGCTTAATGGAATATTTGTTTTATAGAAATGTTCTCACGCAAAATTTAAAAAATACGCATTAAGAATATACATTAAGAATATACATTAAAAATATATCATAAATCCTTCACACAAGATTTGAACCCACAACTACGCAATTTGTGATCGTTTACTGATAGCATGGGTTGTCACTATATTACAAGTCTTTTGGTATTAAATATTAGGCTCGAATATTTATATGCCGAAAATTTTGAAAATGAATAAAAAGCTTAAAATTGAAAATTTTAAGTTTTAGAATCTAAAAGGCATAATTGTTTGAATCTGAAAAGGTATGCTTATCACTTCTTTTAGTTGTATGTAGCATTATTTGAATCAAACTATCTTTTATATGATAGAACAAAACCTTTTAGTCACAATTTTTCATTTAAAAAATAATAATTCTTACCTTATTTGGTAATATTTTATTTATTTATTATTATTATTATTTTACAATATATGCTAAAAATCTCAAATATTCCGGATTTTACAATAGTTAAAAAACGTTTTTATATATAGTAAAAAAAAATAAACATAAAAGTTTAAGTGTCAAAAGTATAAAGAAGAAAAACTTAATAAAAAGTGAGAGTGATTTTAAAAATATTTGTGTCTGATGTAAAAAAATAAATTAGTAATCAATTCTTAAAAAAACACAATATATAAAAACCCACGCATGCGTGGGTATTACAACTAGTTTAATAAATGGCAAAAGTTTAATATAGATCTCAAATTTACCATAGATCCAATGAACCAATCATACTCATTCATTTTTCTAATAAAAAAAATAAACATTCATTTTTTTTTTAAATTAAATATCTCGCAAACCGTTAATCGTTACGAGAAAAAAAAATCATACCATCGCGACGAGAATTAAATTATCTTTCTATAGATTTGCACTTCTATATATTTTTATCAATTTTTTTTCAAAATTTCAGCCCAGAAAATCCATATGTGATTTGTGAAAATCACATGTGATTCGATTTTTATGAATCACGTATGATTTTTGCAAATCATATGTGATGTGTAAAAATCATATATCATTTGAAAAAATCATATATGATTGGAAAAAATCATATGCCATTTGAAAAATCCTAATCACATATGATTTTACAAATCATATGTGATTTTTCTAGGCTGAATTTATGAAAAATAAAAGTTTTTCGAAAATATAGAGAAGTGCATATCTATAGAAAGGTAATTTAATTCTCGTCGCGATGGTGTATTTTTTAGAGTTTGAAGATTTACCGTTTGCAAGATATGTTGTTTTTATAAAAAATGAAAAATGGTTTTTTTATTAATTTTGATAAAAATTGGATTAAGATTAATTTATTGGATATATGTTAAATATAAGATTTATATTCATCTCAGCTCTTTAACAAGTTTCATTTTAAATTTTGATTATTTTGTGTTGCAATGACCTCTTTGTAAGTTACTCCGTACATGTTATTAGTTTTTTTTACCCTTTTGTTATCCATGTCATCTTATTAAGCTAGTCAATTATTTAAACTTAAAAACAAACACTCCCTTCTCCTCATACAACCCATCACCATTTCTCCCTCATAAAATTTAAGGGCCCGTTTGGTTTGTAGATGGGATTGGAATTGTATTTGGATTTGGTTTGGTATGAAAAATAGTGATGAGAGAGAAAATAAATAATTATTTAAATTATGTATTTATTTATATATAAATTAAATTATTAAACATTAGTTTGAAATAGAAAAAAAAATAAAAATAAGATTAATGATAAAAAAATATGTGGTTGACATTTAAAAAAAAATAAAAGTTAAAATATGATTGGTTGATTTTCATCCAAAGACACTTGTTTAGCCAAGAATGAATCTATCATTCAATATCCTGTGTCAAGGGAATCAAGATTGTACCAAACATTTAATTTGATTTGTCTATGAATTGATACCCACTAATACCCGGATACCAACGGGACTTAAAAAGTGATGTTTTGTATCCGATAATGAGTTAGTTAATTGCCCATTTTCTTGAAAGTTTGCAGTTAGAAGAGGATCACCAAACACGGGATTTCAGAAACTTTATTGACTTAAAGTTCAAAGTTGAAATATTTTTCACATGTCAAGTGTACGGGGATCAAACATTTATCCAATGTTTATTTAAGAAAAGCAAAAAAACGCACACTTATTTTCACTTTTGTCTGCAAGCACGAAAAGAAAATGAAAAAAGTGCGTTTTTTTCCTCTTGTGTCCGCAGGCGAGGAGATGAAATGAAATAAGTTCATTTGTTTTTTAACGGGAAGAGGAAATGAAAGAAGTGTGTTTGTTTATTTTTAAACGCAAGAGGCAAAAATAACTTTTTTCCTCTTCAATTTTTTAGAGATCTTTTTTGTCTGATTATCATTGCTTATATCTTAAAGATTTAGATCTACCTTTTTCTCGTAGTCATGGTTTTGCAGACCCGACCAAAAACATCTGAAAAAACAAACGCTACCTTAGTCCAATTGACTTTTCTGAAAGTCAATCTTTATGATCATTAACAATCACGAAAATGCATTGGTTTAGGTAACAAAAACTTGGAAATGCTCGAAAAATTATGTCCACATTTGCATTTTTTGTTTGTTCAAAGGGTAAATTTATATTAATGAAACACCATGAACATCATAACATAACTGAGATTTGGATATACCCAAACTCAGACAAAACAAATTCAGTATCATCCAATATCGGATACCTTTATACTTTCTCAGACAAAGATACATCTAACATATCTGACCAAACATTAACTAAATCAATATTGCAACCTGCACATAGTCTTTTGCAAGCTTCTTGTCCAAATACTGCACAATGTGGACTATTATACCCTTAATGCACCAAGACCATACCTTCTCAATTACATTTCCATTTGTTGGTTGTGGGAGTTTAAAACACTCAAAACGACTAGAAGTGTGTGAACCTATTGGGGGCACACACGTTAAACACGAGAGTACGTTGTACACGTTTATACTTGAACCATATATCGACTCGCTTTGTATATATTTACCCGTATAACTTGAACCCGATTATACATTGATCCAAGACCCGTTGCAGGTTCAAAGGGGGTCGATCGGATAAAAGCTTATGGGTCGGTTTAGGCATTGGGCCATGAGAAACTATAGTCTGTTTTGGAATCATATTGTAACTTGGAGCTCAAGTTTTGAGCCCAAGAGAAACTTGCTTTCATGTACTATATCTACATGCGTATATCTATGAATCCTAATGACTAACACATACCCTAAGATCTGCCATTTAACAATCGATCAATCATCAAACCCTAAGTCTTGATCGGTTTTTTATATAACCGATTAGGGTTTTCTTGGTGTTCTTAAAACCCTAAACTTGCATCTCTTAGATCCAAGATTGTTTTAGTGTTTGCGTTATGATGATTATTGCTACATTCCCAGTCGAATTAGGTACATCAATAAGGATTGGTTTGGTTTTCTGTTTGCATGTTCTCGGACAAAGAAGCAAGTAGATGGCGGACTGTTATGTCCGATATCGAACATAATATGAGTTTTTGTTTCTCATATTAATGCATATCTCGGACAGGAAAGAAACATGGTTTCTAGGATTTTCTTGGTTCGAGGTTGTTCAAGTTTATACAAGGGTTGTTTGGTCGTAGCACGACTAGCTTCATCGGACGTACTTGTGTTAAGTTTTTGTGTGAGCAACCGTAGAGGTGTTTGTTTAAACACTTCGGTTTCTTTGGTTTCTTTGTTCGTTTACTTTCGTGCAGTTTTTGCCAAAGGTTAGTTTTCAATTTACCTTTTATTATTATTGTTTATTATTTACGTGTTAACCTAATTGCATAAACTAGATTCATATTTCGATGCGTACTCGTTTGCGTTATTTGGTTAACTTAGTTCTTAAATCTCAACAGTGGCATCACGAGCCATCTCGTTTTTGCGATCATGGGTTACACGCTTTAATAAACCTGTTTAAAAGGTTGCATGAAATCTAATTAGTTATCCGTTTTATTTTTGTTTTGACAACTATATGCAATACTTGACAATTATTAATAAAAAATAACAAGACAAACACAAATTAAATTAAATTGTTAATTAAAATTAATTTGTTAATTAGAATTAATTGTTAATTAGAATTATATTGATAATTAGAATTACATATTGTTTATTAAATACATAAAATAGCGTAATTAATTGTTAATTAAGTTTGCCATGTTTTTTATGTGTTTTTCGGGCCACAAGACCCACTCAATTGCTTTTTGTGATGTATGGGGCGATCTAGGTATTGTACCTAGTGACGGTCTTATGGTTCTCCTTTTGGGGAAGACTCGCCAGAGAACTCAGAACAATATGTGTTTAAATATTGATGTTTATGTTTATATGTTTGTGATTCCTTATGTGCATTATTGTTACTTGTTTTTTATACCTAATTGTATACAATATGGAATAATACATATCATAACCATAACATCAAAATTGGTCTTTATTTACACGCCTAAATATCATGCTCATTGTGACCTGCTATTTGTTTTGTGGAAAATCTTTTTTGGTAAATAAAGTGTCCTAAACTATTGAAACAAGTTTTTCATGAATTTAAAAACTAGACGCTATGGACACTTGGGATGTACGGCTCACCCACTAGAACAAACTATAAAGGGGGTTTAAGAAGGTGCGCAGTCAGACCGAAAGGATTTCCGGTTATTGCGTCGTGCTGACCTGGTCCTCTGCCTCCATGTGAGTTCGATTGGAGCTACCATGAACCATGATGATCACTACAGTGTCATGACTAAAAGTTTTTAAAATAAGTGTCACAAATTTGTTTTGCATGCTTCTTTGTACACGACTTTTACCACATTTATGTGCATACCTATTTGATAATTTTAAGTCTATGTCATCCAACTATGAACAAGTGCATTTGGATTGAATTCTCTGGTCAGACCTCGTGGCCTTTGCAACCCATGGTGATTATTTAAACAGGTCAGACCTTTGGTTATTTTTACAAGTGATAAGGTTTTAAAATGTACCTTTTTGAGGGTCGTTTAAACCCTTATTTGATCACTTTTGTATCCGTTATTATTTAATATCATTCCTTTTCACCTTTTAGGTATCTTGAAGGCAAAATGCTGGAATGACACTTATTCGGACGAAAAGGCGCGAATATACGAAGAAAATGGCCAAAGTCCAGAATCGAGACACTTTCAGCTGCTGGGCTGAAGGTGCGGTGTCAGGCACAACTAGCGACGCCGTCGGAAAACTTTGTGACGACTCAGTAGCCAAATTGCTTATTTACAAGTGACGGCATCAGGTTTTAAAAGAGTAGGGTGTCGCCTCAGACGGCCTAGATTTGATCGACGGACGTCGAGAGCTGAAGGGGACGGCGTCACAAGTATAAGGTGCGCCGTCGTAGACTAACGTGGCCAAAGACGAAACCCTAATACTTGGCGACCGATGGCGTCACAAATTAAAGGGTGCCGCCGTCGCATGTGTAATCTTATATATAGAATCGAATTTTTAGTTTTAGGTGTGTAGTCTTTGGAGTAAAAACCTAAACCGAACCAATCTTTGTCTTGTACAGTATTTTAGGGTTCCATACCCTATCTTACATCAAGATAAGTGTTTTATTTCATTAATTCAAGTATGTCTTCAATTAATTGTGTGTATGCTTGCATGTTTCCCATGTCCAGCTAATTTATTTGTGTGTTTGCTTCGGGAATATGAAACTTAATTATTGAATATTGATTGGTTGTCTCTTATCTTAATTGTTAATGATCTAGTATTGCGATAGGTCATTCGTTGTGTAGTTAATGCTATATTAATCTTTGTGAACCTTAGCTTATAGTTACCTAGAGTCATTGTAGGCTAAACCATCCGAAGAGTACCTTAGTGTTAAGTTTATAAATCCTAGAGATTTTGTAGGCAATAACCTTTGGTAGTTTCCAAGAGTTAGGCATACCCTACGACCTTAGACACACAAAGCGATTAAGAATAAGGGCGTGACAATTCAACCATCAATAGGAGATAATTAAGGAGTAATAAAACCTAAGTAAACACATCTTTAAATCATCATACGAGCACACAATAATTAGACATAGACTACCCACTAGATTAGATAATTAGATAAGTAGAGTAATCGGTAGAAATACCGAAACCCCCAAATCCAAACCCCGAGATTCATACCTTTCCATTTCCTAAAAAACATTAAAAGATAAAAAAATAATCTTTCTCAACCCCAACCTTAGCGTAGTAACTTCTCACTAGCATTCTTATTCCCCTAGAGAACGATATCAATTCCCGTGGCTTACCCTAATACTACACTACAACAATTAGGTTCACTGCCTAGGGTGTTGAAAAACTTGCTCGACGAAAAGGAAGTTCTTTTGACCCCGAACGACGTGTGTAGCGTTATCAAGTTTTTGGCGCCGCTGCCGTGGAATAGAATAACTAGTTAAGAGTCCACCTCGTTTAGGTTTCCTTGCTTGATTCCTATCAAGTAAGTTTTTTTCTCATTTTTAGCTTCCTTGTAGTCTATCCCCCTTCTTTGTGTTTGTGTTCGTAAAACCCTTTTCATTTGTCGCTATGGCAAGTGAAGTTGCATTTGAATCATTAACAAATGAGGAACAATTGAATTTCGCAGATTGGATTGCTTTTTATTGTTGTAATGAATTTGTGAGTGATCTTAGATATATCCAAAAGGAGACGGGTGTAAGGTTGGATGGATTTGATAAATTTTGTGCTTGTCTGGCTTCTATTCAACTATCATTGTTAGAATCAACTCCTTTTAGTGAGACCCTCTGGAAATTTTTTGAGAAAATCCTCCTAAGCATAAACCATCATTGTCACAACTTGAGGAAATGGATAAGGAGGATTTATCCAACCTTAGGCATCATGATAAAAAGACCTAGTTTTTAAGAACATGGAACCTAAACCCGAACAAGATTGTGAGATGGTTATAGTTGAACTACCTAGTTGCATGCGTGGGATAGATTTCACCAAAACATATGACACGCGTGAGGAATCCTTTAGGCAAATAGAACATAGTGATCAAATTTTTTAGAATGATTCTTATGAATCGGACCAAGAATTTGAAATGGCTAAGAAGGATTTGAGATACTTAGGAGTGTATTTGGGTTAGATCATACTAAAACACATGATGAACATTTAGGAGATCTAGATATAATGGAGAATGAGGTGGAAACTCCAAGCCCACAAGCCCTACCATCACTTGAGGAACACACATCGCCTATAACTTACACGGAAGAAGTAGAAGAGACTATAGGAACCCGATTGATATATAGAACCTTTGGACCAAATGCCACTAGAGAATGTAGGTTTAGATGCTTGTTGTCATGACCTCTCTCTTAGTCCTAGGTAAGTTCCTAATTTTGATGAAACGGAGCCTCAACAAAAACCTTACCCAATTTTCCGTCTTTAGATGCGAATCTTGGAATTGAATTAGGCCCAAATCCACCCATCAAAATAAATAGTCCAGGTAGTTGCTTGATAAAGGTGGTAGACTCTAGGCCATGTAAAGTGGAAGCTAATATAGGAGTAACCCATGAGCTTAGACACTTATATCACCCATTCATGGTTGATAACAAGAAACATTATTGGTTTAAACCGGGTTTATTAGGTCAAGATGGATCATTAACTAAGAATCTTTTGAAGTTGATAGAAGATGATCCATTTTTAGGAGAGAAATTTGATTCACCATACACACCAATAGAATTAGGTAAGGTTATAATGAATGGAGCACACTCCTTAGAGCATATAAATCACCCATCACCCTCTCCTCACGTAGCAAATTTCCACCCTAAAGGTGTGTATCGCTACTATCACCCGCACTTAAGCTTAAGTGTAGGAAAAACTTCCCCTTTATCCGTTAAATAAGGGTAGAGTCAAGCTAGTGACTCGAACAAAAACAAGCACTTCTTGGAAGGCAACCCATGTGTATTTGTTTTTCATTTTTATTTGTGTGTCGTGTATCTTTTATTTATTGTTTATTCTCATGTTTAAATTTGTAAAAATGATTTATTTTGTCTTTAACCTCGTCTTAATTACATATAAAGGTTTTTTACATAAGGGATAAGTGTAGGGAGGATTACACACGTTTTCAAAAGAAATGTGAACATGAGAATTACAATTAATTAAAAGATATACATGTGTGTTTGTTTAAGTCAAATGCTTGTATCGAGTCATAATGGATGTTTTCGGAAATTTTTCGATTCTAAAGATGTAAATTTTTGAAATTTTTTCAAAAATCGGAACCGTTTTGTCGGGATAACCTGACGGCGTCGAGATCGCAACGGCGTCGGGAAGGCAGAAAACAACTGATTACTTTTCTCGTTTTCGAGCTACTTATAAATTTTTGGAATTTTCGGTCTTAATTTTCGAAGTGCAGTAAACATCCATTCCACAAGCATTATATCCTAGTTTAGTAGAGTCCTATATATATTATTACCGCCGATTTTACGCGAAGGTTTCGTTTATTTTCTTCAAGTGTGCAGGTTTAATTTACCAAGAAGAAGATACATAAGATGAGAAGAAGCTTTTCACGCAAACGTTTAATTTACCAAGTGTGCAGGTTTAATTTACCAAGTGTGCAGGTTTAATTTACCAAACGTTTTAAAATGAACCTTTTTGAGGGGTCGTTTAAGCCCTTATTTGATCACTTTTGTATCCGTTATTACTTAATATCGTTCCTTTTCACTTTTAGGTATCTTGAAGGCAAAATGCTGGAATGACACTTATTCGGACGAAAAGCCTGAATATCTGAAGAAAAAAATGGCCAAAGTCAGAATCGAGACACTCATCTTTAAAGCGGGAACTGAAGGTGGCGGTCGTCGAGAACTAACTAAATGACGCCGTCGGAAAACTTTTATGACGTCTCAGTAGCCAAATTGCTCATTTACAAGTGGCGGCCGGGTTTTAAAGAGTAAGAGCGTCGCGACGCTTTCGAGGGCGGCCTAGATTTGATCGAACTGACGTCGAGGAGCTGAAGGAGACGGCGTCACATTCATAAGGTGGCGTCGTCGTAAATAACGTGGCCAAGGCGAAACCTAATACTTGGCGACCGGCAGCGTCTACAGTAAAGGGTGGCCGCCGTAAGCATGTGTAATCTTATATATAGAATCCGAATTTTTTTACTTTTCAGTGTGTAGTCTTTGGAGTAAAACCTAAACCCGAACCAATCTTTGTCTTGTCTGATATTTTAGGTTCCATACCCTATCTTACATCAAGATAAGTGTTTTACTTCATTAATTCAAGTATGTCTTCAATTAATTGTGTGTATCCTTGCATGTTTCCCATGTCCGGCTAATTTACTTGTGTGTTTGCTTATGGAATATGAAACTTAATTATTGAATATTGATTGGTTGTCTCTTATCTTAATTGTTAATGATCTAGTATTGCGATAGGTCGTCCGTTGTGTAGTTAATGCTTGATTAATCTTTTAGAACAGCTTATAGTTACCTAGAGTCATTGTAGGCTAAACCATCCGAAGAGTACCTTAGTGTTAAGTTTATAAATCCTAGAGATTTTGTAGGCAATAACCTTTGGTAGTTTCAAAGAGTTAGGGATAAACGCATACCCTACGACCTTAGACACACAACGCGATTAAGAATAAGGGCGTGACAATTCAACCATCAATAGGAAATAATTAAGGAGTAATAAAACCTAAGTAAACACATCTTTAAATCATCATACGAGCACACAATAATTAGACATAGACTACCCACTAGATTAGATAATTAGATAAGTAGAGTAATTGGTAGAAATACCAAACCCCCAAATCCAAACCCCGAGATTCGTACCTTTCCATTTCTAAAAACATAAAAAGATAAAAAATAATCTTCCTCAACCCCAACCTTAGCGTAGTAACTTCTCACTAGCATTCCTATTCCCCTAGAGAACGATATCAATTCCCGTGGCTTACCCTAATACTACACTATAACGATTAGGTTCACTGCCTAGGGTGTTGAAAAACTTGCTCGACGAAAAGGAAGTTCCTTTGATCCCGAACGACGCGTGTAGCGTTATCAACAAGTTCATACTTGGTCGACTTATTTCGAGTTGGCTTGGTCAGACCTTGAACTCGAGGCATAAGATGAGAACTAAACATGCTCATGACATTATTACTTGTCTACTAATGTCTTGATCAGTATTATAAATCTAAGAGTTGCATGATATAATTAGCTTTCGTTAAACACCTCTTATCCCTTAGTTCGCATGGCAGTGGGACTCACGGTAATTAAGTGGGAGTGCAAGATGAATCTTAGTGTTAATTAGTAATTAATTGGGTAGTTAATTCTTTTAAGAATGTAATTATCGAAAATACTATAATTGAACTTTCTATGTTCTGATTAAATTGTGTTTTTGCAATATAATTACAAAGTTGTTTTTTCTTTAAAAGACAAACTTAGTCTCTTTTCCTGGTAAGAAGAGTCAGACTTATTCCTATCTTTTCTCCTTAGTTGACAACCAAGATAGGATTACAAACTATTAAACTCACCAATGATCTTTCATTACCCTTTTGTGGTCTAGAAATTAATTGAAAGATAGAATATAATATTTTGTGTAACTAAAAAACATTTACTATAGCTACCAAAATAAATGACATCTTGCACTTTTCACGATGTATGAGTTTAAACCGCAAAGAGTAAAGAAATTACTAGAATATTCCCTAGGTACTTTTCTTGGACTCTTATTATTCCTAAAGTGCTAAATACCCTTGGGGCTTTGTAGACGATAAAGGAGGAATTTCATGTTAAAAAAAAATTCAAGTTAATTGAATGCAAGAATGGCTAGTCCATTATCTACATAAGTAAGACTTAATATACTATGTTCAATACCTAAGTACGTTGCTACTCGTAGGCATTCGAAGAGAATAGGAAAATATATAAAATTGTTATATGTTTTATACTGGAAATGTAACACTTACAATGTTGACAAATTTAGTGGGAGCAATTGCATTTTATAACTGAAATAACATTCTTGTATTGTTGTCAATTTTAGTGGGAGCTACGGGATTCATTTCCTTGTTAGTCACCCATATAATTTCAAACTAGTTTTGAAATAATACATAACTTTCCGAATATGAACGACCATCGCTTAAAGAAAAATTGCATTTTATTTTATAAGATAACTCGTTGTCTTTCTGTTGTTGCTCTCTGAAGCGTTATCTATAGAATAATAATCCACTATTCCTTATTAAAGGTTATGGTTCTAAAACTATTTATAATATCTATGACATTATCATATTGTTTGCACAATCAATCACGTGTTGTTTGTTTTCATAATATGATGTTGTACCTTACACAAGTGGGAGAAATCTCAAAGTGTGTGCAAGGAACAACAATATTATTGGTATCTCTTGACCGCAAGGTAAAGGAAACTAATAATTCTACTAGGGCTTAAACACGTTAGATGTTTAATGTAATACTACATGTAAATAAGAATTCTACTAGGACTTAAACATGCGAGATGTTTGTTGCTCTACTATATTCTAATAATGATTCTACTAGGACTTGAACACCCAAGATGTTTGTTGCCCTACTACATTCAAATGTCATGATATAGTGTACAGATACTTCAACATTTGACTACATATTTTAGTCAACATAATTATGGTTATATGATAATGATCATAATTCTGAAGTATAAAATTAACTTGAAATTACTATAGAACTCAATAGTTTGCGTTCATGATTACTTTTGTTAGTATAATTATGCTTACATGTTAAGACACAATTAAAAGGCCTTGAATTATTCAATGACTTATAACATAAAGTACATATAGTAAAATTGTTATGTCTTATAGTTAACACATAAACATGAGGCATTTGGATTATTCAAAGACTTATAATATATTATTGACATGTTCTGTTTTCTTGTAAACACATGAACATATAATTCTTGAACAGTTCTATCTTCTTGTGAACACGTAAACATAAGGTTCTTGTATTATTCTATGAATATACATTATAGCATGCACTTAGTTCGTAAATACTTTATATGCAATTTGGCTCGACCCAATTGACAAGTATTTGGTCCAAAGAGAATAAAGTTATCTATGGAATTCTGATATAGTTTCACAATTCTAATACTCATAGAATACCACTTCATTATGGTATGTCTAATGTGTTGAAACAAACCTTATTCGTATTGTTTGGTTCATGATAGCTTTAATTGCTCTACCTCCAAAACATATCAAGGTTAGAAAATTGCGTGTGTCATGGATACACTCAATATAGTTCAAACCAAGAAGGTATTCAAGACAACCTATAACTGAAAACCATAATTCATTAGGGATTTTGGTTTTTCCACTCAAACCAATCGAATCCTAAATCCTTTTGGATTTTTGATTTATATACACTTCCTAGCTTGAAGATTGTAGTTTTGGTGTTCTTCCTAGCTTGACAAAACACAAAACTGTTGCTTAGATTTTTGGTTAAAGAGTGATACAAAATTAGAGTTTTTCTACAAACTCTAATTAGAGTTGTTGGAAGGAATCCAATTATGTCTTGATTTAAGTTTTGAATTTGTTAAAATCTTATGAAACATTTTATTAACAAATCTAGAGATAAGAACTTGAAATGTATTTTGTGGTTCCCAATAAAGAACAATTTATTTTTGCTTAAATACTTAGTATTTAGAGAATTGTCTCTACTTACAAAAGTAAGTGGGAGCATATACGTATCTCAAAGTTTTTGAGAACAAAATACTTAACCTTCTAAAATCCACTTGTTAATGTCATACCAAGGTTAAACATGTAAATGTCGACCAAAGTATAATGATTACTCTCATCATAAATCCGAAAGAATGTCTCATCACTTGAGTGATATTTTTTATCAATGCTGAGGGATATAAGTTAGAAGATTGTTGTAAATCAACTAATTACTGAAATACATTATCACATCTTGAATCTGATAAGTGTTTTAAAACTATGAATGATAAGATGCAGTCCTTAAAAGGCAAATCGAGTTTTGAACTTGATTGTTATTTTGCCTAAAAGTTAACCTATGAGGTTGGAATGAGTTTCTTTTGAAGAGAGGCTCACAAGGACAAAATTGTGTGTATATATATATATATATATATATATATATATATATAGGGGAGGGTTAATGTAAGATCAACCTTAAAGTTCTAAAAGTAAGACTCAATCTGGATCGTTGGATCATTGTATTTGTGTTGGATGATATTAACATTAAATGAGTGGCATTGTAGTAATTAAATAGGATTTCAAGGGTATTTTGGAGAATTCAAATCCAAATGTGGTCCATCTTTTTTCAATTTTCGTCTATTTTTTACAAAAAAAATGGTCCATATTTTTTATAAAGCGGCCGATCGATTTTACGGAATCCGTGCATTACCGGAGTTGAATCTGATGTAATACATATACATATATGTGTATCAAGAACCTATCTAAAAAAAATGGCTACATTACAACAAATCTTCAAACCAAAATGAACAACAGCAGATTCCGATACACCGGAATCCATGTGTTACCCATAATACGATAAATAAACATATGAGATACATATACAGATATGTGTACCAAGATTCTATCAAAACTGAAAAAATGAGATACATAAACAGAAATGTGTATAAAGAACCTACCTAAAAAACTGCTACACTACTACAAGAAATCTTTAAACCAAAACTGAACAGTAGCAGTAGCAGATTCCGGTACACCGGAATCCGTGCGTTTGACCTAGAGGCCGATACATAAACATTTTAGATACATATACAGATCTTCTGTACCAAAAACTGCTAAACTACTACAATAAATCTTCAAAATCAAAACCGAATACCGGTGACAAAACCGACATACCATGATGTATCCGGTGTACCGGCGACACATACCAGGATGTACCAAAAACTGCTAAACTATATACATTAATGCATGACATTTAATAAGAAATTTTTAATCATACTTAAGCAATTGACTGTGATTAGATTTTCTTATATATGCATGTATTAATTATATAAAGATAATTGATTGTCATACATGTTCACTTGTATGTGGAATATGGCCCTTAAGTTTTATAACTCTTTCTTTATGATTACTTTTTGCGAGGACGGTGTGTAATCAAAAGGGTTATGAATTTATATAATCTTTATGTAGTATACAAATTTAAGCAATTCATGTTTTGGATTGGATCAAGCATCTAAGAGCTGAAATTTTGAATTTAATTACAATATGATTCTGACTAAATTAAGATAACTCTTGAGTACATCTGACATTGAGTGGGAGCAATGTGTTTTTCCTTAAAATTTATATGTTGAAGATATCATTCCAATTAAGCTAGATATTGATCCTTAAGCTTGGAATAAAACTTCACTTGGAATTTAGGTAATAAAACAAACAACATTGAAATAAATGTTTATATGGAATAAACAAATGCGGAAAATTAAGTCCAACACAAATGCAATATATCATTCAAGCAAGACTTAAATGGTATTTCACTTGGAGTAATTTATTGCATGGATGGAAACCTTATGTTTTTAACTAAAGGATTTATCATGTATATATTATCTATTGTGTATAGAACTAGTTGTTGCTTTTGTACAAGAACAAGATGAGCTGACAACAACAAAATCTAATTGAGAGTTTTTTAGATGTTTACGAATTATAAAGCATAGTGTTTTATAAGTACAATGATGCTAGATGATTATTAATACTAGTTGTAGTAGGATTTTATCGTTTATGATAAATATGCTAACTAGATATGCTCAACATACAGCATTTTTGCATTACACATTAAGGAATGAGAATACTTTAAACTTTTAGAAACCGTAAAGATGACTGTCAGTATGTCGTTGTTTCTAATACCTCATGCAAGGTAGGGCGACTTCTCCATACTATAACTCTTGCAATAGTATGAGCATATGAGATAAGACACTCATCTTATATTTCAAATCCCTAGCTATATGTGAAATTTGAAACAAGTATTCTGAAAGTTTACTTAGATGACTATTTAGTTTTTCTTGTAAAAGAAAGGTTGAGAATGTTGGAAACATTGGAATTCAACTTACTAAATGAGTTTCATGGATATCTGTTTTAGTATTTGGATAATTGGGATTGAAAGACAATTTTTTACTTTATGATGAATAAAGATACTTGGTATTTGTTATTCATTCATATAATAATTGTTATCCTACATTTGCATGTTTAATCCTTAAATGATTTTATTGTTCTAAATATGTCCATTATCGGTTAACAATATGAGAATATTGTTATGTAAGGCAAATGTGGGTGTTGGTTATATTCTAACGAGAATGTGGATTGTTCCCGCCAAACTCATGTGTATTCACAAGGGATGCATATTGGATACCCCAACTTTCAAATATTTACTTTTGGATCCTTGTCATAAGTAAAATATTGAAAATGGTTTGTTAAGGTCATCCTTAGACTTGTGATACAAGCAAATTCTGTTATGTGTGGATATCATTTTTTGTAAGTATAATTGTATAAGCAAAACGCTATCTGAATAAGGTAGTTATAAAGGCTATATTTCGGAGTGATGTGAAGCAGCATCCACAATACTTGTAGTCAATAAAGTTTGTTACTCACTTGATATGTGAGAAAGATACCATGGCGCCTCTCCAGAATTAATAAGATAATTGTTCGGCTGAACCCAAAGGGTAATGCAAGATAATACTTGAGATTACATTTGGTATATCTAATTAAATTCTATAACGAGATTCAAAATGGTTAAACTATATGGAATGAGTTAGGATCCATATCCATGGTTTAACTGTATCTATAACAAAGGATGATTAAAAGCAAGACATTAATAACCATGCTACTGAGAACATTTTATGAAACTATATCTCAGACACTTTTAGTTAAAAAGCGAGTGAGAGTGTTGCTAGGCGTTTTCGTCGTTAGTTTTGTGTGTCATTCGACACTCCAACTCCCAAGTGGGAGCTGTTAGTTTGTGGGAGTTTAAAACACTCGAAATGACTAGAAGTGTGTGAGCCTATTGGGGGCACACACGTTAAACACGAGAGTACGTTGTACACGTTTATACTTGAACCATATATCGACTGGCTTGGTATATATTGACCCATATAACTTGAACCTGATTATACTTTGATCCAAGACCCGTTGTAGGTTCAAAGGGGGTTTATTGGATAAAAGCTTATGGGTCGGTTAGGCATTGGGCCATGAGAAACTATAGTCAGTTTTGGAATCATATTGTAACTTAGAGCTCAAGTTTTGAGCCCAAGAGAAACTTGCTTTCATGTACTATATATATATATGCGTATGATCTATGAATCCTAACGACTAACACATAGCATAAGATCTGCCATTTAAAAATCGATCAATCATCAAACCCTAAGGCTTGATCGGTTTTTTATATAACCGATTAGGGTTTTCTTGGTGTTCTTAAAACCCTAAACTTGCATCTCTTAGATCCAAGATTGTTTTAGTATTTGTTTTATGATGATTATTGCTACATTCCCAGTCGAATTAGGTATAGCAATAAGGATTGGTTTGGTTTTCTGTTTGCATGTTCTCGGACAAAGAAGCAAGTAGATGGCGGACTGTTATGTCCAATATCGGATATAATATGAGTTTTGGTTTCTCAGATTAATGCATATCTCGGACAGGAAATAAACATGGTTTCTAGGATTTTCTTGGTTCGAGGTTGTTCAAGTTTATACAAGGGTTGTTTGGACGTAGCACGACTAGCTTCATCGGGCGTACTTGTGTTAAGTGTTTGTGTGAGCAACCGTAGAGGTGTTTGTTTTAAACACTTAGGTTTCTTTAGTTTCTTTGTTTGTTTACTTTCGTGCAGCTGTTGCCAAAGGTCAGTTTTCAATTTACCTTTTATTATTATTGTTTATTATTTACGTGTTAACCTAATTGCATAAACTAGATCCATATTCCGCTGCGTACTCGTGTGCGTTACTTGGTTAACTTAGTTCTTAAATCCCAACACCATCTCAACTGCTCACCAAGCTCAGTCAACCAACATCCACATTGAGACAAGAGAAACAAGAGAGAGGCATCATTGAGCAAGGTATAGCCACTCATAACCCCTCCAGTCAAGGGCTCTACCAAAGGTCCTATATTTCCATCTCTTAAAATTGGTTTCACACATTTGCATAATCTTTATATGACAAGTCTTTTGGGATAAATGATGCTGACCTATTCAAAATCCTCAAAACCTACAACGTTGGAGTTAAGTGTGACTGCATAAATCTAACATATATGGATTCAAATTTTATTGTTGTTGATTAGGTTGATTTTCGTATTGATAATTTTAAATAAACAAGAATAGTTGTCTGTGTGATAAGATGAGGTGAAAAAAAAAACATTAAGATTAAGGAAAAAAAATAGGTAAAGAGAATACAAATGACATGGCAAGTGACATGGTGGTGACGTTCTCCATATAGGATGGACGGTTTATGCACGTAAATGCTACACAAAATAATCAAACTTCAAAAAGATAAGTATTAAATAGTTCAGTCCAAACGATATCACATGAAACTAAAAAAAATGACGAAATATAAATTTAGATAATTACCCAATCTAAGACTGGGAGGAAAGGGCGTGAGCCCTCACCATAAACCCCACTTCACCTTAGTGAGACCCATATCCATCACCAAGTTAGGAAGAATAAAATGAAGTTAAGGGTAAAAGTGAGGGTGTGCGGAGTATTTAGTGAGATATATTTGTATAAGTGAGTATTTGAATGAAATGTGAGGGTAAGGTGACCATGTCCTGGGAAAGGTGAGAGGGAGTAAAGGGAAGTGAGAGAAAAGAGAAAGAGGTGAAACTGATGAGTAAGATGAGTGGATAGTAACTATCGCCTTTAGCCTAAACCAATAACAAAGCTGTGTTATTTTACATGGTCTTATTGGGCTAACACAACTTAAATACCGATTTCACCATCCCTTTGAATATCTTGAAATTGTATATCCTAAATTGCACGACATGTGTGTATCTTTTGTGTGATGTAGAGAGATCTTTTGGTGGCTATGATTGTGCATGTGGTGTTCGATGTGAACATTGTCCATTACATCTATGTATAATCGAATCATGCTCGACCTTGATTCAAAGCTGGGTCACCCTACTATAGGAAATTGACCTTTCATGACTCTCATCAATCGATTACTCAGGCAAAATAAGAGACATAAATCGCATACCACCATGATTAAATAGACATAAAAATATGATCTAAACTCGTAACCTTCGCTTTACATGCACGTTTCTCATCATTGGGCTATTATCACTTCTACTCAATCACAAAAATGAAAAACTATCAACAACAATACTCAATCTCGCTGAGCGGGGTATAGGAGGTAAGAGATAGATAGTCATATCCCTACCCGAGAATGGAAAGACTAGTTTCAAAAATACCTCCGACAAATATATGTGCGAGTATATATGTGCACGTAAATGACATATATTTATGCGTGTCTTGGTTTACAAGAGTACTCACCATATCATCACATGTACAAATATTAGCAAATAATTAAAAAAAAAAGAAGCATATTTAAGCATAAACACGAAAGAGCCATGAATAAGTTGAAACACAAAAATATGAATAACTAATCTGAGAAAAGTTCAAATACTTACTCTTATTTTGGTGCTTACCAACGGATAAATCCTCACCATCCGTATAGTTTGATCTAATGGTGGGGATTAACCTAAGATTTAATATGTCAACCTAAGTCCATGTTGTTGGTTTTTTGTTTTTTTTTAATCCACATTTTTTTTAATTCACATTTTTTTTCCTTCGCTTTCATACGTTTAGTCTGTTTTCATACGTTTTCATCTATTTTCGTCCTTTTTCATACGTTTCCCCCGTCTTGCTCGTTTTCGTCCGTTTCGTCAGTTTTCGTTCGTTTTCATCCGTTTTCTTTTGTTTTCGTCTATTTTTCATACATTTTCGTCCGTTTTCAGACGTGTTTTTACGCTTTCATACGTTTTCGTCCGTTTTCATACGTATTCGTCCGTTTTCTTACGTTTTCATGCGTTTCTCTTACGTTTTCGTCCGTTTTCATACGTTTATGAATATCATAAGTGATATGCAATGATATTCAGAATATCACTTGTGATATTCTGAATATTGCATAATATCACTTGTGATATCACAAACATATGAAAGCGGCGCGCTATATAAAATGTAAGCGGAGGAAGAATATACATAGCGGGCGGCGTATGGCGAAAAACACATCTTCGCAGGACAAAAAATGAATAATAACGGGCAGCGCATAACGAAGCATTATGGCGAAAAACGTGAATTAAAAAAATATATAAATAAAATAAAAAATGGAAATTAAAAAAAAAATTAATAAGAGGAAAAAAAAAATAAATAAAAAATAAAAATGAATGCACTTAAACACAAAAAGTATGAAAAATTAGAATAAGCAAACATTTGAAAGAACCAAAACTTTAGTTCCAAAAATAACAAAACACAAAAAGCAGTAAAAATTGTTGGGGGTAAGGCAAGAAAAAAAGAATAGGCCAAAACAACACTCTAACCAGCCGCCGTCCACTAGAGCTGCTGGTGGCAATGGATTCATCTACGTCTTCATCTTCTCCATCTCCATCTCCATCTTTATAAAAAAATAAATAAACCCAACCCATTTTTTTATAAAAAAAACCCATTTTTATAACCTATGAATCTTTATTCAAATGACCCTCCTTCATGTTAGATCTTCAAAAACCATCTTCTCTTCAGGTACTAATCACATCAAGATTCACTTAACAACATTGCTTTTTAAATCATCATTTCATCATAATAACAAGTTTCTTACAAAACCCATTATTGACAATACTAACTATTGCTCTGAATACCATTTTAAAAATCTAATCTTTAGTGCTATCGATAGAAATTTTTGGGCTTTTTGTTATAACAGTACTAGTGCTAAAAACCCTTTTCAAGAAAGGTTTAAGGAAGTCATTCTTGAACCTAGGTTGTTTGTTAAGGTTCTTGATACTATTCAAGACAACCCTTTTGTTGCTTTAAGGTTTTTTCACTGGGTTGAGAAGCAACCTGGTTTTAGTCCTGAACCTAGGTCATTTGTCGCGATTTTAGGGATTCTTGCTAGGTGTGGTTTGGTTAATCGTGCGGGTAATACGGTTATGGAGAGAGTGGTGTGTTGTGGGAGTTTGGATGGGGTTGTGGATGTTTTGGTTGATGGGGGTTTGAGTATGAATGAGAATGTTGCGCGTAAAGTTTTGGACTTTATGTTTGTGTATTTAGCGAGGAATGTGATGGTTGAGCAATGTTTGTTGGTTTTCGATAAGATGATTAGAGGGAAGTTTTTGCCGGATGTGAAGAATTGTAATAGGATACTTAAGATGCTACGAGATATGAAGATGGTTAAAAGTAGAGAGCAAGTGTATAGTATGATGAACGAGTATGATATTAAGCCGAATATTATAACGTACAATACTTTGTTGGATTCGTATTGCAAAGAAGGGAATATTGCACAAGCGTTAGTACTTTTAGAAGAGATGCAATCAAGGGGTTGTGAGCCTAATGATGTTACATATAATGCGTTGATTAGTGGTTTGGTGAGAAAAGGTGATTTTGAGCAAGCGAAAAAGATGATTACCAAAATATCGGTTTTGGGTTTGAAGGTGTCGTCGTATAGTTTTAATCCCTTAATTCGTGGGTATTGTGAAAAAGGTTTGATTTTGGAAGCGTTTAATCTTGCTGAAGAAATGGTAGTAGCAGGAGCTTCACCGAGTGTGTATACATACAATATTCTTATGTATGGTTTATGCAAACAAGGACGAGTTTTTTATGCGAGGCAACAACATTCCGACATGGTTAAGAAAAACTTGATGCCGGATATAGTTTCTTACAATATTTTGATTTATGGGTACAGTCTTTTGGGAAATTATAGCGGAGGCTTTTTCTTTGTTATATGAATTAAGACGGATGGATCTTTTCCCTACCATGATTACTTATAATACCCTTATGCAAGGGTTATGCATGAATGGCAATTTAAACAAGGCGAGACAGTTGAAGAGTGAAATGGTAAATCTTGGTTTTCCACCCGATGTAATGACGTACACCATATTGGTAAACGGCTCTTATAAAGTGGGTGATTTGAGTATGGCTAAAGAAATGTTTGATGAGATGATTAGCAATGGCTTGCAGCCTGATCATCGCAGCGTACATCTCGAATAATGGGTGGATTAAGATATGGTGATTCATCATCTTTTAAATTATTAGAAGAAATGGAAAGCGCATTACGCCTAATTTAGTCACATATAATGTCTTTGTTTATGGTCTTTGTAAGACTGCAAATGTTGAAGAAGCGGCTAAGTTATTAAGAGAAATGGTTAGTCAAGATTTTGTTCCTGATCATATCCGCATTATACAAGCATAATTTGTTAAATATTTAGAGTCTAGGAATATTAAAAAAGCTACAGACTTGTTTCTTGAGATGCAAAGCAAAGGGGTAAAACCGACAATTGTGACTTACACTGTGTTGATCCATGCTCATGCTGTTACCTGGAGGATAGATACGGCATATAACTATTTTGTTGAGATGCAAAAGGAGGGCATTATGCCGAATGTGATTGCATACAATGTTTTGATCAATGGTTACTGCAAATCAAGAAAAATGGCGCAAGCGTATGGATGTTTTGCCGAAATGGAAGCAAGAGGTTTAGTTGCTAATAAATATACTTACACAATTTTGATAAACGGGAATTGTAATTTGGGTAATTGGAATGAGGCTTTGCGGTTATATATAGAGATGGTGGATAGAGGCATTGAGCCTGATGCGTGGACACATACTACACTTTTAAAGCGAGTAGGGTTTGAAACCAAGGAACGTGCGGTTCGGTATCTTGAACACGCGGTTCTCGGTAATGAGACTGATGAAGCAAAAAGTGTTCGGTATTCATAGTGATTATTGAAGATGCAAAGTTTCTTCAAGTTATGTGGCTCATCAGCTGTGCAATGACTATGGTGGACACATTGGCAGATCTCACCTGGGCGGCTTTTTAGGTTTGTTTTTTTAATAATCTATGAAGTTGTGGAAGAAACATAAATCGCTAGTTAGTTTTACCAAATTTACTTGGATTGTTGTATTAGTTAGAAACTTGGAACAATAAAATACATCATTTACAGTATAGTTTTATTGACAATTTTATATTTGAAGTGATCTAAATCCATGTATAGCAAAAGGAATCGTTTATTTTGTTTGCTCATGAGATCTATAGTCTTGCATAGGCTATTAAGCATAGGATGGGCGTGGCATTTTTGACCCAGTTACAAAGTCAAATCGGGTTACTAAATTAAATATAGCTAAAAGGGGAACTGGCCAAATGGCTTGAGCTGGTTGAAAACCCTCCTAAAGTCTCATTTCAGTGCATACTACCTCCTAAATAATTTTATTCCACGATTTGGAATAATTATTGTGGTGGTTTGTTTACTTAATCATAATTAACTCAAATGTTGTATCTAATTTATATTGTCCCTTTGGCCACATCGAATATCTAATTTTTAGACATGGACAAAAAAGTATTAATGGGTCAAGATTAAACCCGGGTTGACCCATTTTTAACCTTACAAAAATTTACCCATTTCAACCGGAATCCTTTACCCATCCCGCCCATCTTGCCAACTTTAGCATAGAAGGTCACATGATTATTTATATCTGCTTAAACATTTTTGTATCACTTGTTGCCATACATTTCATCATTTTTGTCTTTTTTTGCAGTGATATAACTCGGATGTTTACACATACAAGACACAGATTTGACACAACAACGCACATGAAAAAGCGATATCTTTGCCGGAGGACAGGATGTTTAACAGGTATGTAGATGAGATAAAGGTCTGATAAGTTAGAAGTGTATTCTTTCAATTTTTTACCAAATGAATCTTGATGATTATGTCAACCATAAAGCCATGCTTTGTTTTTTCCCCATGGGACAATCTACTTGACAGATTATTCATAAGCAATTGAGTTCCCATATCTCTCTCTCTCTCTTTTTTTTTTTTTTTTCAACTCAACGAGAGTTTACACTTACAGTAAGCATGTATTGATAGTGAGTATGGTTCTTGAAAATATTGGTTTAAAACTATTGCATGACTTGTTCGTAGTTAGTCTTTTAATATAATAAAATAAGAAACAAGATATTAAACATGCACTCTCGTGCACACAACATGGATACTATGTTTCACACACACACATGTATATTAAGTTGGACAAATGCACCTGTAGCACAACAAATGTGAAGGGATTCGGTCATCTGATCTCATTCTGTAGATCAAGGCACTACAAAAAAGAAACATACACATGGTGGTGTATGAAGAAAAGCACTACAAAATAGTAATAATAAAAAATTTTGGGAGAATAAAAGCATCGGAAACGGCAAAATAATAATGTTTTGCAGGACACTGAGAAGTAGTGCAATTTGCAAGAATGGTTTTTTTTAAACAAAGTCTGAAAATAAACTCTTGGTCTCAATGCATTTAATGTCCAAGTTTGCTCCATCCAGCAAATGTTGTGGTGTTTTCACATTTGTTGTGGTTGTTTGCAATAAAAACTCAAGTAGACTTGTTTTGAAAATCTGCAAGTATTGATAAAAAAAACACTCGATTATATTCACATACAACTTTTGGTTTCAAACCTGATGAGAGATGCTCAATGACTATTTCAACTTGCAACTCAACGGTTAACACTTCTCTTACCAGTCCATCTGGTACCGTTGACCTCCTCCAGAGATCATGTAAACAGGTTTGAATCATTGTCTCTCATGGATCGATATAATGCTTGTGGTAATTTAAGCTTCAAATTTTCATTTCCAACGACTTACGATTTTTTATTTATTTATTTATTTATTTTTGAAATGAGGCATGAGACTGATTTAGTAACGTTCATAAGCTCATGTGGTTATTGTTCTAGATATGTGCGCTGCTATAAATTTACAATCACGCATTTACGCACATATGAATTGCAATAGTAAAATAATAAGCATGCAATATCTACTTGGTATAGTGACCTTTTTTTAGTTAAGGTTAGGTTGACTTAAATCCCTTTTTTCATCGAAAGGGAATCTGATAGAAAATGAATAAGACAAGATGATCATCACTCTGCTGGTGCAAGTGTTCCAATTATCATTTATAGAGAAGCTTAAAGTTATCGTTTAGCTTATAGTTCAAATAAAGACCTACTCGACAACTATGTTCATTTACCTTTTTTGAAACCTCTTGACTAAACTTTGTTGTTGTTTGTGTGCATAGAATATTGTCACAAGTGTAATTATGCACATCATTTTTTTGTCGTGGAATGTTATTTGGAAAACTAACATAGTATCATACGTGTTATTGGCGCAGGCTGAGGGCTAACATCCAAGATGCTTTATTTGACACCCTGTGTACAGTCTTTAAGCACGATTTGAATCTCTGCTGCAAGTATCATGCAATGCCCTACTGCTGATAGTGTGGAAACTATCAACCATCATTCTATAAAAGATGTGTTGAAGCAAACTCTTAATATGCAGTTTTGAGAATAGGGGCCATTTGCACCGAAAGCTGCTGCAAAGCTGAATGCAGCCTGATCTGAGGACAAAGATATATGCTTCACTTTATACTGAAAAGTCACAAACATAGTCATGCCATTTTGTTAGAGCATGCCGTTTTTGTTGGGAACATTGTTTTCTCATGTCCCTTACAGTAATCTGTTTGTTACGGATTTCCAGTTTTGTATTACACGCAAGTAGTACACTCCAGCTGACATTAAATAACAAACAATTCAGAGTATTTTTTTAACTCTGTAGCTGTTGTGCACACACATTACTGTTGAAGGAAATTTCAGGTAGTGTCAATGTTTATTATCTTCAATTACTGGCACACGATGTAGTAACACCAAAGTTGTCAAAAATTGTTGTGACATCAGCATAACATTGAAACTATTTTTATCTGCAGTGTGAAAAGTAGGACCCATCAAAATCACACATACACAGCCATGATACAGCATTATCCGAAAAACTTTGGCCATTAACTTTGAGAACACCGAAGCTGGGGTGGTAACTTGATGCAACGCTGAAAATACGTTGCTGCACCCCTTGCTTTGTTCCATATTGTACGTGCAAGATGAAATTGTTTTATCTACGATTTTATGTTGAAATTACAAAACAATACTTGTATAACACAAATGGATAGAGCAATAACCGTTAACCTCTTTGTGGCTCTATCGCATTGATTTAAACATAACGTTGACTAGTAGAAATCTTCTTAGAGCAGAGATTACTGTAGTGGTGGTAGAAATCTTCTTAGAGTCCGCTGATAGTGTGGAAACTATCAACCATCTTCTTAAGCAATAGCGTGGAAACTATCAACCAGCTTGGCTCATCTTATAAGTCATACCATTTGGCTTTCAGTACAAACTATATCTTATTACTACAATACTACCACATCGACCAGATTCTAGGGTTATTTCCTGAATAAAATTTACAGAATTCAGCACATCAAAATACAACATATTAGAGACCAATTCAGCACATTAAAATACATCATTTGCTCTACAAAGTGTAGAGAAACAAAATTTATCAAGAAATCTGTAAGATCTTAAAAACCATAAACTTGAAACAAAAAGAACATCAAAATGTCTTCATTAAACCTGTAAGAACCAGTTTACGCAAGTTTCTTGTAATGTTTGTAACAAGTTGACGCATTTGAAATTTCGAAATCCAGAAATAAAACTAAACCAACCTCGATCAATATATAAACCCAAACAGCCTCACTCCCACTCTCATCAGCCAACCTAACCTCCAATATAGTAAACCTCTCCATTTGCGAATTCCTCAAGATGCCCTCTTTCACATGACCATACAGAACATAAGCCCGGTCCTCATCTCCTACAGTCAAGAGCAGTTTCGTCATAAACCACACACCGTCACTCCAACTGGTATCACTTTTTATATAACAAAGCTTTTCTTGCGACAACACCAAAAGAACCTCATCACTTCTAAGCGCAACACCATCAGGAAAAGTCAGTTCCTTGTTTAATGATCAACTTTATATAGATTACCAGTCAGTTTTGCTGCAATGGATTATAAGTGAGCTGTTAATTGAAACGAGATAACTTAACTTGAAAATGCAATGCAAAAGACCCCTTATAAGGTTAGAGTCTGTGGGCCAAACTTTGATATGGGCTTCTTCAAACCCCCTATTTCTAAGCGACCCAACTTAGGAGGCCAAACCCCAAAGGAATCAACATCCATGCTTTTACAATCTTCTATTGTCAGATTTTTTAACGAGGTGAGATTAGGCAAGTCGGCAACAGGAAATGACTCTATACTCCAACAATCTTTTTCTGTTAAATTAGTGAGATGAATGAAACAAGTCAATTCAACCATTGACTCTATACTGTCACATTTATATATTGTCAGTTCTTTGATGTGAATGAAACAAGTCAATTCATTGATTGATCTCCGATTTTTCCATCTCTCTATATGTACAACCTCAAGCATCAGTGGCATGCTTGTGTTGAGAAGCACCTCCTTTTCCAGTAGTTGTCCACAATTGCCAATTTGAAGGGACTTGAGCTTGTGCCCTCCTGTTGGGAAGGAGACAGATGCAATCGAACCACAATACTTGATATTCAATTCTTGAATGTTGTTTGGCAAATTGCAACGCTCTAGATTGTTACAATCCCATAAGTCCAAAATCCTGAGAGATGTTAGTTGGTTGCATCCATCCTCCTCTTTCTCTCCTAAACTCACCAATTTTGAACAAAACCTTACTTCCAACTTCCTTAAATTCACAAGAACCTTACTTGCCTCTGCTTCTGATTCCCACAAGTATCTTATTTCATCACACCCCCAGATAATTAATTCTTCAACTGCCCCAAGATAATTCATAACACCTCTCCACACCTCATCACTAAGTCCTGTTATACCACTTACTCTCAACCTGGTGACTGATGAAGCTACACGAATCACACTTCTCAATACACCATCACCACAGCCACTGAGATCTAAAACCCTAAGCGAAGGTAGTGCTTCAAGTGAGACTTCAGCCAACTTTGGACAATTTCCTATCCACAGCTCTTCAAGGCATGGAAACATTATTACTGCACCTACAACACCACTCTTGGTTGACCATACCTCCCACCCACTCATATTTCGAAAACTTAAACTTTCAAGTTTAGGAAATGCAGTACCTGTCCCAAGGAACTCTGAGCCCACAACTTTCACCTCGTCCAGACTTTGAATATCCAACTTCTTAAGCGATGGTAATTGCCCAAGTGGTGGTAGGGACGTACAATTTCTACCACCCCCAATTGAAACACTAGTCAACTGATGAAATGAGGGATCCCCAATCCACTTTGGAAATACTTTACCTCCATATGACTCAATTATAAGATCTTTCAAATTATCACTAGGAGGCTTGAGGGCATTCAGGACCTCATTCTCAAGTGTTTCATTTCGAGCATCATCAAAATCGTGACTCCATTCCACATGTAACTTACTAACCCTTTTTTGTGATAAGTTCACCTCCCGTATATCCCTTGCACTTTTCACTTTGTCCAGCCCATTAATGGAAATATTTCCTTGGAGATTCTTTAAATTCTTAAGCCAAGATATAAAGAAGGTGCTGTTTTCAACAACAATGTTGTCGGAAAGAATTTGTAGGCTTTTCATCTCACTAATCCCTGACGGCATCATATTCCAAAGGAATGTATTCCGAATATCAAAATGCTGCAAGTTTTTAAGCTTTAAGAAGTTGTCGGGCAACGTGGTCAAGCTATTACAGTCGGAAACGATCAGTGTCTGTAAGTTATAAAGATTGCATACATTTTCTGGCAAACGCGCGATTCTAGTTCGAGATAAATTAAGATACCGCAAGTGCTTCATATTGCCGACACACTTTGGTACCTCATTTATATTTAATCTGCTCAAACTTAGAATCTTACTTGATAAGTAGAATGTCTGCCAGCTACCATCTCCCATCACATTGGGCATAGCTAAAAACGTTCTCAAACTATTAGCTCTTTCGAATGCCTTAAACTTGTTGTAAGTATTATATTGCTCACAAACAAATGACATATGACGGAACTTTTTAAAAGCTTCCTTCCTAACATTCTTCACCACCTCTATGTCTAACCTTGAATAAAATTCTCCAGCAACAAATGTGGCTAAATCATTCATGAGGTCGTGCATCACAAACAATGATTCTTCATCAGGCACATGTTGGAAAAAAGACCTTGACAACAGCTCTTGAAAATATTCCTCACCCAAGCGTTCCATTGATTTTTCTGTAGTTGTTGAATTTTGCAAAAACCCTTCCGCCATCCACCACAATATCAAGTCATCTTTCTCAAACACGTAGTCCTTGGGGATCAAGCAACAGTATGCAAACAATTGCTTCAGACGTGCAGAAAGATCATGGTAGCTTAGTCTAAGCGCCGGAACAATGCCGCCTCCGTCTTCTAACTCCCATATATCATCATCCAACTTCTGCTTCCAATCTTCTTCATTTGTTTTTCTTCTGAGTAAACTTCCAAGTGCTTTTAAAGCCAAAGGCAAGCCACCGCATTTTCTAACTATGCCTTCACCATATGGTCTCAACATCGGATGTAAATCAAAGTTCTTTACACCCAAAGCATATTGAGCAAATAAAGATAAAGCATCATCATGTGACAGCTTCTCCAGATTGTATGGATGATCGCAGCCCAACTTATTAAGCAATTGTTGCTTTCGAGTTGTGATGATTATTTTGCTTCCATGAGCCACATCAATGAAAGGCGCCACTAATGTTTCCCAGTCTTCCAGCTTTTCGCTCCAGATATCATCCAAAACAAGGAGAAATTGTTTCCCTCTAAGTTGATCTTTAAGAGCTGCTTGAAGCAAATTTAGATCTGCAAAGTTCTTATTTCCGTCCCCACCTATAGATTGAAAGATGACTTTACTTATATTGAAGCTGTCAAAGTCGTCAGAGACGCAAACCCATGCCTTGAGCTCAAAGTGATCCTTCACTTTCTCATCGTCATACAAAAGTCTAGCTAAAGTCGTTTTTCCCATGCCACCCATACCAACAATGGGCACGATGCTAAACTTTTGACTGCATGGTTCATCACCCAATAGCTTCAGGAGTAATTCCTTCTTATCACCTTCACGTCCAACAACACTAGGTGCATCTACCAAAGAGGTCTGGTAACTTCTATTCATATTTTTTGACCCGCCATCTTTCACAACTAAACCAAGATTATTTTTCGCATCTATGAGTTCTTGTAACCTGGTGGTAATACTATTTAATTTGCCTTCCATCCTAGTACTTAGTGAGAAATTTTTGCAGCAAGTTGGAATGAGCTTTTTTACCTTGCTACTGATTCCTTGATGAGACTCGTGATGCATAGCGTCTGTGGCCAAAGCATCAAGAATATCATCTATGTCATAAGCCAAATGTTGGAGACCAATCAGCCACTGTTTAACAGCTTCATCTGTTACTTCTTTCTGAGAAGCATCATTAAGCAAGGCTCGGATCTGGGGTAACTTCATCTCCCATTTCTTCAGCTCGGAATGAATTTCTTTGGAGCGGGCAATCTTGTTCATGGCTGCAGATGTTAGCTTCTCAAAAATGACTTGGAGCAAGGCAGAAAGAACGATTTCAGCCATTGTTGGTTTATGGTGCAAGCACAAAAGAAAGTATGAATGTGGATGGATTAGGGTGCATAGAATGGAAGGGTATGAGATACTAGTAATATACTACTACTTGCACATTCATCTCATCCACCTCACACGATGCGAATGAAGGGCTATGAATTAGACAACAAATATTTACTGTACAACCAACTAGTTTATGACAAGCAAGAGTTGAAAATTTGACAATTACAGTACTATCATATGCATAGGAGCTTTGCTACAACCTCCTATTAAATCTTTTTACTAAATCCTCTTACACACATAATAATGTTAAATAGTTTTTTTTGACTCATTTCTTCTCTGCATTTAAACCGTCAATTTTGCCGCTTGGCAAGATCCTATGAGTATGCAGTTTTGTAGGAATATTTAGTAAGAGGCTTTAGTATTTTTGTATGCATTAATGTTAAATTTTAGACTTTTTCTTTTAAATGAGAGGTTCGAGAAAAAATTACTATTAACTTGTTTGTTCGAGCAAAGTAAAATCAAACTTGATCGAGTTCTTACGATCCGATTATCAAAATCGGGATTCTATTAAGATCTTACGCTTGCAAAGCTCCTCCTTAGAGTCGAATCATTTTTCCTTAGTACAACAACAATACCCAATTCCTTCGGTGCATCATTTTTGCTTAGTAGTGTCGTAAAATCCGAAAATCATGATTCAAATCTTTACAACCATGGATTTTACTATTACACAATCTTTATGTGTATTTGTCAACGAACTTCTTAAATAGCATAAACTTAATTATATAAAACAGGGGATTATTTCATCAATATCCTTTAAAATTTTCATAATTACGTCATTATCTTTATAAATTTTACAATTACGTTAATATCCTTTAAAAACTTAAAATTACTGGTGTATATCCAATTTAATAATTTTGTTTAGAAATTCCTTTACAAAAATTAACTAAAATTCTTATGCCTATTTTACCTTTTTCTCAATCATAACTAAACATTAATCAATATTTAGGAACACATAGAGTGATAATTACATCTTCTCCATAATACACCCAATTGTAATACAACATTTTAGTAGGCATTTAGATAATACTTTTGGATATTATTATCATTTAATTATATAAAAAATGCTTATTTTGATAAACATGAGTATTTTGAAGATTTTAAAAGGATATTGACATAATTATGATATTTAGAAGGATATTAAAGTAATTATAAAGTTTTTCAAAAATATGGATGAAAAAGAAACATTGTGGTCAATAAATATAATGTTGAAAACCTAAACAATGAAATTACAAAAGTATTCTCAATGAGGCATAATGGCATAAACAGTTTCTAAACACAATACCAACAATCCTTTAAACCAATACTTTTAGGCCCCGCTTTGCTCATCTTATATAAGTCATACCGTTTGGCTTTCAGTACAAATATATGTACCAACTATCCAGCACACACTATTCTGTTCATGACAAACGATTTCTGAAGCTATATCTTATTACTACAATACTACCATGTCGACCAGATTCTAATACCAAATGGAAACAAACTGTAACCAAACAAAACAAAATATGATGTGAATAAAGTTACGGGAAGAAGAAACTTGATTCATGTTTGCGCAAAACTAGCCGTATCTTACAGATCTTTAAAACATTTGTCCAAGACCCATAACTACAATGACATAACTTTCAAGATGGTAGATACATCCACCCTCGCCTTTCACATATTCAAGGGTCAGTTCTTAGTATTCTCATTGTCTTCACAGACCAAATTATTCAATCAAATCCAAAATTACAACCAAACACCAAAACGGGCAAAAGACAACTCCCAAAACTTTATAAAAGAAACCAATCTAAATATTGCCTTTCGACTCTTAGTAAGTGTATCCCTTAACGAACATTCCTTTCTTAGCATCCTCACTTTCACCTTCAGCAGAATACTTTCCGAGCTGAGCCAATGAGTTGGCTTTTGCACGGGTCAAAAGTGCCTTCTGACCGGCTTCAATGTTCTCGGGACGTCCTTGCCATGCCTTTAGAACAGAGTTCTGAAGAGCACGGGCATATGAAAAGGATACGTGCCAAGGGTTGGGGCTTTGGTTCATTGCGTGTAGGTTTAGTGTGGCTTCCATTTCAGATTGTCCTCCTGACAAGAACTACATAACCAAAAAAAAATCACTCAATAATTATGTTTACTTATTTAAAACAAAAGGGGGATGTGATAACTGGTCAGGCATACGCACCATGATTCCAGGAACTGCTGGTGGGACCCTCCTCTTGAGCATGGTGAGTGTATATTTAGCGACGGTCTCAGGGTCAGCCTTTTCCTTGTGGTCAGCTCCGGGAGTAACCATGCTGGGCTTGAGCAAAATTCCTTCGGATAGAACATTGTTTTGAGCTAAGTAATAGAACACCTCGGACCAAACTTTTTCAGCTACTTCAAGGGTAGTGTCGATTGAGTGGTCCCCGTCAAGAAGGATTTCGGGCTCCACTATTGGCACAAGACCATTGTCCTACACAGATTGATCACAAACATAATGAATTCCGAGTATTAAACAGTTGTTCAACAGTTTATCCTATCAGGCAAAAAATATATAACCAACCTGGGAAATAGCAGCATAACGTGCAAGTCCCCATGCAGCTTCCTTCACGGCCAAAGCAGAAGGACCGCAAGGAATGCTGACAACAGTACGCCTACAAAATAACAAAGGAGGGATTAAACATCAACACTAGGCTAAATTAATACTTTGTACTATTTGAACACTAATTGTGGTATATATCTCACCACTTGGCGAAACGGGCTCCTTGACTGTAATATTCAGCTGATCTTGAAGCCAACCCATCTAATCCTTGACACCATGATTCGTTGTTAGATCCTGGGAGGGGAACCAAACCCTGCAGAGCATTGCACGATACGTTAGAATACAATTTGACAGTTAAAAAAACAGTCAAATACGGTTGATGGGATTTGTTTTACCTTGTCAACTTTGATACCGGGAACAATGTTCTGCTCTTTCAAGCAGTCGACCATCTTCTTTCCATCAGTTGTTGACTGGTATAGAGTCTCCTCGAAAAGGATGGAACCAGAGATGTACTGACCCAAGCCGGGAGTGGTCAACAGAAGTTGTCTATAGGCTTGTCTGTTGGCTTCGGTGTTGTCTAATCCGATAGATGCCAATCTCTTTCCGCAAGTTGCATTTGACTCATCGATAGCAAGGATACCTCGACCAGGTGATGCAATAGTTTTCTACTCCCCACAAAAAATAAAAAATAAGTATCTTAGCAAGGATTATACGTGACTGCTCACAAATTAAGAGTTTTAACTTGTTTCTTAAAGTTCTTCCAGGAGAAACCTTTACTTATCTTATCTCTATGGAAGGAAAAAAACGCGTGATTGTATATACAATGAATCTATCAGGGTAATCAAAGGTTCGTGTTTAGCTCAAAATACAGTTAAAAAAAAAGAAAACCAATAATATGTTGTAAATGGCAACTTAAATAGCTGAGAAAACAAGCTTATATTGCTAGTCAAAGTTGAATAAAATAACGGGGTGTTTGTTTAGGCTTATATGTGGGCTTATGAGCTTATTTAATTTCGGCTTATATTTCATAAGCCAGGATTTTTCGGCTTATTTTGAGATGCATGGGCTTATATAAGCTTATTATATCATAACAAACTCATATAAGCTCATAAGTTTGAAAGTAAGCCGGAAAATCCATGCTTAAGAAATATAAGCCAAAATCCCGGCTTAAAGAAGTGAAAATTAATGGTGATCGTATTTGGATGATACAGATCAAAGCTTTTGCACGTACGTAACTAACTATCTTACAAGTTGATGTTATAAAAAATAGAAACTTGATGTGGTTTAAATACAGTTGAATCCAAAAACAGATGTATGGGCCAGTATACTATACGCGACTGCAAGCGGTTATCATTAGGTGTGTGTAAACCATACATACTTGACTTATAATTATCTCATAAATATCATTTCAGAAGAAAGTCCTGAACAATAATATAAAGTCTTACTATAAACACTCCGCCTACCACAACAGTAATTACAATTATTAAACCCTAATGAATCTCACCTAACATAACACAATTAACTAATCAATATCAAATACACAAACAAGCCTAGATCAATCAACCTTTATAAAATAACAATTAAAATGAAAATGAAAATGAAAAAAAGTTATAAGAATTATACAGCGGTTTTAACGAGCTCTTCGGAGTAAGATCCGGCACGGATCACAGAAACACGAGATGGTCTGGTGGATGAAGATGAAGATGATCCAGACCGTTGATTGAATGATCGTTGACCAAACACGCTTGATGAAGCTGAGGTGTTTAGCTTAACAAAACTTGTACACGCCATATTTTTTATTTGATTTGTAAAAATGGATCCAAGGAAGAGTTGTTTTTATAAAACAAGGTGGTCTCTTGGAGAGTCCGCAGGGTTGGTTAATATAATAACAAGGAACAAGGTGGTGTGCGGAACTACCAAACTTATATGACTGTAGTATGGTATAGTTGGTGGGTGCAAGTAGTAGGTGTCAATTGTCAATTTTTAGATCTTTGAAAATTTACTCTTTTGCCCTTTTTTGTTTTTAAATTGCTACCATGAAAACTTTTAATAGGGTGTTGATACTCGCATCATTTTCTTTACACATACATCACACTGTAATGCATACTGTACAATACTCAGAATTAACAAATATGATGTATATATAAAAAAAACTATGTGAGTATCAACCTCCTTTTCATATGGCTAACTTATTACTCTTTTCATCCTATTATTATTGTTCACATTTTCTTTTTATTTATTTCAAATTAATTGTTAACTACTAAAAGTAAAAAGATAATTTTGATCGTATTTACTATATTAACTTTATTTAAGGTTATTATTCCAGACTTTAAAGAAAAAATTAATTAATTAGTTAAGCGTAAAACTTATATTATGCGAAAAATAGAAAAGAGAACGTTGTAATAATTATGTTTTTCTTCAATTGTATATTTTTTTTATGAGTGAACACTTATTTTAGGACAGAAAAAGTATTATTTTAGGAAATACTAGGCATAGGTTTTGCAGACTATAAAAATGTTTCATTACCACTTCGATTTTTCCACTTTAAATGATGTCTCGAAAGGGCCAAAACTAAGTGGTGTTTTCTAAGGGCACGTTTGGTTCGCATGATGTTTTTGAAACACCCCAAATTTCACATATTAATCAGAACAGTATTTTATTGACATTAGAAAACTTAGAAAAGTCTCTCTATTAGTTTTATAAGAAACAAGGACCTTCAGTGTAAATTGTTAACGGAAAAGGATTGACGATGCAAATTTAACGACAGGGACTAACGGTACAAATTATATTTTGGGGACACAAATTGCTAAATTGCTCCTTAGGCCTAATCATAATTATATTACATAAATTTTTCCCTAAATCACACATGTTGATCAAGGGTGAGGATTGTCAAGTCTTTAGATTTTTCGATTGCCGTCACCTTAGATCTCCACTTAGATGGAAGTGACCTTAGATATTTCCTAACATGATTACGGCTAGAAAAAGATTCATCAAGTGCTTGTAAAGATGTAATTATAGTATTAAAATTAGCAAAAGAATGATCTATGGTTTCCTCATCCGATATTGAAAATTGTTATTATGGTTGAACAAATAAATCTATTTTATTGTTTTTCACTTGTTGATTACCTTGATGAGTTACAACTACAGAATTCCAAATTTCTTTAGAGGTTTTAATCATGGAGATTCTTTCGAATTTCTTTTTGGGTAAAACATTATATAAACCCATTTTAGCTTCACTATTTTTGGAAAGCTTTTTCTTAATCTCATCGGTGAGTTTATCATAAGGTATGTCAGTGTTGCAAAAAAAGGTCTACAAGGCCGATTAATCACCGATTAGATGCTACTGGGCCACCGACCTTGCCGATTTTTGTAAATCATTCAAACAAATCGGTCAACCGTGGTCAACGGCGGTTAACGATGGTCAAACTTGCCGAAAACTTGTAACTCCTGCTAGAAATATCCTAAACTCGCCGTAAATTAGTTTTAATCACTTATAATCACTATTTATATCTATTATAAGATGTTTTCCAAAGAAAATCATGCCGGGAATACCAAAACTCGCCGTAAACACCCAAAGCTTGCCAAAAATGCCAATACGATTTATCGTCGATTCGCTATTTTTGCAACAATGAACAAATATAATCACTTATAGTTGCTGTTTATATCTATTACAAGATACTTTTAAGGAAAATATTTCTGGGAATACCCAAAACTTGCCAAAAATGCCGATCCGATTAATCACCGATTAATCCCGCCTTGACCGATTACTCGTTGCAGGGTGGTCGACTGCCCGACTACCGATTCGCGATTTTTGCAACATTGAGGTATGTTAACTAAATTTCCATTTTCATCTTTTGCAGTGGCTTCAAAATCGCCTTCAACAATGATGTACCAAAGATCAATATCTTTAGACTTCACATACGTTTCGAATCTATTTTTCCAATATATAAAACCATTAGTTTCAAGTAGTGGAGGTCGTTGCATGGATTGTCCTTCCTTGTAATTTTCAGAACCCATGGTGATCGAAAAGTTTTTAAAATACGGTTTACTTTAAAACTTTTATAAACTTAGTTCTTGATGCCAATTGTGAAAAACTAGAAGGGGGGTTGAATAGTTTTGTTGATTTAAAGTTAGTTTCTAAAAACTTTAGATTCGATTTTATGTGAAATCGTATGGATGAAGATAAAGTATAGATCTAAGAGTAATGCAAGTAAAGAAAGTAAAGTAAGAGATAGAAATGACACAACGATTTATAGTGGTTCGGCTACAAGGACACCTTCCTTGCCCTACTCCACTCCCCGAGTCACCTACTCGAGAGTTCAAGCACTATGTCAACAAACTCCTTCAACTTGGCGGAGAAGCCTTCACAACGTTGCTTACACCTTTTTCCGGTACAAAGCTAAATACCGAGTCCGTAACACGGAGGACCAAACCAACACGACTATTACACAACAAATATGTGAAATATGAAGTACAAGATCTTTGCTACTGAAATCTTGTGGAGGAACAAATCAATTAAGGACCCCTTGCTTGGATGACTTGTAGAATGCTCGTGATCTCGCCTTAGAGAAAGACCTATATGAGAATCACAATAGAAGAAAGAAGAACAACTCTCTAGATCAAGTGATCTTTTGTTAGAAAAGTGTGAGAATATATGAGAGAGTTAGTAAGAAGAGGGGTGAGTAAAAAGGAAGAAATAACTCCAGGGATCCGTGGGACGCACCTCTTTGCCCATAGGTTTTTGGGTTATGGGGTCATGGGCCATGGGTTATGGGTTGGTCCATGGTTATTTATTTAGATACAATGTATCTAATAGATGCAATGCATCTAGTCAATGGATCATGGGCTAAAACCATGGGTCATGGATATACTCCATGGGTATGGGTCATGGGTTGTGGTTTTTACCCATCCTAATAAACTATTACAACAAATGATTTATTACAACAATTTGTATTAAATGACTATATGTAAATACTTTACAAAAATAACATGTAGCCTTATAATTTTACTTATAATAACATTATATTTGTTATCAACAAAACACAAAGAGATCGCTAAATATTAATAAACTTTTTTACGGTTTATTTGTATTAACACATTATTTTGATTAAATAACTATGTTAATAAAATGTTATTATTATCTTTTAATCCATTTTTTTCATACCTAAACCGAATCCAAATCCGTTTCTGAACCTTCTTATAAACCAAACGGTCTCTAAATGATTTAACTACATTTATTAGGGGTAAAATCGTAATAACAAAAAAGTTCAGTTTGCTAACCAAATACATGTGTCTTCATATTACCATTAGGCTTATAGTTAGGTTTATGTACTTAGGTTCATTTATCATTTTTCGATTGATAATACACCCAATTGCTAGATCAACAACCACTAGATTCATTCCCATATCACGTTCTCTATACCGTAGCTTTATTTAATTGTAAAAACGTCTGCGTACAGACAATTGGATCATGACTCTCGATATCATGTAGAAATATTGATAACTTGATAAATAAAGAGTCTGTATAAATCATATAAATATACAATAAAAAACGGATGCTTGGATTGTCAACAACGAAAGCACTAAGGATATGTCCAGTAATAGAAAGGCATTTACTTCATACAAGGTGTGTGAACATAGACAAGCCAAAAGAATGAACAAAGATAAAATCATCGGTGAAGGTAACTCCTCTTTTATTAGAAAGTTTAAAATGTGTAGTGTAGATAATGCATGTGATAGTATAATGTTAGAAAATGCTCGTATGCATGTGCAATATGGGAGAATACTCCAATTTTGGAGTATGTCTTGTATCCATAGTAGATAACTCAACTCTTTGGCGTAGGAGATTAGGACATGCTAATATGAGATTAATTCAAAACTTAGCTTCTAAAGAGCGAAATTATCTAAGCTAAAGTTTGATAGTCATTCATGTGATACATGGAGATTATGACGTCGTTGAAAATGGGAAATGATATAATGTATAATGATATTCTTCTAGCTAATTAAGGTTAGTGGTATTTGAGAAGAAGAAGAAAAAAAGGTTTTAAAAAACCTTATCGGAGTAGAGTGATGGAGTGGGATAAGGTTACACATAACTAGGGGTGTCATAAATCCCGACCAGACTCGAACCCGAATAAGGATAATCGGGTCGGGTTATTCGGGTCCAAAATCTAACTCGGGTCAATCGGGTCAACCCTATTAACCCGAGTACGAACTAGGGTCGGGTATCGGGTTCAAAATACTTTGCCTATTCGGGTTCTGGTCAACCCGACTAACCCGAGTTTGTTTTTTTTTAATGTGGTTTCCTAACTTTACTCGATATTTATTAGAGTATTTGTCTACTGATGTTGGTTAGCATTTGTGTCTTTGGTTTGTTATCATATATTGATTTGCTTTGAGTAAATTACATAAATGGTCCCTATGGTTTGACAAAAATTTCACCTACCGTCCCTCAAACTTAAAAGTTGCATAAATCGTCCTTATCGCTGCAAAAAATAACATGAATGGTCCTTTTGAGGGATAAAAGTTGCATAAAAGTTTCATAAATTATCCCTGTGGTTTGGCAAAAATTTCACCTACCGTCTCTCAAAGGACCATTCATGTTATTCTTAGCGATAGGGACTATTTATGCAACTTTTAAGTTTGAGGGGGGGGGGGTAGGTGAAATTTTCGTCAAACCACAGGGACCATTTATGTAATTTAGTCATTTGCTTTCTTAGTTTCTTTCACTTTCGTTAACAATAGAGGTAATAGCTATGTAATTAGATTATCAACATTTAACAAACATTTTATTATGTGAAATCAAATGTGATATGTAACGTAAGCACTTCAATCTCTAGTAGTTAAAAATTATCATCAGCTTGTTATAAAATTGTTCTTAAAAGCATTCATGGTTTATTTTTGTACAATTAAGATGGTCACTATACAACTGCAGTCTATGACTATATGCAATAATGCAAATGACGTATCAAACTCGTGCAATACAAAGAACTACAAAATTATATATGCAAAATTTAGACTACAAGTTTAAAAAATTACGTGATTTTAACTACTAAGTTAAAGAAATCAAATAATGTGATTTGGTAAATGGCACAGACCCGAACCCGGTTTGACCCGACCCGATTTGAGCCGAACCCGACTAACCCGACCTCAAGTAGGGTCGGGTTCGGGTATATTATTTTTAGTCTAGACTCGACTTGGACTGACCCGTTTGACCCGAACCCGACCCGAATAACACCCCTACACATAACAATGGAAGGCGATCCTCTCTAGTTGTCCACAATTTGATTGATCAAGTTAGATAATTAATAGCCATCGATTAAAATCCAATGACTAGTAATGTGAACAATATTGTTATGTCTTAATGCCTTAATTTCTAAAGCTGTTCAAATAGGTTTATTTAAAAGCGTCAATGTCGGAAAAGTTCATTCATTTCATGTATCTCACCTTCAGTTTGCTGACGATACATTGATTTTTGGTGATGCTAATAAGGAGTCGCTATCAAAGTTTAAAAGAGTTCTAAGATGTTTTCAACTATCAGCAGGTTTAAAAATTATTTTTTCTAAAAGCACGTTGATTGGGGTCGGTGTTGAGGAGAATTTGGTTCATTCATGGGGTAACGATCTCGGCTGCTCAGTTGGCACCATTCTTTTTCGATACCTCGGTTTGCCGGTTGGAGCTAATCCTGCTTTTAAAGCAGTATGGGATCCCGTTATTGTGAGGCTTAGAGAATGTTTAGTCAAATGGAAGTCTAGATTCATTTAGAAAGCAGGTCGAATAGTTCTTATAAATTCAGTGTTTAATAGTCTTCCTCTATACTATTTATCTTTATTTCAGGTCCCTGTGTGTGTAGTGGAGAAGATAGATAAAATCATGAGAAGTTTCTTCTGGGCAAAAGATCCTAGCGAACGAAAGCTTTGTACAATAGACCGGAACACGATCACTAAAAGCAAACAAAATGGGGGCCTTGGTGTTGGAAATCTTCAAACTAGAAACGAAGCGTTGCTATGTAAATGGTTATGGCGACATGGAAATGAGAAAGAGACGTACAGGAAAAAACTAATTGATGCAAATTATGGAAACAATGAGTCTAGTCTATCTCCTTCAAGTCTAAGGAAATATTTTGTGTCTCCGGTATGGAAGAAGATCTCTGGTCTAGTTCACTTGCAATCGTCATCAGGTGTTGTAGCGAGAAAAGGTTTGATGCACTGTGTCGGGAGAGGGAACAAAACAAGATTTTGGGAAGATCACTGGGTGGAAGGTCATGTTCTAAAAGTATCGTTTCCGAGGATGTTCGCGCTGGCAATTCACAAATCTGGTCCAGTTTGCAACTTTGGCTTTTGGGAGGACGGTCAATGGAATTGGGATGTTAAATTTAGAAGAAGACTATTTGATTGGGAGGTGGATCAGTTTGAAGCTTTTTCTTCTCTTTTAAATTCAGTGATGTTAGTGGCATCGAATGATGACAAAGTGATTTGGTTTTTTGAGTCGTCGGGTAAGAATTCACCGAAATCATTTAGTTATGCAGTGGAAAATATGAATTACCATAGCAATCCTCTTCTCGCATCGATTTGGAAAATCAAGGCTCCGCCTAAGGCTCGTCTTCTTTGTTGGCAAGTACTGTTGGGTAAGTTGCCAACTAGAGATATTTTATCAAGAATTGGTGTTATTTCAGAGAACCTTATTGAATGTCCCCTTTGCAAATGTGATGCGGAGTCAATTGATCATCTTTTTGTTCATTGCAAAATTTTGCTTAGTATTTGGTGGGCGTTAGTTGAGGGTTGGGGTTGCAGGTGGGTAATTTCTCGAAGCATAACCGATTTGTTCGTATGGTGGAGTGATATGGCTAAAGCCATCAAATGTAAAGAAGTTTGGATTATGTCTTTCTTTTCTGTTTTGTGGAATACTTGGGAAGCTCGTAATAAGGCAGTTTTTTCAAAAAAGGAAGTCTCTTCGTCTCACATGATAGATCTAGTAAATTTAGGACTGGGGGTTGGATTAAAGATTTCTTTCCGGCGTGCTCGTATTCTTTATTGGATTTCTTTGTGAATATTTTCTCAATTTCAGTTGGTTTTAGTGATGTCCGTAAGGTTGAAAGGCCTTTTCAATGGTGTCCGCCTGATGATGGATCGTTAAAGTTTAATGTAGATGGTTCGGCAAAAGGGAAACCGGTTTTGGCGGGTATCGGTGGTTTATTACGCAATAGTGAGGGTGTTGTTGTTGCTTTGTTTTCTATCCCAGTTGGTGTTATGGATTCTAATGTTGCAGAAGTGTTGGCCATAAAAGAAGAGTGCAAGATGTTAAACAAAAAGGTGGAGTTTAACTCATAGTCACATGGAACGGGGATCGTTTCGGTACGGGATCGCGGATCGGGATCGTGGTTCGCTAGGCACCTAAAATTCGGTTCGATGGGGGTAGGTTCATTTGGATCGCTTTGGTACGATGTACCAAGTAATGTGGTACGATGTACCCATGTAGCCAATTATTTATATATTAATTTAAATCCAAACATTCATAATATAATACTTATCATATTCTCATAATTCATTCAAAGAAGCATATTATAAAAGTTTTATCATCAATATAACTTAGAAAAGCATAATCAAGATCCACAAGACAATAAAAATATGAAAAACTCAATTTTAAACTTAGTCCGGCTTTTAGCTCGGCTACGTTACTTTGAAAAGCACATTAACTTAAAAAATATAAAAAACTAGTTTTATCAGCAACATAACTTAAACAAACATAATCGAATATAACTGGAACGTGAATCGGTTTTAATTGGAACGCGAATCGGAAATAACTGGAACGCGAATTGCTCTGTCCCGATTCAAATATCAATTAACTTCTGGAACGCTAGTTTCACCGGTCCAATTCGCGATCCCGGTCGATCCGGATCGATTTCGTACCATGTTTTGGATCGAACGAACTGGATCGCAATTCGTGGCTACTGTAGCGAATTATGTGACTATGGTTCAACTCGGTAAACATCGTTATTGAAAGTGACTCTTTGAATGCGGTTTCATGGGCTCGTACTCCAATCAAGAGACCATGGAGGTTATTATCATACTTTCAGGAGGTAGATATATTTTTATCAAGTTGTTCAAGTCATTCGATTGTTCATGTTCATCGAGAATGCAATTCAGATGCTGATAAATTGGCAAAAGATGGGGTTTATAGAACATTTCCTCTAGCTATATGGAAGGACGACTGAGTCATCATAAGCCGAATTGAGAGTGCAGGTTGATCCGAGTTGGCAGGGTTCTCTTTTGGGGTCATTCATCGGTTGGGTTTATCTTTTAGATCTTAATTCTCTCATGTTGCTGTTGTAGTTCTTGGTTTGTTGGTTTTGTGTTCTGATGTTGTTTAGCTTATGGCCTATGTTTTGTTAATAAAGCCATCTTTCAAAAAAAAAAAAAAAAAAAAAAAAAAAAAAAAAAAAAAAAAAAAAGTGAACAATATATGTAGTACTTGAGACGCGAGTGATGATGTAGTCCTATTTGGTTTACATTACTTCAAGTCCTTTATATTTTTCTACGATGGATTAAAAAGTTATTTGATGACGTATAGTCTATATCCGGGTCACGAACCCGACCAAAGCCCAATATTGATAAGCCCAGCACGAACTGGGCTACACTGATAAGCGTTTAGGCCCACGAAGGCCCAAATACAAATCTATTTACGGAATAGATAGAGGATATCTCTTAATAAAGGAGATAATCATTCCCCAACCGACTTAGGCAGGATACGCCGAAGGTTGAGGAACACGGAACCAACAAGGATTCCGTGTGTATATAAAGGGAATCACATCCCTCGTTAAAGGTACGATTCACAAACCCTAACTCTCCTTTAACCCTAAACCGATTACTTACTCTCACGCCGGAGGATAATCGTGGGAGACAATCCCACGGTAAGCCTAACGGTGTTTTCTGTCTCTTAGTGCGCAGGTCTCAAGTAACAATCAGCAATTGGTACGAGAGCCGGAGCCCCAAACAAGGAACGCCCAACTTTTGTATCAACAAGTGGCGCCATCCGTGGGACCATTCACTAAGAACTAAGACTAGAATGACGAAGCATGGAAATCATCGATCGCAAACGGATCTACGGAAAGAAGCCGCGACACCGGCCAGCTTCCAAGCAGACTCTTGGGACAACCAGCATCGCCAAAACAAGGAATTAGGCCCGGACTTGGTCTTCCTCTCGGTGGAACCGCCGGGGACAACCCAGCTACTACGACCACCACTAGCGCAAGCGGATCCATCAGCAAGACCGTTCTTACCACTCCCTTCAATCGGTGCTAGAGACCGACCTAACAAAAGCACCGGATGCACCGGATAAAACAAGGACACAAATGTAGAAGCGAATACCCTCGCTCTGAAGGGGTCGCACTGAATTAACACCAAGGGATTTCGTATCCCAAAACTACAAAACTTTGACCGCTTCATGCAAGAGGAAGCTAGAAAGAGGTCGAGTCGAAGCCTACAAACCGACTCGCTTTTGACTCGAATACGAAACCTCACCACCGCGCCGTCCAAGGAGAGGGCGGTAGAGACAGCCACCGACCCACCGTGTTTAACGTAATCGGGAAGAGAGTTGAGGATGATGAGACGTCCAACTCACAAAGATCTGGAAGGAAGTGAGGAGGATGGACGTACGCACTGTCCACACCGCACTTGGAACCGCAAAATACAGTGACGACTTGGGCGACGATATTCCCCAAGTGAAAGCCCTTCGAGTACAAACTTTGAGGACAATGACGAAGCGTAAGAGAGAAAATTGCACTCGGAAATTCCTCGGACAATGAGGATAGCTAAACCGACACCGGAAGTCCGAAATAGATATAATGACCGGAGGATGAAGATATATCTCCCATGGCGCCGTCAAAGGTGGATGCGCTCACTCGACGCATCGTGACTTCTCGAGAACAAACGAGGCGCATGCCCGCCAACGTAAAACCTACGACGGAACAGGTGATCCCGATGATCACCTCAAAATTTTGAATCACCGCTACAATTGAAAACTGCCACAACCTCGTATGGTGCCACATGTTTAACTCCACGCGGTGGGAAACGCGCTGAATCGGTTCAAGAAGCTTCCACGTAGAAGCATCAATGGCTTTGAGGAATTAAGAAAGGCGTTCCACCTAAACTTTACTCAGCGGAAGAAGTGCGCTAAAAATCTGTCGAACTCGCCAGGTAAAGCAGCGCTGGGAGAATCTACAAGCGCATTCATGGAACGCTTCAAGGATGAATGCATGCATGTTAAAGCATGCCCTGAAGTGCTAAAGATCTCTAGTTTCATGAATGGGATAAATAACCCGTAACTCATCAAGAGGTTGAACGACAAGATTCCTGAAACCTTTGATGAACTCATGAAACGCTCTCGGTCCTTCGTCCAGGGAGAAGCCGCCGCAGCGGATAGCAAAAGAAACTACTCGAACTATCGGTCACAGGAACAACCTGGGAGACAATCCACTGACCAGAGTAGCAACCGCAATAGAGCTATCGCAATGGGAAGCGGAAGAGATAACGACAGATACACCCGCGACCAAGACTCCTAAGGAAATACTCGCAACGTAAGGCAAACCTTCCAAGATCACGCAAATGCGCACTCCGGAGGATCGGCGCACCGAATGGATATGTGACTACCACGCACGTAAGGGCCACACTACTAATGAATGTGTCCAATGCCACTCATTGACAAAATGGTTAAAGAGGGCAGATTGGACCATTTGGTCAAAAATATCAAGGAGGGAAAGGATAAACATAAGAGTGGAAACAAGAAGGAGACACCCAAGGACAAGGCCGATACCATCTACATGATACAATCATGGCGCGGGTCACTAGACGTAAGATCGGCCAGAGTTTTCCCGAGGAAGTAAAATCTCTTTCCCACCTTAATCAGACAACGCAGTAATAGAGCCACTCACTATTGAGATCGGTCATGGGGTCACGACATCCACCGCCTGTAGACGCTGATGGCGGAGCATCGGCGGACATCATGTATGAGCAATCGCCAAGCGACTACTACCGAAATACGCCGCTAATCCCGGTCGAACGGCGCTAACCGGTTTTACGAGTGAAAAATATGGCCTATGGGGCAAATACGACTACTAGTTAGTATTGGAAATGAAGAACACCGCGACGGTCGGATGGAATTCATGGTGATCAAATCTCCTCGCCATACAACGGCATTATCGGAAGACCGGATATCCGCTATGCGCGCAGCATCGCCTACGGGATGCTTAAATTCCCAGTGGAAGGTGGTATTCTTACTCTTTACAATGCCACTGTAACGCATAAAGAATGTAACACGATTACATGCGAAACGGACCGATACCGAACATCTGCGCAACCAAAGTTCCAAATCTGAAGGTCGCAATTCACCCTGAATACCCGAAACAGGAAATATCCATCGGAGGGTCACTGTCGGACACCGGCAAGGCAATGGTGTGCACTCTACAAAGGAACTTAGATATTTTTGCCCGGGAGCCAAAACACATGACCGGGTACCACGCTCAATCACGTAACATAAGTGAAAATCCGACAAGGATATTCACCAATACGCCGTAAGAAGCGCGCCAAGCCCCGTGAGCGCGCAAGCAGTTTATCTCGCGTAAGTACACAAGCTTGTGGATGCGGGATTATGCGCTGAAGTCTACTACCATGACCGGCTTTCTAACCCGAGTAATGGTCAAAAGAGTTACGGTACGGGCGCATGTGCGTGGACTTCACATTGCACCTCAACAAAGCATGTCCACAAGATCGCTACCCATTACCGAGATAGACTGGAAAATAGAGTCTTTGTGCGGATATCCATTAAAGTGTTTCCTCGATGCATACAAAGTATATCATCAAATCCAGATGGCTAAGGAGGACGAGGAAAAAACGGCCTTTCACACAAGCCAAGGCATATCGTTACACAAAATGCCCTTTGGCTTGAAGAATGCAGCGCCACCTATCGCGGTTAGTAGATAATGCTTTCGAAAAACAGGTAGGCCGCAACCTAGAGGTCTATGTTGATGACCTGGTCATAAAGAGCCATAATGAAGATGAGTTAGTGCGCGATATTGAGGAAACGTTCAAAACTCTACGAGATTAACATGAAGTCAATCCAAAAAATGTACCTTCGGCCACCAAGGCATGTTTCTCGGATACCTAATTGAGCCCGACCGGCATAAAACCATGTCCAAAAGACCAAGGTGTGATCGAACTTCCTTCACCGCGCACATTGAAGGAGGTCCAATCTCTCAATGGAAAGCTAGCCGATCATAATAGGTTCCTATCTAAGTCAGCAGATAAATCTCTACCTCTCTTCAACACACTCAAGAAGTGTATAAAAAAGGGAGATTTTTGTTGGACTACGGAGGCGAAGAAGCCTTCGCAGCTTAAACAACACCGGCAACACTCCCTACACTTGTAGCACCCCACCGGGGAAGAGTTGACCATGTACTTATCTCGAAACTCATAGAGCGGTCATGCGCAGTATACTCACTGACGTAAACTCAGTACAAACCCCAGTGTACTTTGTAAGTAAAGCGCTCAAGAAAACAGAGATGAACTATAGCGCAATGGAAAAGTTGGTCCTGGCATTAGTATTCGCCGCCAAACGGCTGTGCAGATACTTCCAAGCGCACCCGATAGCAGTGATCACAGACCAACCGATTAAGAAAATCATCTCCAAGCCCGACGCATCGGACGATCGCAAAAATGGAGTGTATTGCTAGGTGAGCACAACATCTCTTACGACCATGCACGCAATCAAAGGACGATTCTAGCGAGACTTCATCGGCGAAAAGCCGGACACTAATGATATACCCACACCAACCATGAAGGAACTACAAGATCCATGGATCTTGTTTACAGATGGATCCTCCTGCGTCGATGGGTCGTGCGGCCTCATCCTCACAAATCCGAAGGGATGGAATTCACTTACGCATCGCGTTTTGAATTTACAGAGACAAACAATGAAGCAGAATATGAAGCTCTAATCGCTGGACTACGCATTGCAGCTTGAATGGGTGTACGTAACTCGAAGAAAATGTGGATTCCCGGCTAGTAGCCAACCACGTGTTGGGCGAGTACGTGGCTAAAGAGGAGCATATGATTCAGTATCTCGACAAGACCAAGTCATTAATCAATGGCTTTGACAGGTTCACCATCAAGCAAGTTCCTAGAGGGGAAAATCGAAAGGCGGATGCACTGAGCAAGATAGCATCGACAAGCTTTGCACACCGCCAAAACAAGTGCCGGTAAAAACACCGAAAAGCAAATCCATCTCCGAGATGGAAGTCTCCACGATAATAGAGGAGGAAGGTCCTACATGGATGACACCGATAACGGACTTCCTAAGCAAAGGAGCGTTACCACAAGAGCAGAAAGAAGCTCGCAGGATACGGCGACCGCACGAGGTTCGAACTTTGAGACAACATACCGTAGACGCTCCTTCCTACAACCATGGCTCCAAGGCGTCGGTCCCCTACAAGCAAATTAGGTACTGCGAGAAATCCACGAAGGTTCATGCAGCATGCACTCAGGACCACGGTCTGTGGTGGTACGCGCCTTGAGGTCGAGGATACCACTGGCCAACCATGCACCGCGATGCGCGGGACCTAATACGCAAATGCAACGATTGCCAAGTCCATAGACCCATCCCGCGCCAACCACAAAGACGAGCTAACACCAATTACAGCACCATGGCCATTCTATAAGTGGGGTATCGATATCGCAGCCCTTTCCCCGCGTGCCAGGAGGATTAAAGTTCCTCATAGTCGCAATAGACTACTTCACCAAGTGGACAGAAGCAAAAGCAGTGGTAACAATCACCGGAAACCGTAAAACGCTTTGTCTGGGAAAATATTATATGCCGCCGGGCTACCGGTGAAATCATCTCGGACAACGGAAACAGCTTCTGCGACAACCCTTTTAAAGATCGGTGCGGAAACCGAAAATCACACAGCACTTTCGTCGCTGAAACACCCACAAACCAACGGCTTAGTAGAGCGCGCAAACCGATGCCTAGGCGAGGGAATTAAGGCACGTCCGGACAAGCACAAAGGAAGGTGGGTGGAAGAACTATCACATGTTTTGTGGGCACATCGCACCTCAATAAAAACCAGCACGGGAGACACTCCCTTTTCTCTAGTCTACGGGATAGAAGCCGTCATACCAGCAGAAATTGGAATGCCTACTATCCGCCGCTGCCAAATCAATGTGGCAACCAATGACGACGAGCGACGTATCGACTTAGACCTGCTAGAAGAAAGGCGCGAATGCGCAGCTATACGTGAAGCAAAATCAAAGTCAAGGATGAAGGGATACTACGACGCTAAAGTGCGGAGTGTTTCATTCAGACCAGGAGACTTCGCTATCGCGCCAATGATGCGAGCCACGCAGAAGACACAGGTAAGCTTGGACCAAAGTGGGAAGGACCCTATGAGGTTACCGAAGCATTGGGAACAGCGCGTACAAGCTACGAGGCTTGGATGGTCGTGGAACTGCCTCGACATGGAACATCTGCAACCTTAAGAGGTGCTACCTATAGGAACGGTTACGCCCAAATAAGACAGCCTCAAGCACTTTATGAAAGTGCCCAATAACTATCTATGTATTTACTTTTGTTTCATTAGTGTAATGTCTCATTTACTTCTCATAAAAAAGTTGCAAGTATCAATAAAACGCCGCGGTTTCTAGCTTACTCCGCGACATATTTTCATTTGTTATTTTCATATACCGTATGTCTTAACAATTTTTTTTATTTCTAGCCTACATGGCGTGTATGCACTAAATACACCCACGATGGTAAAAGGATAAGTTAACCTACTAAACAACTTGTTGAGTAAGAGGGTTGCAAACCCATCAACATTGGATCACGTATCCTTGTTAAACACCTTGTTCTCAAGACGTTGGGATAAGTTTGTGCGCCTCCCACGACGGATGCGCAACTATGCATATGGTGCGCGTTTAACAACATAAGGATTCAACACACTTGGTTCTTTAAGATGATATTTACAAGATCAGTATATCACATCATACACGACTATGAATCTATTACTTAGTAACTATGTTTAAGTATACTATGATCTTCATACATGACTATGAATTTCTCATATTATTTGCGCTCGTGTACAACTGGACAAATATATCTTTTACGCAAAGATAGACAGATAAATACGCATGTCACAAGCGGCAATAAATATTAACGTACGTTTAGCAAAAAGGAGATTTTTATTAAAGTCTATGTTATTACAAAGGATATAAAGTCCTATATACTATTAGATCGCTCCAGTAATGAGGTCCCTACGCGGCTTGTAGTATCTACACTCTCGCTAAGCCTCTTCAACAAGTCCGCGTCTTGGAGAGACACGGTGGCGACACTCACTGGCACCCCATCAGACCTTGGAAGATGAGCGGCACTAATCCCGCACAAAGTTGCTTTACCCTTAATACCTTCCTTTTTAGCAAGTCTGGTCGCATGCGCTTCCAATACTTCCTTCAAGGACATTTCTTTATCTAAAGCAAAGGGATTCAGAATGTCCCTAGGGCGAGCAAAAACAGGCACCTGCAGCTGAGAGACATCGGGCTTCAAAAAATAGTCCGGTTGTGTTTCTGCGTCATCAGTACGATGGCGCGCTAAGGTCAATCCTTCCATAATTACAGTTATAGGATAATCCTGGTCGCGCTCCATTTCAGCAATCATGGGAAGCTCTAAGGTCTTCATCCTATTCATTGCAAAGAACTGTGTTATCATAAGACTCAAGCGATCATACCCGTGAACATTTTCGCAGGTACCTTCAGCAAGTTAGCTTCCTATAGCGCTTCTATAGCCTCTGATTTTCCTCGCGCCAAAGCACACTGGACTACCCCACCGAATTTTTCCACTACTTCCTTGGACTCAAGAGTACTCAAAGCAAAGAAGACGCGACCATGGCCGATAAGCCACCTGCGCCCAGAGTTGGCAGACATTAGATGAGGATATAATTCCTCATCATACTCCAAACTAAGCTTACGCAACTTCATCTCTTGTGTCTCCAGAGCACTGCTCACAGTGGCACCAAACTCTTCCAACTGCGTGGTCAAGGTGTCCTTACTCTTCTCCAGATATTTTAGGGCCCAGAGACACGAAGCCTTGTACCTGAAGAGTCTGCGCTCTTGGCTTATTTGGCCCATCACGCCATTTTCTCCTCACCTGCCTCGTGCGTACACGCCAAACTCTCTACCTCAGCCCGGCACTAGCCAATCAAGGCTTCCAAATGAAGCAATTTTCTCATCTTTTTGAGCACTTTGGTCGCCTTCACCACAATACGCACCCTTAGCTTCTCCACTATTGCAGCTTGGTGCGCAGACACCTGTGCCAAATCCTCAACCATTTGACCCATCGATGCATCCCCAGCAGTTAAGTCTTCATCTTTTTGGGTCGCCTGCATCGCACAGGACTATCCTCGGGGAGACTCCGCACTGTTCAAACCTCGCATACACAGTGAGCATTATCAGTTTCCCATATAAATAGTTGGTGCAAAACAAAAAAAAAAAAAAAAGAAGAAGAAGGCATTCACGATATTACTTATGTGGGCCGACAACATCGCCAGATGGGTGAGATGACGCAACATCACCGGTGGATGATTCCACAGTGAGGATCACAGGCATTTTTCCTCGAGGTGCTCGCGCCATCCTCTTCGCGGGATCTTTTGCGCTTTAACCCGCATTCTCGCTCTTCCTCTTCTTCCATAGGCTGCGCCACGGCTACATGGTGGTGGTCACTACGGGAGAGGGCACCGGGCTTGGCACGCTCTGCGGCGGTGTCGCCTAATCGCTGCGCAGGAGCTAGTACTGTTCCCCTATGATCATCTCCGGTATGACTGCAGGTGGCCGCTAGTATGGCCTCCTCTCCTTCCTTCGGGGCCGCGCCCCTACCTTCACCTCAATTGGCTTCGCTAAGTGCACAACGGTGAAAAGATCCATCTCTGCGCAATAGAAGACAACAAATAACACAGGTTATATAATGCGAAAAGGACGTAAAGCTCTTACGTTAATTATAAAAGGGTTGCGAGGAACGAGTACCCACCCGCCATTGGCCTAAGAAGATTGGCATCTCATCCGGCATACCAAAATAATTACGGCTGATGCCCATATGCACAAAAAATTCCTCGGGATAGGAACTAATGGGGATGCGGTTAGCGTTTATCGATTCAAGCATCCTCAGCGACATATGATCCAGGCACGGGGCACTCATCCCCTCGGCAACGTTTCCGGGTATAAAAATCATAGTGCCACGGAAAGCATGTGTCGTCTACCCAGAAAAATGATTCCCTCTAATTTCTAAGCGCATCTAGTTTCTCAGGATAACACTGAAATCTACCGGCGCGCTTAGCAAAGGATACCCACCCATGTGACCATGTTGTGTGATAAAAGGCACGGAATAGATGGATGGTTGGGTTAACCGCCAGCAAAACGGCAGTTCGCAATTTTTTAATCCAATGTCTAGATACAATGTACTAGAGGGCATCTTCTTTTAACTTCTTGACTACGCTTTGACATTTTTTCATTGACGACGGTTATTAGTCTAGCATCCGCAGTCATTCACTGCGCATACTAGACTGAGGGGACATGATGACGTATAGTCTATATCCGGGTCACGAACCCGACCAAAACCCATCGATAAGCCCAAAGATTTAACCGGGCTACTGATAAGCGTTTAGGCCCATGAAGGCCCAAATACAAATCTATTTACGGAATAGATAGAGGATATCTCTTAATAAAGGAGATAATCATTCCCAACCGACTTAGGCGGGATACGCAGAAGGTTGAGGAACACGGAACCAACAAGGATTCCGTGTGTATATAAAAGGAATCACATCCCTCGTTAAAGGTACGATTCACAAACCCTAACTCTCCATTAACCCTAAACCGACATTACTTACTCTCACTGAAGGATAATCGTGGGAGACAATCCCACGGTAAGCCTAACGGTGTTTTCTGTCTCTTAGTGCGCAGGTCTCAAGTAACAATCAGCAATTGGTACGAGAGCCGGAGCCCCAAACAAGGAATGCCCAACTTTTGTATCAACATTATTAATAAGCTATATACGTATTAGATATCATTCGCTAGTTTCAATTAGTTTTCTAGATGAATTGGGATTCTAATATTTTATTAGTTTTTTTCTTTATATAAATACTTACATGTATTACGATAGTTTCTCCTCAATCGAAAATACATATTAATTATCTTGGGTTCTCTAAATTCTTTTAAGCATCCTTGTTTGTGAAGAGTCTTATTTTTAATCTATCCGTCAAATAATGAAGATGAAATTTTCCTTGATGATTTTCATATTGTTTAACCTAGTCAGCAATCTTGATGCGTCCTTGAGTCGTGTGATTAATCTTGAATCTAAATCCAAAGGTGACTTGGTATCCAATCGCAAGATTATTCACGAATTTAAATCAGGGGCCATTATTGGTTCGTTTGATAAGAGCGCAGATGGAGCAAGTGTAGGAGAAGGCGGTCATGGAGTCTCGGTTGGCGGTGGTAAAATATTCTTTGGTATTGGACGACGTCATGGTTATTATAGTCCTTATAGTTATGGTTATCACCACGGTGCTCCCACTCGTGAAAGTGGTGCCAATGCCAGGAGCCTCCGTACAACTTCGCTTCCTCAACTAGGTGTTGCTATTTTGGGCTCGTTAGTTATTTTGTGGTTTGCTTAGGATCTTCGTGCATAGTTTGGTTTTTACTAGAGATGAAATTTTGTTCCTTTGATTAACAGGATGAGATGTCTTGTTATTACATTTATTTGATTGCATGTTAATATATGCTACGTATGGCATAAATGTTTATTTATTTATTAATTATTATTATTATTATTTTTTTTTAATGTGACGTGTTGTTATTCAAACAGAAGTCTGGTTTTGTCTTGATTAAGCACTTATGTTAAAAGCCCACTTAGCAGATATTTACTTAGTGGAACAGACAATCAACATGCTAATTAATGATTAGTTTCGGGTTAATAAGATTTTAAGGTTATCAACTTTGTTCAGCTTTATATTCTATATGTTTAGTAACTTTTTCTTTTTCCTATATACAGAATGATGATCCTTTTCGTAACACACTAGTGGTAAAACCTCACCTTAACTCAGACACATAAGTCCACAATACTTGACAAAACCTCGTTTCTACTTTCTACTCAATTTAATTAGACTAAAATACACCGTCGTTCCCTAAACTCAGCACCAAAGATCATGACGACAAAACTCTACTTTTCATCGCCATTGCGCCCAAAACATGGCCTTTAAATGCCAAATTAGTCCTTTGACAAAGTCAAAGTCTGATTTTTGTTTTGTAGTCGAGGGTATTTTAGTCCATACACGTTTATACTTTTATAACACATTTATATTTTAGCCCTTCATCTTTCATCCTCATGTCCCAACTTAGTTTCATTTCTGGTCCTCTTGCACATGTAGGATAGAAGACATATTTTCTTATACATGCTTATGTTCATTGTTCTATTTTCACGTCTTCTAAAATTTGCACTTTTTTTGTTTATGTCCTGGTTGGTGAACGAACTGGTCCAGCCTCAAAAGGAGGTTATCAACGAGCTGGAGAATTTTTATCTATGTGTATCTTCAAATATCAGAGACATGAACTTTGAAGTGTCAGCAAATTCAATGAAAGATGGGTTGGATTTTCTTTTGCTTATTTAAGTCTCAGCAATACAAAACTCAAACAACTAAAAGACATTTGATATATATATCGTTAACAAATAAAAGCCTTATTTATGCTAAATTAGTAGCCATGATGCATTGAGGCTCCAAGTGACTTAACTTGGTATAATGGTATATGCTTGAATGAATAAGAAGAAAAGTGCTGGTAATAGGATAAGGAGTAATTATTTTGTTGGTATATTCTGTATTTGCCATGAGATAATCTGTGCCATGTATTCTTACTTGAAGGTCATGTTTGTGTCTTCTTTACAGAATTACAGCATGATATTGTGAACACTCTATTTTCATTTCACAAGGTCATATATAGTCCAGATGTAGTTTTGGATGACACGGTCCGTCAAAGAAGGCAAGAAAAAGGGGTACAATTGTTGGAAATGTATATATTTACAAACATGTGAATGTCCGGATTCGAACTCGTGACCACGGGATTGCACACATTAGCGAATGAGAATTAAAGTTAATAATTAATGTTTATGTTTACGATTAATTATTGCACATTAAGTCCGGTTAACGATCGTTAAGTATTTAACGGAAAAATGACTAACGATCGTTAAAATGAAAAGAGAAGGACTAGAAATGGAAGACTTGGAAAAAAGTTATGGGTTCTCTTTGGGCTTGTCTACATGGTCGGCCAAAGGGTAATGGGTTTCAACCCAATACCAAACTTGTTCCCAAAGTTTCCCTACTAGTATATAAAGAGGGTTAGGTTCTAGGGTTTCATACACTTGTGCATTGAATTAACCCTAGATATCTCCTCTCCTCTCTCTAGTCTATATTCGGCCGAACACCCCATTTGTAAGGGAGTTTGGTTTCCTTTTTCTTAAACGAGGACTTGTGTTAGATCTAGCAATCGCTTGATTCGTTGGTTAATTCGTGTGTATAAGAACGTGGTTGTAAGACATTATTCTTACACCAATTAGTACTTCTTTGTTTTGCTCGCTCAAGGGATCTGAAATTTGCAAGAGGTACGTTACGCATACTTTCAGTTAATTAATTTATTTGTTATGATCTTTAAGTCTTCCGCTGTGTACTCTTGATGTCTTTATGTCTTATTGTATTTTATATATCATAAACTCAACAGTGGCATCACGAGCCTTGTATAACAAGTAATTAATTACTCAAACACATAATTAAAATAAACATGAATGTGTTATTATTTGTATGCTTAGATCTAGGGTTTGCAAAACCTAAACCCTAATTTTTTAGGAGGGGGCATTTATTTTGGTGCCCTAATTAGGGTTTTGTAAACTATTGTTTTAATTGGATTAGAAACCCTAAGATGCATGCAACTTTATGTGTATATGCGTAACTTTGATTTAATTGCATTAATTGTTAAGTGTAATTTTATGTCCATGATAATTATCTGCATGTTTTATCATGGATCTGCTTTTATTGTATGTCTTTCTTGTTTAAGTGATATACACTAAATTATGATAGATCTAAAATTGGGGAAGACCTCAATAATTATTATTTAATCAATTATGTGCTATGTGGTATGTATTTAATTTTGACTTGCAATCGATGAATCGATGCATGTGGTTCACCTTGTACATAGATGAAAACGGGTGAAAGTCTTAATTAAATATATGCATATTGACAGATCTAAAATTGGTTATTAATAGGATTTATAAAAACGTTTGCATGTGGCTATTTGATATGCATGACTTTTATTTGTTATGCATTCATTGTTTATTTGTTTATTTTTATAAATACTTGCTTGTTTGTTATGTGTAACAAGGGTATTTTTACAAGAAAAATAAACTAACCTAAACAATGGTGAAACATGTATTTTAAGAATAGTAATCATAATCGTTTAATTGATTGATGACTTTGGTACAAATGGTCTCAAAGGCTCACCCATGAGAATGAACTAATAAAAGGGGTTTAAAGAAGTGCACATCACACCGAAAGGATGTCTAAGGTTGTGCTTTAGTGCGTGCACTGGTCCTCTCCTCTGTAAGTTCGAATGGAGCTACTTAGTAAGCCATTAAATGTGCAAGCTCATCTTAGGGCGGCTTAATTAGTTTTAATTCCATGCGCCACTTCGTGGTAATTATCCAAACATTAAGTGTTTACACTTATGCAAAAGTACGGTATAATGGATGATAATTAACACTAAATTCCTTAATTGGTGAACCCAATACCTCAGTTAAAGTTTGATGATGAAAAGCTTATACATTAAAACAAGATATAAATGTTTTAATAAAACTATGCTACAAAGATGAATGCATGACATCTTTGTACATATTTGATTTGACATCAAAATTATTACCCTTTAATTTAAGTTATATGCCATCCAACGAAACGGAAACACCTAAGATTACTTTTTATTTGCGTGAGATCGTGACTTAGATCGTAATCAAAGGGTAAAATGTCCACGTGTCGTGAGAACGGACATGGACGATTTTGCGCTTTCTTAAGTTGGACAACTTAATTAAGTTTTGTAGTGAGAGCTGGCAACTCAAGGCATAAGATGGGATAAAACATGTTTACATGGCGATTGATATTGGCTATATGTAAATCCCATAAATCTAGGAATTGCAATTGAAATTGGCAATTGAGCAATAGCTCTACCATTTTGTATAAGGTTCATTACTAGCCGATCAACTGACGTGATGAAATTATGACAATTTGGATCCTAGTTTTCAATAATAATTAATTGGTTATATGAATATGAACCTCGGGTATTTAATTGTTTATTGAAAAAGTTAATTATCGAAAATACTAAAATTGAATTTTGTAATTCTTTTGAATGTATAAATGCAACATTTAACCGTAAACGTGGTTTAGTCTTTGATTAGTAAATTGATCCATTCTAGCATTCAAACAAATGTTTGATCAAGAATAATTTACTGATAAGACAAACGAAGTCTCTTTTCCATGGGAGAAGCATGAGACTCAATCCTATTCCTTTTCATGAATGAGAAAGATATAATAGGAACATTTGAATTGTCTAAATTCTAATGTAACTCTTAGCAATGAATTGCACATCTTATTTTCCATAAAGATTTCATTACCCTCATTTGGTGAATGAATCCTTTGTAACAACATGAATGTTGGTTAACTGGAAAACATGTATATGAGTTACTAGATTAGAAGCTAGACTAATTACCACAAAAATTGGTAAAAGGCAAACTAGCATATTTTTATCTAGTTGTTTTGCTTTAGCCTTTACAGGTACTACATACCAAGATGGGATGGTAGGCCGGTTGAGGAAGAAATTGCATACCCAATTTTTCGAGTTAATAACATTAATGGATAACCTATCATTCATATAGTAGAATACACCTTTAGTACCTTAGTAATGATTACGTATGGTTCTTCAAAGGTGTAGGAAAGTAAAAAGCAAGCAAGTTGTTTTCAATGGTTATGCAACACTTACAATGTTGTCGATTCATGGGAGCATTTGTGTTGCATTCTTGAATAAGAAGTTGTTTTAATGATTTCTAATTCAAGAGGAGCTACAAGCCTTATTTCCGTGTAGTAACCCGATTATCTTCAAAGATAATTACTTTCCAATTGTAGACACTTATGTTTTTAAGGATAGTCGTGTACGCTTCCTTACTAAACAATATAGTTCTACATCTACTTGTTATATCTATGACACAAATCATATTAATCAAATAAATGAACGTGTATCATGTTTTTTATATGCTACATGATGTTGTTCCATGCACAAGTGGGAGAAATCTTATTGTGTGCAAGGTACAACACATATTAATATGATTTAAAAGAATTCTATTGACTGTAAAGTAAGAGAATAACGTTCTAATAGGAAGTATACATTTAAATATGTATGATTGCCCTATTAAGAACATGTGTCAAGATGATAACAAAGACTACTTTATTTTAAATATTTATGTCATTCAATATTTAAGAAACACTTGTAGTTACAATTTATGTTACGTGAGAACGTGAACTAGATTGTAGCCCAAGGTAAAATATCCACGTGTCGTGAGAACGAGCATGGATGATTCTTCAGTTTCTTACATGGAACATTTCATGGAATGACATAATTAAATGAAGTAATCTAATACTACCTTGAATTTGAGTATTCGTTGAATGACTTAAATATATGTAGTAAATATTAACTTGAAATATGAATTGAAACCCGAGGTGGTGTTAATAATTACTTTAATTATAAATGTTTATGATTTTGTAAAGTCACAAACATGAAGTCTTTTAATACAAGACTTACAATATAAAGTAAGACGTTAACTTGCTATGTTTTAAGACATATGCATGAAGTAAATGAGTTGATCAATGACTTATAACGCATAGTGGGATTATAACTAATATGTCTTTTGACTTGGTCAAAAATATTTGTGTTATAATACATGCAATTGACTTGGTAATTCTATTGTACCATTAAGTTTTACTTTGATTGGTAAATAGGTAAGCCAAAAGAGTAGATGGTTATCTAAAATATTGTTAGATTTTCTTACAATATTAATTCTAAGGAAATACCATAGTTTTATGGTATGTTCTGTTGGAAGAATCAAAATCTGTTGGCATTATTTGATTCAAGGTAACAATAGTTTCTTCCAAAAGTTATCAAGGTTAGTAGATTGAGTATAGATTGAATATACTCAATAAGACTCCAACCTAGAAGATTAATAAGACACCATTTGTTTATGGAATGTGAGGTATCACATTAAGTCTTATAAATGAAGTTCTCAATTTGTTAAACTACTTATAGAGTGAGTTGTAACAAACTAATGTTAGGAACTGTCAATGTTTTTTGTAATATCCCAAAAGAGAACAATGTATTGTTGCTCTACTTGCTAAACTATTTAAAGGTAATCTTAAATTTTTAAAGGCAAGTGGGAGTTTTGTTTAGATCTTGAAAGATTGAATTACAAAATACATAATCTTCTAAAATGCACTAGCAAATATCATGATGAGGCTAAACATGAAAATGATAGACCTTAATAGGATGGAATTGTCATTCATAGATCCGTAAGGATATCTTAGATATTTAATATGCTGAGGAATATGAGTTACAGGATCATGGTAAGCCTGTTAATCATAATGATAAATTTACCAAATGTGGAATTGTGGAAAATCAATCATACTATGAATGTAGAGATGCTGTCCATAAAGATAATCAACTTTAGATACTTGGTTTATCTTAATAATGAAAATGAGTTTCTTCAAAGGATGGAAACCCTAGTGGTTTAAATCTTTGTGTAGAAATCATATGGACAATATTGTACATGTATTTAATGTATGTCTAGTGATAATAATATCAATCATACTTAAGCAATTAACTATGATTGAATATTCTTTCCTATATACATTAAATAGAAGTATAAAGATTATAATTGTCATACTTAGTTTCATTGATATGAAATTTTGACAATGAATGTCATAACTCTTTGTTGTGAAATTACTTTTGCGAGGACGATGAGTAATACAAAGAAGTTTTATGAATTCAAATAATCCTTGATATGTACAAACTGCAAGAATCCATGAATGGATATATGCAAGCATCTAGGAGATGTTTATTATGTTTAATATTAAATCCATGTTTGATTTAATAATTAAAATAAGATTGCTCATAAGTATTCCTGAAAGCTAGTGGGAGTATTATTTATTTTTTCTAAATCTTATATATTGTATGGGCAACTACATTCCACTTAAATTAAGTTTTAGTTGGGAATGAAACTTCGCTTGTAAGATTTGGAAATAAGATATATAACCTTGAAAAATATGTTTATTATTATAAACATATGCGGTAAATAAATGAGTCTAATAGAACATGATGAATACATATCTTTGACAAGATAGATGAGATCTTAAAGTTTAACTTGAAGATTCATCATGAACATCATGTTATGTATAAAGTTGTTGTGTCATGCTTGATTACAAGATGATTTGACAACATTGAAAGTTGTTAGTGTAATAAATATTTTAAAGGAATATGTTTGGATTTAGAATCACATTCCACAATCTGGAGATGCTCCTAGATTCTATGGATGATTATATGACAATTGTTTCATAATTGTCATTGCCAACAAACTTGAGTTTTGGTAGGCACCAACATTACACTAGAACTGTTCAAAAGTTTACGGATATTTAAAGAGTATATTGTTGTACACAATGATGCTGGTATAATTGAGATGACACTCAATTCTAGTCATGGTATCCTTGATGATGACCATGTTGACTAGTTATGCTCAACTAAGAGCATAGTTGCATTATACATTAAAGAATAAAGAATACTTTAAACTTTAAAAGTTTTGAAAGATGATTGTCATATAAAGGTGGTTCAGGTTATCACGCACCTTATGGAATGATATGACAATATCAAGATATGTGTAAACATATACAAGAAATTCACTTATTGAATTCTTGAAATAAGTATTCTCAAAATTCCTATAGATCAAAGTTAATTGAAATTATGCCTTGTCAACAAGTATGATTTTCATGACTTGTGGCAAAATTCATTAACTAGTATTATCATGCATTGATCTATTTAGTATTTGGATAAAGGATGTTAAACAATTATTATTTACGGTATACGTTTAATTTCATTTATAATATTGTGTCCTGTATTTGCATGTTTAAATCCTTGAATAACTTAAGTTATTCTAAATAGTCCGTTGTCGATCAATAACATGGGAATGATATTGAATTAAGACAAATCTGAGTATTAGTTAGAATATACTTGAAAGTATATTGATGCGTAGCATGACTAATTTTAGATGATATTCAATGTATTGAGTATAGGACTTATCCCACCCGCATGATAATACTTTATGGATCTTTGTCATTAAGTATATCATGGATATTTATCCTCTGACTTGAGATACAAGAGATATGTCATGGATGTAGTGCATTTTTGTGAAGCAATCTAACGCTACACATAACTGGTAGTTATAAGGGTTGTTTTCGAAGTGTTGAAATTTGTGAATCCGCTTGTAGTCAAAATGGGATTTGTTTCCTTCAAATTTATTTTGAAGTATAATACTATCGGGCCCTCGTAGGATTGTTAAGATGTTTGTATGGCCATACCCAATGTCTTCGGAATATGTTCGAAGGATTGGTAATCTTAATCAATCACATAAAGCGAAACAGAATAGTTAATTAAGAAATGAGTGAGATCCATATTCTTATTAACATGGTATTAGAAACAAAAGGATGAATATGATGATGAATCATCAAACTTGGTTTTTCTCCAGAAAACCATACACGAGTTGTACCGGGGCATTGGCGTGTTGCTAGACGCTAACCAATGTCATTTCACGTTTTGTATACATATCCAAGTGGGGAGACTGTTGGAAATGTATATATTTACAAACATGTGAATGTCCGGATTCGAACTCGTGACCACGGATTGCACACATTAGCGAATGAGAATTAAAGTTAATAATTAATGTTTATGTTTACGATTAATTATTGCACATTAAGTCCGGTTAACGATCGTTAAGTATTTAACGGAAAAATGACTAACGACCGTTAAAATGAAAAGAGAAGGACTAGAAATGGAAGACTTGGAAAAAAGTTATGGGTTCTCTTTGGGCTTGTCTACATGGTCGGCCAAAGGGTAATGGGTTTCAACCCAATACCTAACTTGTTCCCAAAGTTTCCCTACTAGTATATAAAGAGGGTTAGGTTCTAGGGTTTCATACACTTGTGCATTGAATTAACCCTAGATCTCTCCTCTCCTCTCTCTAGTCTATATTCGGCCGAACACCCCATTTGTAAGGGAGTTTGGTTTCGTTTTTCTTAAACGAGGACTTGCGTTAGATCTAGCAATCGCTTGATTCGTTGGTTAATTCGTGTGTACAAGAACGTGGTTGTAAGACATTATTCTTACACCAATTAGTACTTCTTTGTTTTGCTCGCTCAAGGGATTTGAAATTCGCAAGAGGTACGTTACGCATACTTTCAGTTAATTAATTTATTTGTTATGATCTTTAAGTCTTCCGCTGTGTACTCTTGATGTCTTTATGTTTTATTGTATTTTATATATCATAAACTCAACAACAATGTGGTTCGCCCAAGCCTGGTGTCGCTAATACAGGGAACGGCTTTACATATAGAGTCAGAATAGTTTCCAGGATGGATGAGATTAGTTGAGATTTAGAGGACCTTTAATGTACATACATATATTGACACCTATGTTAATGACATGTATCATGAGCTGAATACACTCATGGGTCGAATAGGAATGAAAAACTATTGTTTTTTCGGGTGAATTGTTAATATTTCAAAACTATATACAAAGACAGTGTGGAAGTGCAATGACATGCCAAATTACTTCCACAACATGACATACATAAAACAAAATACAATACACTACTAGAAGTAGTAATCCATGATTAATTTATTAAAGCTTCAGCCAAAGGATCAATGACATAGTGTACATTAGTGTACATTGTCCTTTTAACTAAGCCGATTCACCTAAAACACTAAGGATAAACATGACATTGACTACATTCTCAAGCTATCCATACAAGATAGTATAACTGATAAAGTGCAGCACCCTTCACACTTACCATTATACTAATGTATACAAATTAATTTGGCATCATCAATTCATGTCAAATCCATCTCACCAGAGACCTAAGCTAAGACAATCACTCACAGTCATAACTCATAACTGCAGCTACATATTCAGAGTCATAACAAGTGAACAAAGCTTTTTTATGACCAGTTTGATGAAAAAATAAAAAAATAAAAAAAATAAATTATTAACAAGGGTTGCATTAAAGATGGCCTTACTTACCAATAAAACAAATGGCTATTTTAGTAATGGTTTTTATAACAAGTTAAAATTCGAATAAAACAATCTAAAGCTATGTTATAAGCATGATGATTAAATATATCATGTCACACTTGTATACAATATTCATTTATAACCTTGATTTCATACTGTCAGGATTTGGTTTTTAATTACAACACATAACTAAGTGGATTAGATTACATGCGCTAAAAAATGTACAAATTTGGAGATGGGTTAGATTCACAGACCTCAAGAGGAGGTTGATTTAACTTGTGTATTTAAAGGCGAGTAGTGGAATAAATTAAGCCCCTCTTTGCCTCATTACTATCTTGTGAATTATTTGGTGCTCCTGTGTGGTTCAGTTTGACTTTGACTTACTTACAAAAATCAGACTTTGACTTTGACTTTGTCAAAGGACTAATTTGGCATTTAAAGGCCATATTTTAGACATGTGGCGATGAAAAGGCCGAGTTTGTCCCATCATGATGCTTTGGTACAAGTTTAGGGACCAACGGTGTATTTTAGTCATTTAATTATGTTGCATCAATACCTCATGAAGAGAAGAACATCACTCAAACCTTATTATCAATACACTTCACCTTTAATAGTAATAGTTTGTTTGAGAACTTTCAGTCCTCATAGCCATTACAATCAGGTTTATAACTACACGATAACACACAACAAATCCTTTCACACAACAATGGTCATAAGAGGAAAGTTCATTATAGACCCAAAATTAATTAAAAATCAAATGAATCAATCATAACTTGACGATTTACTGTTTGTATTTTTTTTTCAAAAGGTAGAAAGTGGGTTTATGGAAACAACCGTGAGAGATTATTTTATTTATGAAAGGGTACATTAGGAATACCATAGAAAAATAATTATGTTAACAAGATGGTGACAAGTGTACCAATAAGATAGTTAGGTCTATATTTAGGTCTTTTTATTAGGTCTAAATATCAAAATTCTTATCAAAAATTCCAAAATGTAGTATTACGTGGAATATATTGATTTGCTACTTGGATGGTTTTGGATGGCGACTAATTTAGGGTTTTCAGTGGATTTAAGAGATGGTACTTTACTTAATGTGGTGATGGCTACATCTTTTGTGAAACCAACTAAATTAATCAAGAAATTAACCATGATATTGTAATAGGGTTTTGAAGATTCAACGGAAAAGTACTTGAGAGGAGGGGAAGATATTAAGAAATTGCCATGGGACATTAAGCTTGAAGAAAACCTTTTCAAACAACGGCTCCTTCTGAACAACAACATTCTTTTAGCCAACAACAACAATTGATGTTCCAAATATTAAAAGGGTGTATGGAATTTATATGAGAAATGCCAATTTTATAATAAGAGTGAAGGTAATGGTTTGGGTTCGGAATACTATGTCACGCGTGAGGAAGAGAGGGATGAAAGGTGAGCTACTCACTTCTTGTTCAACTGTTTGTTTTTATTATTGTTTATTTAGTTTGTGAGTATGTAAGGGTATATTTTTTGATGCGGTGAAGGATAAAAAAACTGACTAGTAAATAAAAAGTCTAAAAAGTGTGCCGGTAATGACACGTGTTCCACCTTTCCCCTTTTACCCCCTTTTTATTTAACATCGTATTTCCCCTCCCAATTTTTGAACAACAACAGGAAGTAGTTAAAGCTGATGGAAGATCGACGTGTTTTACGGTTGAGGAATGATTGGGATACCTAAAAGTTATGACTAATTTTGTGCCTAAACATGTGTGGCAATAATCCATTGGTTATATTAACCGGACCCACTTCTTTACAATCCAATCAAATAATGACACATAAGTTAGGCATAAAATTAGTCATGCATTTTAGGTCTCTCAATCTTTTTCCTTTACGGTTAGGTATAACAAACCGAGGCGTTTGCAACGGAAGAAGCTTGTCGCTGTTAGATCTATTTGTTTACATAATAATAAAACAATATGAAATATCTTTCTGCCAAAAGATCAAGATATACGTCTTGGTAATTATTGTATTTAAATTTTATTTTATGTCTTGATTTGAAAGTAATTAATTATTGACCTTCAATTATCCGTATTCTAGGTGATTTTGGACTCGCAAAGATGTTGACTTCAGATGACCTTGCTTCATCTGGGAGTAATGTGTTTCTTAGTGAGAGCCTTTACATTCGAGTTTTGATCTAGATTTTTTATTTTTATTTTTTTTAAATTAAATTTTGAGTTTTGGTGTTAAGGAATTGGAGTTGTTGAGTTGTAGTGTAAAAGAATTACTCCGTATTATGATATGTTGACTTGGAGTTGTTGAGTTTTGGTGTATTGTACATGAGTTCATAATTTTTTTTATGGAATTATTACGAGATATCTTATCATGTCAAATGAACGAATTAATGACTAAAAAGTATTATTAATCAAGAAAAAGATCATTATTTGTTGAATAAAAAGATTTAGTTCATTAATAGAAATAGTTGTTCATTAACAAAAATATCAGTTCGTCAATTTTTATTGCTGAACAACAATACAATATTTATCAGTTTTTTTTAATGTGGTTCATCAATTTCATCACTATGTTCATTAATTAGACCACATTTTTCAATAGTTCATCAGTTTTCGAAAGAAAATCACGATGTTCATCAGTTCGCTAAAAAAACCAAGGTTCCGAAGCGACCAAGGTCCACGCCCCGAGTCGATCGGCAGACCGGCTTACGTCGTTCCACACCCGATCAGGACGCATCGCCGGCCCCCATTCGCTTCCCTCCCGACAATTTCAAGCACTTTTTGACTCTCTTTTCAAAGTCATTTTCATCTTTATCTCGCGGTACTTGTTTGCTATCGTTCTCATACCAGTATTTAGCCTTGGATGGAATTTACCACTCTATTGGGGTTGCATTCTTAAACAACCCGACTCGCAGACAGCGCCTCGTGGTGCGACAGGTCCGGGCACGACGGGGCTCTCACCCTCTCCGGTGCCCCCTTCCAGGAGACTTGGGCCTGGTCCGTCGCTGAGGACGCTTCTCCCGACTAAAATTCGGACAGCGAAGCCGTCCGATTTTCAATTATCCGTATTCTAGGTGATTTTGGACTCGCTAAGATGTTGACTTCAGATGACCTTGCTTCATCTGTGAGTAATGTGTTTCTAGTGAGAGCCTTTACATTCGAGTTTATTTTTTTTTATTTTTTATTTTTTATTTTTTTTTATTATTTTTATTTTTTTTATTTTGAGTTTTGGTGTGAAGGAATTGGAGTTGTTGAGTTGTAGTGTAAAAGAATTATTATGATATGTTGACTTGGAGTTGTTGAGTTTTGGTGTATTTACTCCTGTACATGAGTTCATTAAATTTTTTTATGGAATTATTACGAGATATCTTATCAAGTCAAATGAACGAATTGTATCTATATACTAAAAAGCGTACATGGTTGCTTCACAAACACAAGCATTAAATGCTAAGTTTTACAAGTTGGCAAAAACAGTCCTTGAGGTTTAAGTGGAGCTGCAAAATAAGTCCTGCATCATTAATTGCAATCTATAGCAATCTGGCAAAAATAGTCCCTAAGGTTTAAGCGACGTTGCAAGGTAAGTCCTGTAGAATTAAGTGCTAACTATAGCAACCTGGCAAAATTAGTCCCTAAGGTTTAAGTGTCGCTACAAAGTAAGTCCTTTGAAGCCAATCCCGCTGCATCGCGCGGGTTTCCACACTCGTTAATGACTAAAAAGTGTTATTAATCAAGAAAAAGATCATTATTTGTTAAATAAAAAGAGTTAGTTCATTAATAGAAAGAGTTGTTCATTAATAAAAATATTTTGGTCATCAGTTCATCAATTTTCATTGCTGAACAATAATACAATATTTATTAGTTTTCTTTGATGTTGTTCATCAATTTTATCATTATATTCATCAAATTAGACCACGTTTTTCAATTGTTCATTAGGTTTCGAAAGAAAATCACGTTGTTAATCAGTTTGCTAAAAAATCATGTTCTTTATCAGTTCTATTAGGTCATCAGTTTAAAAAAATCACGTTATTTACCAGTTCATCAGTTTTCTTACAAAAAAAAAAAAAAAAAAAAATCATTTTTTTCATCAGTTTTCCAAAAAAATCACGTTGTTCATTAGTCTTCTAAAAAAAATCACGCTATTCATCAGCCTTTCTAAAAGAAATTCACGTTGTTCATCAGTTCTCTAAAAAAATCATGTTTTTCATCAGTTTTCTAAAAAAAAAAAAATCACTTTGTTCATCAGTTATATTGGTTCATCAGTTTTCTGAAAAAAAAATCATAATGTTTATCAGTTTTCTATTAAAAAAAGTTATAATATCATCAGTTCATCCGTTTTTCTAAAAACAATCATAATATTCATCAGTTTTATATAAAAAAAATCATAATGTTCACCAGTTTTCTAAAATTATATCATAATTTTCATTAATTTATCAGTTTTCAAAAAGAAAAATATTAATATAATGTTCATCAGTTTTCTAAAAAAAATATATATATATAATGTTCATCAATTATATCAAATGTTCATCACTTAAGTGTGAAAATAGCAAAAAAAAAAAAAAAAAAAATGACAAAAGTAAAAACAATAAATGAGTAGTTGTAAAGAAAAAAAAGAGGGACACTTGTCACCCTGCTATTACTTTTAGACCATTACTTCTAATTTAAAAGACGAAAACCAAACAAAAAGTATAAACGCACACTATTAAACACAGATATGAAAATTTAATCTAAATTACCATAATACTCTTAGTTGAAATTATTTATACAAACGTTAAAAAAAGCATTATTTAATTAGTTAAAGGTAAAATGATCAATTAAAAAAAAAGAGAGAGAGAAAACCTTAATAATTATGTATTTTTATAAATTGTATATATTTTATTTGTGGGCAATTATTTATGTCCAAAACAATATTATGCTTTCGAATTTCTTATACAAACAAATCATGTTTTAAAGGCACACACAATCCCCATGGTTTATGTGTTTTCATTAAGAAAATTAAGAAATGATTTGTTTTTGTGTTGCGGTCCCATCTGGTTGTCAAATTAAGTCAATTTAACGAAGTTAGAGTCAAAAGACCAAAACCATAACAAGTCAAAACCACATGACAAGATCCAAAAAAGAAAAAGTTTACTGGTTTAGGAACTAAACCCATTAGTTCAATATATAACTTAAATTTACCGTAAATTCAATGAACTAATAATAGTTATTTATTTTTCTAATCAAAACAAAATAAATAAATATATAAATAAACTTTCACTTTTTTTTAAAAATTAAATATCTTTCTATAAATATGCATTTTTATATATTTTTAACAATTTTATTTTTCAAAATTTCAACCCAGAAAAATCATGTGATTTGTGAAAATCACATGTGATTCGATTTTTATCATATGCGATTTGTAAAAATCATATATGATTTGAAAAAAATCATATGTGATTTGTAAAAATCGAATCACATGTGATTTTTGAAAATCATATGTGATTTTTCTAGGAGGAATTTTTAGAAAAAAAAATTTTGTCAAAAATATAAAGAATTGCATATCTATAAAAAGATAATTTAATTTTCGTCACGATAGTTTTTTATTATAGTTTAAAGATTTACCGTTTGCAAAATATGTTCATTTTAAAAAAAGGTGAAAAATGATTTTTTTTATTAATTTTGTTCAAAAATGAATAGCTAAGATTGATTTATTAAATCTATCATAAATATGAGATCTATTGATCTAAAGTAAACCAAAGGGTGATTTATGTAATTAGCTCTTTAAAGAGAAAAGGGCTACAAAAGAAGCCCCGAGTCCTAAAAATCTAAAATAGTTGTTATTATATTGCCGGAAACATAAACCCTAGAAAAAGTTAAACAATGTCCGACAATATCCCTTTCGAAATCCAAATGGAAATCATCAAATGGCTTCCTGTAAAGCCTTTGATTCAGCTCAGGTCAGTTTCGAAACCTTGGAAATCTTTTATCGACAGCTCCGAGTTTATCAAAGGTTACGGCGCCCGCCATACGGAGCCACATAGCCGTATTCTAAGTTTATCACTGAGTTCTGAGCATGAGAAAAGGTACTTATGTTTAGTAGACGATGATATCGAAACTTTGAAGGTACAACAAGAGTTTGCTTCATTTGTTGTGTCTCCTTTGCTTAAACAATATCGTGTTTCATACGTTGTTGGTACGTGTTATGGATTGATGTGTTTGATTTGCTATAATAAAGTGTATAAAAAAGGGATGGTTGTTATTTGGAATCCTTCTATCGGTAAATCATTTGGTATTGCTCGCCCTAGATATGACCCTTGGATTGATTATCATACTGTATATGGTTTCGGGGTTTGTCCCGTTACTAGTGACCCTACCGTTGTCAAGGTTTTATGTGCAGGTAACATGCCTTGGCATGTTGAAGTTTTTACATTGAGTTCGGGGGTTTGGAATGTGATTTCAAGTGGTAATTTGCCTCGTCAATCAATTAAACTTAACTCGTCAGGTAAGGTTATAGATAGGTTTATTTATTGGGGTGCTTGTGAGAAGATTTCTACGGATGATGGTGAATCTATCACAAATTATATGGTTGTGTCATTTGATTTGGTTACCAAGGAGTTTAAAGTGGTAGACCTTCCGGATAGCTTAACAAACGAGCTATACGTATCTGTGTCCGTTTCTAAGCTAGGGGAGTTACTTGTTGTGTATGGATCCATTAAGGTCGAGGAAGCACAGTGTTGTGGTGTATGGGTGATGGAGCGTGATTCGTCTTTTAGAAAGCTATTTTCAATTTGTGCACGAGTAATGAAAATATTGGGGTTTACAAAGAGTGGTGAACCTATATGTGAAACTGTAGGCGAGTTCAGACATGATCATGCCAAACCTGATTTTTGCGGAGGTGTCTCATACTTTTTGTTTAACACACTTGACGTTTACGACCCTTGCTCACAACACATTAAGAATCTTGGGATTTCTGGAGTTGGGAACTCGTTCTTCATGGGTTCTTACAAGGAATCGCTACTTCTGCTTGATCACTAGGATTCACATATTTATTCTGACGTTAATTGATCAAAAAGATGACGGCCGCATTTTAAGGTGTGGATTTACAAAGTACATGTTACCAAAGGATGGAGGGGCCTATTTTGTAGTTAAGGTGTGGAAAAATCACTTTCATTTATTTTAGTGTTATCACTGATTTAATGTCGTTGAGTAATGTCATTTATGGAATCTTAAGCGGTTGTAGATTCAGTATTTGCAAGGCTAGTGAATTCAATATTCTACAGACATTAATGATTATTAGGTTTAATGTGATTTTCTATTATTCCATAGATATGTTGCTTCTACTCCTTGTCTTTGTTGATTTTTTTTTAGAATAGGGAATGTCCTTTATAGATGCCTTATTGCTTGTGTGATTAATGATCACAAGCCTTTTAGATGTTCATTAATTTTTGAAATCTTGTTAGCGTTCTTTGCTTCATTACATTCTCATTTCATTATGCTTGGCGGGTACTTTGGATAATCTGTAAATACAGACACGAGTTTATCGATGTTTGAATTTGCAACATCTGAATGTGTAAATGCTTATCTCTGAACAAGAAATGATATTCATGTACTTTGACTTAGAATTAGAGTAGTGAAGGCATTGTTAGCGGCTAAGCGATATACGATCTCCTAATTATACCATCCAAAGTGTAAAATAACATAGCAGAAAGTAGAAACAGAGCCGCGGCCAAACAATGCTTATGTCACTAGGGAGGCTGCAATGCAATCAAGCACTTATTGCACCTGCATTGGACTTCTTACCAGTAGGTAACAACACAAAGTAGTGATAGTAGGTTCAAGAGCTTCTTTGATTCATCTCAACCTACTCGTTGTATTCCCAAGTCTTTTAGAAAGCATATTTGATTGCAAGTAAAGTTCAACTATTTTTTATATACCCTCAACACAAATTTTCCCCTACTATTCTCATGACTGTTGAACTACTTAACGATCCAACAATAGCTGGTAACTCTGAAGGATTATTATGCTTTTGCTTTGGTTATTATCCAACATTTGATTCACATAGAATTTTATGTGATTCTGGTATGAATATTGCTGCTGTTTGGAAACCTTTTAATTACAGAATCAGTTTTTGTCGTGCTAGATGTTTTACCTGTTGTATATGAAAATGTTTTTGGGTTATGGGGTTTATCCTAACAGTAGCTACCCTAGCATTGTCTAGATTACATATTTTCAAAGTATAAGTTGCATCCTATGTCAAGTCGATGTTTTTAAGTTCATGTTTTTGGACTTTATTGAACTACAAAGGCCAAACCGTGAGCTACCTTGTAAATTAGACTCGTGTAGTTATAGACTTATAGTTGCCAATCTCTATAGTGCACATGAACAAACCAGGGGATCGTGCTTGGTATGAGCAGCACAACTCTTCCCAGCATTTCACTTTTCACAGTAAACTATCTGTCAATGTGCAAATGACCCGATACTTCCACAATCCAATCATGATCATTAGAGACTTGTAAATTAACATCCAATAGTACCGAATGCCTCAGAGTTCAATAACATCCATAGCAGGATGAAAACCAGTGCAAAAGATTGGATACTAAATAACAGCCGTGTACATGACACAATTATTGTTTTGATTTTTGCAAGAGTATAAACCCTGTTTGTGCTTGGGCAATGGAAACACGATCCTTTGACTCATAGAGTCAACTGGTACGTTTATTTCTTGAAGTTACGCTCTTAAATGTTGGAGCTGTAATATCTGACCACCACGTTGAGTACCCGACAACATACAGTGTGACTGTGCTATCCTTTCAATTGTGGCCCTTTTGAGACATCAATCGGGTATGGACCAGTAAGGGTGTTTGTCAGTTTATGTTTCGGGTTATACGGTCCGGGTTATTCAGGTTGAGAATTTTTTAAGGCAAAACTTAACTGAATTCAAAGTGGACCAAACAAAACCGATAACTGAATTTGAATTCGCCAATTCGGTATAGTTTAGGTTTTGAACCGAAAACCTGAATTGCAAAATTTGTTAATTTTATTTCTCAGTTAGATATAGAACACAAATGCATCAATTAGATATGTAGCCCCAAGCACAAAGCAAATTTCTAGATATGTAGCCCCAAGCACAACATATCTATTAGACATAGAACACAAATTTCTAGATATGTATTATCATTGGCATCTTGTACATTGCAGTACAACTTATAGATATTTATTTTACATCACAGAAATCCTATTGTGTTAAATATTACAACTCTGAAGAAGTAGCCCAACTTTTTAAAAGTTGCTTATTATAGTCAAGTGACTTGACACATAAGAGAACAGAAAAAAAACATAATTCTAAAAACCGTTCGAAAGGTAAGACAGCCATTACATGTACTTTGAAAAAAACTCAACCAAAACGAAGACATAAATGAATATACGAGATTGATGTAAGACTGAAAGATCTTTGCAGACAGGCATGGTATAAAATTTAGAAACTTATGCAGGTATCTCAACCCAAGGCTAGAATGTTACTTAATACGTAATGGGATCAATGATAATTGAGTTAGAAGACATAACAGGACTGAGGTACGAGATCTTGGTAGATTAGTAGATATGAAGAGATGATAAGCATTAAGCCCTACTATATAATCTTTGATTAGCACATAACAATGGTTTCTAAACTAAGTCAGACAACTGTTTTAATCTTGCAATTTTTAAGAAACGGCAGAGGGCATAACATCACGGAACCTATGGTGTGGTATAGTAGTAAGATATAACGGATGATTTTTTTAATAGCAACCTTTTGTTCCCAGCGTTCCTAGATAACTGACAGAGTGATTCTGATATTGCTTTTAGTTCGCAAAATGTTTTGGTAAATGGCAATTGCATTACTAGCACATAAATACTGACAGAAAAGAAGGTGTAATGTCTCCAATAATATTAGAACCCTCTGAGCTAAAATGCATCATCTCATGAAGTTTGAACAATGTACAACAATTATCACATGAATAAATTCCTTACTCTAGCTACACTTTATCTTCATAAAACAAAAAATCAAATATGATTCTAGCTAGTCAGAAAAGTCAGCCTAAACATTTCAATAATGTTTCAAATATATACGAGGGTGTTTATGTATAGAAAATGGACACATAGTTACGCAAAGATGATGGTTCCATTTCGGGCGGATCCAGGATGGGTTTAGTGTATGCACGTGAAAATGTTTGTCTTTTGTAGTGAAATGATAGCATTTTTTTTAAGTGCTCAAGGGTGACATGCCTAATTTTACGATTGTTAATATGAATAACTTACTCTTTATTTATTGTATCAGTATTAATAACTATCCTACTACATCATCATAAAAAAACAAGGAAAAAAGGCCATGGCAGCAAAGTTATTCATACTGAGACAATTAATAAGAGCAAATTATTTCTAAATTTTGAAAAAAAAATTCAGTCTTCGCCCTGCATATAAACAGAAAGTGAAGCAACACAAAAAGGCAACCCTCTTATTATTTTCTTTTCTTTTTTGAAAAATATATACTTTCAACTATGAAGTACAATTCATTCATCTTAAATATTGCCCTATCTAACTTTTTTTTTTTTTTTTTTAATGTGAAACATATTTTCGGGATTGAGTGAGCAATACTTTTCATAGTAATTAACAAATAACAAATTAGAATCAATTTAAACCAAAAAACGTCGGTGCTCAAACACAAGCTAATTCAAATCAAACCTAATTCTTTTTTCTAAAACGTTTTAAACGGCGTTAACGCCATCCACTTTCTAGCCCACATACATTTTACACGAGGTTCTTTTGGCCTTTTTACACCCTTTCCCACTTTAATACCCCACTCACCTATTTTAATATCCCCTACCCACCTTTTTTAATACCTCTAACCATTTTGTATCCACCCACCCACTTAAAAGTCCTAAAGCACCCAAATCTGGGGATAGTCATAAAACTCTAACCTTAATTATTAGGAAAACCCAAAATCAGTCAAAATGGTGCTTTGCTTTTGTGAGAAACAATGTGTGGTTTTTTGTTCATGGACTCCGCATAACCCAGGACGTAGGATATGTACGGTTTTTGATTAGTTGAACATATACACTGACCAATATGTATTATTGTCAATGAATTTTAGATGTAAGTTTTTTATGCTCAATGAAATCAAGTTATTAAACTATTAGTAAGTTTTTTGTTTCCGTGTTTTTGTATTTGACAAATGTGTGGTGCAAGTGACCAAAGATACAAAATGGTCACATGTATGGTATGTAACAAAAGACACAAATGAGTAATACAGTTTTTGTGTTGGAAAATTGGTTGGCAAAAGTGACTTTTGACCAATTTTGGACACAATTATCTATATGTGTATGTCACATATATGAGTAATAATTTGTAGGTTCGCGTTCTCCTCGAAGAGAGCTTCGCAATAAGCCTTTATGTGTCCAAAATAGAGTTGATGTGAATGAGATATCGAGTCTCAAAGTTAGGCATTCGGTACCATGCCTAAAGAGGAAAAGTAGTTTATTTTCAATCCCACATCGGTGGGATGAGTAAACTTAGAGGGAGTCTATTGTGTATAAATAGAGGCCCTAATTCCACAAGTTTTACACACATCAAATCAATAGAGTTATTATTGATTTCCAACATATGGAATACGCATCTCTTAAGATGAAATTCCAGGCAGTTTTGTTAAGTCCGACAGGACAACTTACTGTTTTGGTACCATTGTACCCAGGAAACAGGGCGAATCTGTTTTAAGGGAAGCGTGTCAAACACGTGCCTCGGCTTTTAGTGTTTCTTTGTTGATCTCTATTGGTGATCAAGTAAGTCTTTTGACTATTTTATTATTTTATTTAATTATCGTTTATTTGCTTACATTCTGTTTGTATTTAGTTTTCTGTTATTTATTTACTGTTAATTTTATTTATTGTAATTTAGATTTTATTAATAAAAGTGTAACCGTTTCCCTACAGTCTTAAAACAGATTCTGTGTAACAGAATTAAAACACTTTTATTAAAATCTGATTTATATAATTAACTGATTTTATACAAACTGTTTTTCTGCTGAAACCAAGATTGAGTTTCTTTGAAAATCAGTTTTATAACTAAACAGAATTTTAATTAACAGATTTGGTATAACAGATTTATAAACGATTTTTAAAACAGTTTATTGAATCAGTTTATATTGAAACCATGATGAGTTTCTTTTCAAACTGATTTATTGCATATGTTATTGTTTAAATCCGGATATTGAAACCAAGCTTGTGTTTCTCGGAATCATATATGGTACAAGTTTACATAAACCATGTCGAGTTTATTAGATACCATATTGTTTTAACAGTTTTTTAACTGTTTTAGTGTTTAAATATTCACAAGTTAACTGATGGTAACATAATTTGTGACCCTAGTGAATCTTGCGAATGTAATTGGTGCGCCAATTACTAACATGGTTAAAAATCATGATGAAATCCGATTCATTGAAACCAAGTGGAGTTTCTTTGAAACAAATCTCATAAAATACAAGTTGTTATTTTATTAGATTACTAGAACGTGTTTATTGAAACCAAGATGAGTTTGTTTTAAACAAAATCTGATAATAGAAGCTGTTATCATATTTTGTGGAAAAGTTTCTTTGACTTGTTTAGCTTATTTAAACCAGGTTGAGTTTAATTATAAACTAAATATAGTTCTTGACACTTTATGCATTTGAAAGTAGATCTATAGAAACCTTGTTGAGTTTCTTTGAAAGAGTAAATATATTTTGAAACCTTGTCGAGTTTCATTGTAGAATTATACCATGTGATGCAGATCTATTAAGATATTGTCAAGGATGATTAACAAAATCATATTACAAATTTGTTTTTGTTTCAAAACATTATGTAATATGCGATATTGTTTAATTGTTTAATCGAAAGACTTGTTTAAAAGCGGTTTTGTATAATGGATCTTACAAAACAATAGTGTTTTAAACAAAATTTGATGTTATCGTGTTTGTTAAGAAACACTTTGTGTTATAGCAAGTCGTTAATTATTCCAAATTTAGTGTTACACTAATAACGGAATATTAACAGAATGTTCGGAATGTCGTGAGTGACATCTAAAAATTCTGCTCCCGAACTTGATGAAAGGGAGACCGATACTCGAGTTATATGTACGGTAGATGCTTTAAAACATTCAGATTTTATGTGCCATAACTATGAGTTAAATGGCTTGAATGAAATGAAAATTGTTGCCAAGGCGGGATCCGACATTAGAAAATGGTGGATTAACACTTGGGCATCATGTCATGAGTATGATGATAAGAGTTTGGTTAACTCTTTCAAAGTAGCAGAAAATGGAGAGATGCAATCTATGGGCAACTCTATAACTGCTAATAGCAAGAGAAAAGAAATGTGATGTTGAAATTCACATGTGGAAAAGAGCTTAAGTGAACCAACATGTTGTATGTGCGGAGATTAAGAAACGTAGGAATCTTGTATCTGGATGGTTGCTTAATAAATTTGGCTTTATTTTTATTTTAATCAAATAAAATTGAGTTAACATTGAATAAAATTTTGGTCGATACAGGTTATGCCCTTCATTAAATATTTAAAATTTGAATTATTTTTTGTTTTAATAAAATGAGTATGAATTCAGCTTATTTGATCCTTTGAATGTATAGCAAGGCCAACTCGGACATATTAATTTTAACTCAATACGTTGTTTAATTAAATAAATGAACACGGATTACAAAAGTAAAACTTATGTTGAAGCCAAATTGACAAGATTTTCTTTTCACTCGGTTGACCAAAAGTTAACCGAACCCTTGATTCACATAGTTTTATGTGATTTGGAATCGATACCTACAAAGGTAGCAATTAGGTACATCATCGTAATTGTTGATGGTAGTACAAAATATTGTGACTTTTACTTACTTGAGAGTAAGAATATAGACAAGATTGATCTATACAAATAAGTTGAGAATCAACTTATTATCTAAAACAAGGCGGTTCGAAGTGATATTGGAGGTAAATATGTGTCTTCATTTCATGTATGTGTTAAACATGGAATAAGTCATAAATTTATTGCTCCTTATACACCACAACATAATTGTTGATAGAAATGAACTATGCCTTAAAGATATGGTTATGCCATGTTGTTAAAGTCATGGTTTAAGCCATGGCATGTGGGGGAAAGCGGTTTTATTGGCTACTTATCTTTTAGATAAGATCTCCTGTAAGGAAAAGAAGATAGTTCTATGAACTATGGATGGGAAGAAAACCATCCTATAAGTACTTACTAATGTGGGGGTGTCTATCATCTGGCACCCAAGGTTCAAAATATTGGACCTAAAACTGTGGTTTGCATAATTTTGGATATGCTCATAACAGTAGTGCTTATCATTTCTTTGTATGTGATTCGGAAACGATAAATATACACAAAGATACGATAACCGAATCAAGGAAAACTTTCATTGTATGAAACCGTGTTTCCTTGATTATTAGAGGAGAATGGATGTTCATCTAGGCTTGGTGGTAAAGTTGTCCATGATGAGGGGCAACTAAATGATGAAGTTCTTCATTATGAGAGACATCAAGATGATAATGTTGTTCGTGATAAGAGACAAAAAAGGAGTTGATAATGATCTCCAAGATGTGAGACAAGATCAAACTGAGGAAGAAGAGGTTGAACCTAGAAGAAGCAAAAGGGCAAGAACTGAGAAATCGTTTGGACCCGATTTTGTTTCTTTTATGGTTGAAAATGAACCTACTTCATATCGAGAGGCGGTTACTTCCTCAGAAGGGCCTCAATGGAAAGAAGCCATTAAAAGTGAAATAGATTCTATTTTACAAAATCATACTTGGGAGCTCGTGGATTTACCTCCTGATTGTAAACCACTAGGCTATAAATGGATCTTCAAGAAGAAGATGAAAGCCGATGGCACCATTGACAAGTATAAAGCAAGATTAGTAATCAAAGAATTTAGACAACGAGAAGGTCTTGATTACTTTGATACATATTCGCTTGTTACGTGAATATCCTCGATTAGGATGATACTTGCTATTCCGCTTTAAGAAATTTGGAAGTTCACCAAATGGATGTGAAAACGGCATTTCTAAACGGAGATTTAAAAGAAGAAATCTACATGAACCAACCCGAGGGTTTCATGGCTCCTGGACAAGAGAACAAAGTTTGTAGGCTTGTTAAGTCATTATATGGCTTAAAGCAAGCTCCCAAACAATGACATCAATTTTTTTTCACGTCATGTCAGAACGTGGATTTAAAAATAACGGATGTTTGTGGAAAGAAATAATTGTTGGTATATATGTAATCATGTGTCTATACATAGATGGTATACTTATCACTGAAAGTGATAACAAGATGATCAAATCCACTAATGAAATGTTGGAGTCAAGATTTGACATGAACTACATTGGCTGCTCGATATGGTTCTTGGAACTAAGATCATATGAAACCAAATGGATTTGTTTTGAAGTCAAAAACACTATAAGGACAATATTCTTCAGAGGCTCAATGTGGGGGATTCCGGCCTAGCTAGAACTCCAATGACATCTTTTAAATCTATTTATAATAGAGGTAGAGGTGTTGCCTATTTTGAATACTCAGAGAATATTGGGCGTCTTATGTGTCTAATGACATGTGTAAGACTTGATTTAGAAGTTAAAATCAAGTTAAGTAAATATACCATTAATTCAAGTGATGACCATTTGAATAGTATTACACAAGTACTATGATACTTACGATATTGTATTTTGGAAGATATCCAACTGCTATCTAATGATAGAGTAATGCAAATATGGATTCTTACATAAAAGAATCTAGATCCACTAGAGCGGATGTATTGACTCTACGTGGGAAGCTGTGTCTTGGAAATCTTGAAAGTATTTCAAACAAACTTTTATAGCTAAATCTATGGTGGAATTTGAATTCATCATTTGAGATAAATTTATAGAATATCGGATATCTCGTGTTAATTCGTAGAGGACATACCAAGATGGCGTAAACCGGTAACGACCATCTATATAAAGTGTGATAGTCAATTGGAAATTGACATAGCTCATATCACAATGTAAAACGGTAAGTCAAGACATATCCATCATAGACGTTGATTGGTGCGAAAACTACTCTCAACTAGAGTTATCATGATTGACTACGTAAAGTCAATAGATAACATCGCGGATCCGCTTACGAAAGGCTTAAGCAGAGAGTTAGTTAGTAAGTCGTCTAAAGGAATGGGACTAAAGCCCTTAAAGGAATGAGTTTATATGAAGGAAAACCTAACCCAGTTGACTGGAGATCCCAAGATCTGGGTTCAATAGGACAACCTAATCATATAAATGTGGGGGAAGTCACGTCAATATGGGGGAGTTACTTAACATTGTAACTTCCTAGTCCATTCCTATAACAAATGTGACTTGTTGAGAGGTTAAACATATGGCTTTAATGATTCAGGATGAAATCACAAAGCATAATGATTCGAGATGAAATCACAAAACATATGTTTTTAATGATTCAAGATGAAATCACCTATGTGAGAGAGAAGTGGGGTCGCTTTGAAGGAAATTGTGGGGGCGCAAATCCTAAGAGCTCTTGCAGAACCAGGCTAGTGTTCATGACCATAACGAACATGACTATGAGGACTTGACAATGTTAGGGAGAGTCTTGTGTGAAGTGTAATGTCGTCTACGTAAACTGAGGCTGAGTTCAAGGACATCGCGTCTACTCGGATCTAGGAGACTAAGTGCATCTCACAAGGGAAGGTTCAAAGGGTCACACCTACCTATCCTTTGCAAGATTCAACTATTGGAATTTCATCGTAATTTTTGTGTATTACGATCGATCTCCATTCATGTGGGGGATTGTTGGAAAATTGGTTGGCAAAAGTGACTTTTGACCAACTTTGGACACAATTATCTATATGTGTATGTCACATATATGAGTAATAATTTGTAGGTTCGCGTTCTCCTCGAAGAGAGCTTCGCAATAAGCTTTTATGTGTCCAAAATAGAGTTGATGTGAATGAGATATCGGGTCTCAAAGTTAGGCATTTGGTACCATGCCTAAAGAGGAAAAGTAGTTTATTTTCAATCCCACATCGGTGGGATGAGTAAACTTAGAGGGAGTCTATTATGTATAAATAGAGGCCCTAATTCCACAAGTTTTACACACATCAAATCAATAGAGTTATTATTGATTTCCAACATATGGAATACGCATCTCTTAAGATGAAATTCCAGGCATTTTAGTTAAGTCCGACAGTACAACTACTGTTTTGGCTGTGTACACTGGGAAGCAGGGCGGCGAATCTGTTTTAAGGGAAGCGTGTCAAACACGTGCCTCGGCTTTTAGTGCTTCTTTGTTGATCTCTATTGGTGATCAAGTAAGTCTTTTGACTATTTTATTATTTTATTTAATTATCGTTTATTTGCTTACATTCTGTTTGTATTTAGTTTTCTGTTATTTATTTACTGTTAATTTTATTTATTGTAATTTAGATTTTATTAATAAAAGTGTAACCGTTTCCCTACATTTTGTATGTGACAAATGGTATGTGACAAATGAGCAATATGCAAGTCACAAAATGGTCACAGTTTTGATATGTGACAATAAGAGTAATATAGTTGATAAAATGGTCACATTATGTGACAATATCATACATACTAAAAGTCTTAAACTAAAGCATCAGTTCCAAGTTTTCCAAAAGAAACAAATGACTAATACTCGTAGTAAGCATCATAAACAAGTTTTCCAAATACTAAAAGTCTTAAACATTAAATATGGTACCAACATAGATCATCATAAAGTAGCAACAAAAGACATATCTACTTTGTTGGGGTGAGCCTGCTAAATGGTTTCTTTGTTCTTCTCATAAGACTTGTAGTTCCAGCAGTTTGACTACCAATTGCATGTCCAGCAGACTGAGTACCAATTGCAACTGCACTTCCACTTGCACCTGTTTGACTTCCACTTGTTGGGGTGAGCCTTCTAGCTTGACTTCCACTGGTTGGGGTGAGCCTTGTAGCTTGACCTCCACTGGTTGGGGTGAGCTTGGTAGCTGTACTTCCACTTGCTTTCTTCCCACCAGCTTTTCTTGCAGCTGCACCATCTGTACTTCCACTTGCACCAGCTTAAGTTCCATATGCACTTTCCCCTGCACCAGCTGCCCCTTCCTCTGTACAAGCTTGATTGCCACTTGCAGATGCCCCAGCTTGACTGCCACTTGAAACGACACCAACTTGACTGCCTCTTGCAGCTGCACTCACTCCTTGTAGTGGCATCTTTGTTAGGCCTAAATTTTACCAGTTTATCTCTCTCAAGTATTTGAAACATAATTTCAGCTAAAGTCACTAGTTGATAGGAATCAGAGAACTAGTCCACTCTCTAATAGTCAAAATGTAAACCATGAGCAAGTTTACTCTCTTGACAAAAGATCAGCACAACTGATCTCAAACAGCTAGTGGAAGCCCTAGAAGAGTTAAGTCAGACCACCTGATATCATATGGAGGGTCTGACTGGAAGAACTCACTAAAAGTTCTTCACATATCTAAGTTATAATTACTCAGATATGATGTATACTTCTTAGTACTCATAAGTCTATACTATCAAAGTTCAAGAAGTTACAAAACAACCAGAGACTTGGACTGACAAATGTCTTCAAGACTCTGAAAGTCTTATCAAACTGTACTATCTTGAAGAAACAATGCAGCCTGGACAGTTCAAACACTGATTAAACACTTAGCAAAATAACAAGAAGAAGGATCTGGCTAAAGTTCTAAGCTACACTTGGGCGGGATTAATTCAAGATAGAAAAGCAGGAAAATCCTCAGGAAGACAAGGATGCATTGAGAGAAGGGACAACCACTTGCATTAATTCATGCACAAAAGCTGCCAAGAACAGTAATGCAACCCTAGCCACACAAAGGCACGTGCATCAAACTTCCAGTTTGCTTCTAGTTAAAAAATCCATAAGTGTAACTCCCTAGTATATAAAGGGAGGAAGTAAGTAAAAGATAAGCACCAGATTCAACCACTAGAATCCTCCTCCTCTTCTAGTATCTAAATCTTCTCTTCATAACTTGAAGAGCTCCATTTATCACTACCAGGGATAGTATTCCATAACTATCCCTCGTAAAGCCTTCACCTTAACAACTACAAAAGTGCGACTATTGGTGTAGCAATGTACAATTGGGTATTATTAGCAGTAACAGGTCAAGATTTTGTAAACATGTTCTTCTCAATATTAATGATCATCAGTTACTTTCATTTGCTCAAACTGTTGTTCATACGACTCATAGTTTTACATAAAAATATTGGACCAACAATCTTACAACCTCTTTTGTTGTGTCCCTCTTCCTTGCAATTTGTACATGTAACAAATGATCCCTTGTTTGACAGCTTTCCACCTCTGACCAAGTCATCAAGTTCTACAACACTTTTCTTTCTCTTTTTGGGAGGCCTTCCAATCGGTAGATTTGATTCTGGTGGAATTATGGTAGATGGCCATGCAGTCTTTTCTTAATAATGTCTTCCAGTAATAGGGTTGATCCTATGTGAGTATTGGTTCTTCGAAATCTCTACTTTGTATGACTCATGCACATAATACTCTGGCAAACCCCCATTCAGACCATTTTCATTCATGTTGTTGATGCAAGCCACTGCATGTTTACAAGGAAACCCTGATACTTCCTATTTCCTACAAGAGTTATCAATCACTATGTCAACAGTATTGACACCTCGTAACGTTTTTGAATTTATAGGATAATTGTTGAAGAACTAAGTCGAGAGGATACCATATTTGGAAAGTAGACTCAATAACGATGAACCTAGGCCCATTGAAACAACTGCCTTTTTTAGATAACGAGCGACCAATAACCCGATTAAGGGAAAGTTTTTCTGAAAATAATTCACCGATGTCCCACATTATGTGTTATTAAAAACCGACACCTAAAATTTATTTTCTTGAACCGGAACATTGAAATAATGAAAGTAGACACGTTCATCTATGTTTAGAGAGTTTAACAAGGAAAACGGACTTAAAACGAATTAGATACACGCTTTTCAAGATGGGTTAAACATAATTAGTATAACCTAAACTTTCTAGGGTTTCAAAGTAACGAAAACACGTTTAGAACGTATTTCATAAATGACCGACTTATATAACTTGTTAAAACCTCACTACAAGTATATAAAGGTGCTACACATCATAAAACTAATACGCACATGGTACATGTTGCATATTCCCTGAGACGTTTTATATTTCTAGGTCGCGTTAGGATCTCCGGTTGATCTCACTACTTTACACTTTTCCACGTACATTCACTACTTGAAGTGAGTTTCATAACCCCACGTTTATGATTGATTTTCTTACATTAGGGTTAGAATACATTGCTTATTTTACGTTTGAACACAAGTACATTTACCCATTAATTACCGGCCTAAGTACTGTTAACCCATATTTCATTATTGCCCTTTATCACGAACCATTAATTACTTTGGTAAGCACGAATTTTGTGAATAGATCTATTGAGACTGACACTCCCCGTCCAGGTTGACTCAGTTGCATGTCAAACACACGCAACACCAATTGAGTATCAACCAAGTGTTCTTGGGTTAGACATTTGCATTGGGCACTCTCATTATATTATTGTTAACACTTCGGTGTCATGAGCTTAGGCAGTAGTAACGCATTTTTTGTGACAATGTATTTGTTATAATGGTCATGCACATTATAAAAATCTTGTGGTTCACTATTACATTAACTAAAATCTATGAACCCACCAATATTATTGTTGACCCTTTTAGCATGTATTTATCAGGTAACTAGTTTGACGAGCATGTATTTCATTACCATGACATTCACAGAGTCCTACCTCATTGCATCGTATTTTTAAGATCATATCATGTTATCGTACATTAAATGTGGTTACTTTGTTATTCTTATTCGGGACATGTAATATTAACTTGGTTGTTGAACTTATGTTTTCAAACTTGAATGTACTACTTTTTTAAAATGACATATGTAGAGGTCGTTCTTTATATTCTTATGCTTTGTGCTATGACTGTGTCACGCCCCCGGTTAGCTTTCTACTGCGATATTTTGGGGGCGTGACATTTTAAGGTTTGGGAAGATCCTTCTTTTATTAAATGAAGGAAAAGGGATTCTCATATTTCACTTTATTCTCATGATTCTGTTGAAGGTCAATTTTTTTGGTTATTGTATGTACACGCTGACTTTTTAATGTAGTTTAATTTTTTTTGAAATGGTTATTGTATATGTTGGAATTATATAACATGACTATCATATATAAAACACATAAAACATCAAAGAAACATGCGGAAGCGTATAGGAATGAATAATGAATAATTAACTAATATAAACTTAAAGTATGCATACCTTTTTTATTCTAGCCGAACAAAAATCAATTCCACAAAACTAGCAAGTGATGAACCCTAATTAGGGTTTATAGGATTATAAGAATTACCCCTTACCGATTTTGTAATTCAATCCAAGATACCAACAAAAGTATGTTAGTACCACGTTGTTGTACACGCATACTAAATCAAATTAAAGTAATGCTAGTTTTAATCACACGAAAATATTTGTTTTGGAAAAACAAAAGTATCGACACCCTAGAGGAGGTGTACGATCGGTTGAAACAAGAAACACACACAAAAAAATTTTAGGGTTTAGACAATGAGTACAAGAGATAGAATACAAAGACCCTAGGCCTTGTATTTATACACAAGATAACTTTGTTTCCAAGTTAAGTGTGGGTTGGGCTTTTGGATCCCTTGGCCGATCGGTTTGAGTAAACCCCAAGGATTCCGGAACATTCCCAATCTCTATTTTCTAATTTAGTCCTTCCATTTAACATTTAACGATTGTTAGTCCATTACACTTAATTAACTTAACGTCCGTTATATATTTCGTGTAATTAATAAATAAATATAACATTTTACATTTAATTATTAACTTTAATTCTCATACGTAAAGCGTGCAATCCCGTGGTCTCGAGTTCAATCCTAACTCATGACTACTAATTTATATCCATATAACTAACAACTCCCACTTGGATATATCTTAATAGAGTGATCACATCGGTTAGCGTCTAGCAACACTTTGATGCCTCTAGTTCAACTCGAGCAAGGCTCCTGGAAAACCTTTTAATGATTTCTCATTATTATTATCCTTTTGTTTCTAATACCACATAAAATAAAGATATAGAACTAAGTCATTCTTTATTCAACCATTCTGTTTCTCGTTTTAAGTGATTGACCAAGATTACAAAATCTTCTGAACATATTCAGGGGAGAGTTTGGGTGCGGCCACACAAACATCTTGTCAACCCCACGAGGGGCCCAGCAGTATTAAGTTCAAATAAATTTGAAGGAACAAATTCTATATTGACTACGAGACTAACCCACAAACTTTGAAACACTTCTGGAAACAACCCTTATGACTACCAATTACGTATAGCGTTAAGTTGCCCCACAGAAATGCACTACATTTATGACACTTATCTGGTATCTCAAGTCTGAGGATAACTATTCATAATTTACTTAACAACAATATCCATAAAATAAATTATGTAGTTGGGATAAGTCCTACATTCAATTCATTGAATATCATCCGAAATTGGTATGCTTTCTCATCAATATACTTTTAAGTATATTCTACCACATCTCTCCGATTTGTCTTAGTTTAATGATACTCCCATATCATTAATTGACAACGGACGATTTAGAATAAATAAATTATTCACGGATTAAACATGCAAATATATGATACAATATATTATAAAATAAAACATACCAAGTATTTGATTTATTATAACAATTGTTTAACATCCCTTATCCAAATACTAAATAGATCAATGTATGAAAATTTTAGTTGATGAATTATGCCTCAAGTAATGACAATCATACTTGTTGACAAGGCATAAATCAACCAACTTGATCTATCGTAATTTTGAGAATACTTATTTCAAGAATTCAATTAGTGAAGTTCTTGTATGTGTGCATTCACCAATCCACATAATAATTCATAAAGTGTGTGACATCCTCTATCACTAATTTACGACAATTTAAACTTTCAAACATTTTAAAGTTTAAAGTACTCTTATTCTTTTAATGTATAATGCAACTGCGCTCTTAGTAGCACAACTAGTTCACATGGCCATTAACAAGGATGAAATCCTACCATGATTAGTATTGAGTGTCACTTCAATTAAAACCATCAACATTGTATACAAACAATAATATACTCATTAAAACTCCATTAAACTTTAATATCTTATTGTCTAATGTTTGATGCCTTTTAAACTTTCAAGTTTGTAGCCGATGACAATTTGCCCAACAATTGACATATTATTCATCCATAGAATCTAGGAGCAATTCCAGTCTGAGGATGTAATTCTATTAGAATATTCATTACACAAGTTATCTAATAACTTTTAGTTAGATATCAGTGTTATCAAATCATCTATCATTCAAGAATGATACAACAATTTGAATACATTACATGATGTACATGATGAATCTATAGGTCAAACTCAGATTTCATTTATGTTCTATCTTGTCAAAAGATATGTATACATTTCCCAAATGATATATCATGTATTATTAGAATCATTTATTTTACTGCACATGTTTATTAACAATAAACATATATTCTAAGGTTGTATGTTTTAAGTTTTAAATCTTACAAGTGTAGTTTCATTCCAATCTAAGACTTAACATTTAGCTTACAAGGAATGTTACTTCCTATATGTTATACAACATATAATATTTAAAAACATTAACATAATACTCCCACTAGCTTTCAGGAATACTTAAAATTCATCTATTTCAATTATAAATCAAAACTAGGATTTAACAATTAAACATAAGAATAATTTCATAGATGCATGCATTTATCCATTCATGAATTTTTGCACTTCGTACACTTCCAAAGATTATATGAATTCAAAAAACCTTTCAATTACTTACCGTCCTCGCTCAAGTAGTTTCTCAAGAAAGAGCTTTGATATTCCATTGTCATATTTCATATTAATGAAAACAAGTATGACAATTATCATCTTTATATATATTTAATGTGTCTAGGAAAGAATATTCAATCACAATTAATTGCTTAAGTATGATAAATAATCTTGTCATAAGACAAGCATTAAACTTGTGTACAATATTGTCCATATGATTTCTATATATAGAAATTCAAACCACTAGGGTTTTTTTCATCTCTTTGAAGAAACTCATTTCCATTCTCTAGTCTAACTAATTAAGATAAACCAAGTTTCCAAAAAATGATTGTCTTTATGGACAGCATCTTTAACATTCATAGTATGAGTAATTTACCCAATTCAATATTTGGTAATCCATCATAATGATTATCAGGTTTACTATAATCCTGTAACTCATGTTCTTCTCAGCATATAAATCAAATATCTGAGATATCCTTGTAGATCTATGAACGAAAATTCCATCATCATGAGGTCTATCATTTACATGTCTAACCTCATCATGATATTTACTAGTGTATTTTAGAAGATTATATATCTTGTAATTTTATCTTTCAAGATAAAAACTCCCACTTGCCTTTTGTAATATATAGACTATCTATATATACTTAGCAATTAGAGCAAAACTACATTGTTCTCTTCTGGGACATTACAAATACACATTGATAATTCCTAACTATAGTTTGTTAATAACCTATTCATAAGTAGTTTAACAAATTGAGAATCTTCAATTTTTAACACTTAATGTGATTTATCACATTCCATAATGAAATGGTGTTTTATCAATCTTCTAGGTTGGAGTCATATTGAGTATATTTAATCAATACTCAATTTTCAAACCTTGTTACTTTTAAAGAAAGAATTTATGGTTATCTTGAATCAAATAAATCAAATAGAGTTTGATTCTCCTAAATGAACATACCATTAGCTAGTGGTATTTCATTAGAATTAATATTGTAAGACAATCTAACAATATATAAGATAAACATATTCCTTTTGGCTTACATGTTTACCACCTAAGTCAACTTAATGGTATAATAGACTTTCCAAGCCAGTTGCATGCTTTATAACACAAGTACTCTCTAACCAAGTCACTTCATATCCATGTCTCATCAAGAAAACATAAAATGTTATAATCCCATTATACGTTATAAATCATTGATCAACTCAATTACTTCTTGTATATGTCTTAATTAAAAAACATAACAAGTTAACATCTTACTTTATTATAAGTCTTAAAAGACTTTATGTTTATGTCTTTACAATGAATCATAAACATGTTTAACTAAAGTAATTATGAACACAACTCTTGCTTTTAATAGTAATTTCAAGTTAATTTATTACTTATGTTGTACCTTGCACACAATATATATTTCTCCCACTTGTGCATGGAACAACATCAAGTAGCAGATAAACAACATGACATATGTTTGTTTATGTGACCAATATGATTGTGTCATTGATATTAGCATAACTAGTAGATGTAGAACCACTTCATTATTTAGTAAGGAAACGTACATGACTATCCTTAAAACCATAAGTGTCTACAAGTGGAAAGTAATTATCTTAAGACATTCTAGAGATAATCTGAGTTACTACTAAGATGACAAAGCTTATAACTCCCACTGAATTAGAGATCATTGCAATAATTCCTTATTCAGTAATAAGAACACAATACTCCCACTGGATTTGACAACATTGTAATTGTTTCATTAACCAGTGAAAGAAAATAGTATTCTGTTTACTTCCCTACACCTTTGAAAAAGTCCATACATAACAATTACTTATGTACTTAAAAGAATGTATTCTACTATGTAGATGATAAATTTATCCATCAATGTTATTGACTTGAAAAATTGGGCATGCAATTTCTTTCTTAATAGTTCTACTATTCCAACAATTGTAAGTAGTACTTTTAAATGGTCAAAACAGAACAACTAGATAAAATATACTAGTTTGTCTTTTACCAATTCTGCAGTAAATTTGTCTACCTTCTAATTTAATAGCTTAGAAAATATGCAATTTTCTTAACAATTAAAATTTGCTTACGAGTTATGTATTTAGAATTGAGCATTGATTGGCATGCCTAATTCATGTGACTAATTATATGCCTAATCTTATGTGGCATCATTCTATTGGTGACAGTAGATGGGCCCGCTACATCACAAACCAATAAAACACTTCCACATCCCTTTAGGCCTAAAATTAGGCACACATTTAGGCCTCCAAATCATTTTTCTTTAGAATTTAGACAATTCTAATTGTCATATCATACCTTTCTCATTCATGAAAAAGAATAGGATCGAATCTCACTCTTTCTTATGAAAAGAGGACTAGGTTTATTCTTTTAGCAATGTTAACTCTACCAAAAACCCTTACAGGTATAGATCAATTTAACAATACAGGAATAACCTACGTTTACGGTTTAATGTTGCATTAATACATTTAAAAAATTTTCAAAATTCAATTTTAGTATTTTCGATAATTAAACTTTTCAAGAAAATAAAATACCTGAGGTAATATTCATATAACCATAAAATTTTCTCGAAAACTAGGATCCAAATTATCATAGTTCCATTACATCAGTTGATATGCTAGTAACGAAAGCACATAATAAGGTAATCCGTTGAACAATAATTGGCAAACATTTTCCAATTCTTAGATTATTATGGGATTTACATTTTTCAAAGCTATTGCAAATGTAAACATGTTTTATCCCCATCTTGTGCCTTGAGTCCAGATCTCACTTACTACTCAATTTAAGTCGTCTAACTTAAAGAACTGCAAATGTGTCCATGCAAGGTCTGACTTCACATGAAGATTTACCTTTCCATCACAATCTCATCAAGTTCCCACATGACGTAAATTGCAACTTCAAGTGTTCCTTTAACTAGATGGCACTAACTTAATTTTAAAAGGGTACTAGTTTTGATTTATGGTGTCAAATCAAATATGTACGAAGAAGCATGCATACAACTTCGTATCAATAGTTTTTAATAAAAAACTTTTTATTAACCAATTTGTAAAGATCAAATTATCAAAGTTTTGATTGAGGTATTGGTTTCGCCAATCAAGGAATTTACCTTTAATTATCGTCCATTATTTCGTACTTTTGCATAAATCTAAAGACTTAGTGTTTCGGATAATTACCACAAAAGTGGTGCTTGGAATTAAAGCTAATTCGCCCTTAAGAGGATTTTGTACATTTATAGCCTACTTGGTAACTCCAATTTGACTCACAAATAAGCAGAGAATTTGATCAACACTGAAGCAATAACCACTTCTTTCGGGTCACAATTTAATGCGCTCCCATCCTTGTACCCCTCTTATAGTTTGTCAGAATTAGGTGAGCGGTTCTGACCATTTGTACTAAAATCATCAATCAATTAAACTTATTGAAAATTCAAATCAAATTTCACCATTGTTTAGTTCAATTTATTTTTGTATTCAAAATTACCCCTTGCTTAAAACTTGTCACACATAATAAACAAACAAGTAACAATAAAAAATAAACAACTTAAAACAATGAGCACATAACTAACAATTAATACGTGTAAACAAGTAGCAACATGCAACTTATTTAATAAAACCTATTAATAGTCAATATCTAGGTTAATTAATGTATATACTAACTAGGGCTTTCACTTGCACAATTGAAAGTGAGCCACATACATCGACGGATCGATTGCGTAAGCCATAATTAAAAATAAACCAAATTAGGGCAAAAGCCTTAACCGTAAAAATAGGGTTTACATAATCATAACCAAAACCATAGAACAATCATATCAAACAACATACAATATTCGTTTTAACGTGTTCAGTAATTAATTACTTATTAAACCAGTGAATCGTGATGCCACTATTGGAATTATATGACATGACTATCATATATAAAACACATAAAACATCAAAGAAACATGCGGAAGCGTATAGGAACGAATAAGGAATAATTAACTAACATAAACTTAAAGTATGCATACCTTTTTGATTCTAGCCGAACAAAAATCAATTCCACAAAACTAGCAAGTGATGAACCCTAATTAGGGTTTATAGGATTATAAGAATTACCCCTTACCGATTTTGTAATTCAATCCAAGATACCAACAAAAGTATGTTAGTACCACGTTGTTGTACACGCGTACTAAATCAAATTAAAGTAATGCTAGTTTTAATCACACGAAAATATTTGTTTTGGAAAAACAAAAGTATCGACACCTTAGAGGGTGTACGATCGGTTGGAACAAGAAACACACACAAAACAAATTTAGAGTTTAGACAATGAGTACAAGAGATGCAAAACAAAGACCCTAGGCCTTGTATTTATGCATAAGATAATTTTTTTTCCAAGTTAAGTGTGGGTTGGGCTTTTGGATCCCATGGCAGATCGGTTTGAGTAATCCCCAAGGATTCTGGAACCTTCCCAATCTCTATTTTCTAATTTAGTCCTTCCATTTAACATTTAACGATCGTTAGTCCATTACACTTAATTAACTTAACGCCCGTTATATATTTCGTGTAATTAATAAATAAATATAACATTTTACATTTAATTATTAACTTTAATTCTCATACGTAAAGCGTGCAATCCCGTGGTCTCGAGTTCGATCCTAACTCACGACTACTAATTTATATCCATAAAACAAACAGTATGCACACGCTGACTTTTGGTTATTGTATGTACACGCTGATCAATACCCTAAACTGTAACCTAACCAAATCAAAGAATTCATTAAGGGTGCTTTCCTTTCCTCTAAATGCTTTACTATTTATTGTTTACAATTTATAGCTAAACATGCTAGTTGTGATGATTAAATTAGTCTAAACGTATATGTATACAAAATCAACAAGATGTATAAAATGACAAGATATAGTCGTTAATAGTTTGTCTACTTGGATGCTTCAAATTATAAAACATGATGACGGAAACTTGAAAAGCAGTTGCACTCGTAAATTTAGACTTTAGATAATACAGTCGCCACTTTTCACATGTTCTTTATATTATTAAACTTTTTTTTGGATATAGAAGGTTGTTCTCATTATTTTGTGTAATGTCTATTTGTTGGGCTTTAGGGAGCCAGTTAAACAAGTTGTTAAGAACTATGGACAGCGGGCTAATGGTATATCAATATACGTACTGCATAATCTCATTTATAACCACTGGTTGAAATATAATTTAAAGCATAAAGGGTAATTACAAGCTACCTAAAACTTCTGCTACTCTTACCAGCAGAAAATTGGCCCTGTGTATTCATAGTCTTGAAACGAGTTTACAGGGGAGCATGTATGTGTGAACCAATAATCTTAATTCTTATGCTTCTTATGTAAATATTATTAGACGAGGGACCAAACTCGTTATCTAGGAACTTAATAACCGCAAAGTAGTTATTTTTGGCGGTTAGAAAACAGTTACAATCACAAACCGTTACAACGGTTGGACATACCATTTGAAAACATATATATGTACCATGTACAATTCGATTTATAGTTAATAGACAATTTACTTATTCATTTCACTTTTACTTTGCAATCTATATATATTGATCTAGAGTTTGGGACAACAATTGGCATCAAGAGCAGTGTTTACGCAACGGTTTTTGTATTATACGCAAGAAAGAAACCCAAGGGAAATACGCAGGAAACTTTTGTTTTCATACGCTGGAAACAACTTTTTCATACGAAGGAATTTTCTGTTTTCAACAAGAATTTTGTTTTCTCTCTACTTCCAAGAGAAACAAACGTGAATAAGCATACGTAGAAGATAGTGCATGATCGTTTACGTAGGGGATTGCAAACGTTTACACCAAAAGGATTGGTGGGGAAACCTTGTTGGCGACAACATAGGGAAGGAAGAAAATTCATACACTTTGTTCGGGATAGAGAGCGAGTGGGCAAATACTTTGAGAAACCGGTTAAATTTCAAACTCAAAGTAGAAGAATACGCAGGAAACACGCGGGGAAAACGTTATTGTGGAGGAAATATGTACGTGACAAAGGAAGATGGAGTACTCAGTTTATGTGGAGTAGTGTCGGATGACACAAAAGGAAAAAAACAACGTGAAACAAATCAGAAGCAAACAATCTCGTTTGTTTCGGAGTTTTGGTTACCATCTCGGTACCAAATATTTGTACTTTGGAAGTTTGGTCCCGGAACAAAGATATCAAATAACGTACAAGGGAAGGTAGACGTGTGTAGTGTGGAGAAACAAGAAAAGAAAACAAATTTTGTTTTCAGGCTTGTTTGAAAAAAAACATCAATTCGACATAAAAGTTTTTGCCATTCGAAGTTTTCAAGAATTTAAAGAAGGTCGAGACAGTTTTGTTGTCGAAGCAAAAGGAGGCCGAATTTTTGTGTGAAAGAAATTCAAAACTTGGTGCTTGTGGTTTCAATTCGAAGGGAAAAAAATTCGAAGACAAGGAAAAACATCAAGGGTCACAACGAGGCAAGAAAATGAGGGGGAACCAAACTTGGGAATAGCAACGAACGTTGGTAAACAATTCTTACTAACGAAAAACAAAGGGAATACACTTGTATTCAATCGCATCGACGAGGTCACAAGTTAAACTTTTTTCTGGATTTCATTTTATTAGAATAGCATAGAATACTTATTTCATACTATTAGGAAATCCCGAGAACTATTTATTGATCCCGTATTACTAGGATTCCCGGAAGATTAGATATTCCCATATTTTTTAGAAAAACCACACTAGGAAGGATAAATCCCATTAAATTAGAAAGTGAAGATACTAAGCCCTTTCAAAATGACTGTCGACGATATAGCAAGCACATCAACTACAACAAAACCCATAACACCTATTGCACAATATTATTGCCCTAAGTTGAAAACCACAAACTACACAGTTTGGGCTATACAAATTAAGGTTATACTAGAGGCACATGGCTTATGGGAAGCAATAGAACCAAAGATAGATACACAAGTTGATGATAAGAAGGATAAGGCAACGACTGCCTTCCTATATCAAGCGTTGACGGAAGATGTGATCTTACAAGTAGCGGGTTGTAAGACGGAAAAGGATTTGTGGGATTCGCTAAAGAAAAGACACGTTGGAGAAGACAGAGTGCAGAAAGCACGATTACAATCATTGTTGATTGGGTTTAACTCACTCCAGATGAAGGAAGATGAGACGGTGGATGCATTTGCGGCTAAACTAAACGGCTATGCCACGAAGGCAAAAGAATTTGGGAAAACTTTGGATGAATCACTTTTAGTTCAAAAACTATTAGACTCTACACCATATGGGTTCATTCAGATAGTAGCATCCATAGAAAAAACAACTGATCTCGACGACATCACTTTAGATGAGATCATTGGAAGACTCAAGGAATTTGAGGAAAGGATAAAACTCTGGAAAGGAGGACAAGTAGAAAGCCAGGAAAACCTATTATTCGCACATGGCGAACACTCAGGAAATAGGAAACATTTTTACAAACGTGGAGGGAAATCAAATTTCTCACGAGGGAACTGGCAGAATAAAAATAGAAACCACTCACAAGGAGGGAACTCTAGTTATAAAGAGAGTTCGGATAAGAATAAAAGTAAGTGGGATGTAAGTAAGGTAAAATGCTACAAGTGTCATAAAATCGGACATCTTAAAAGGAATTGTAAAGGAACACCAGCAACTCAGGAACAATCAAACCTTATCTTAGAAGACGATGAACCCTAAACCCTAAACCCTAAACCCTAAACCCTAAACCCTTGATTCATTTGAAAGTGTGTGGTGAAAAACACAATATCAATATATATCAAAATATCCGTAAAATCGGACAAATTAACCCTTTAGGAAAAAGGTCAACGTACCAAACCTTACGGGTGTGATAAAAGTGATACCGAAAAAGTGATTTCCCGGGTCGTGTCCCAACGAGGTGTGAATGGAAGGAATCGTTGAGTTTTGTGATTTGAACTTGAATTGGTTTTTAATGATTTGTTGATTTGAGTGCGTTTCCACAAGTTAGTTAACGGGAAAGTAATTAAGGTAAGGGAACCCTAATAAACTACAAACTAACTACTACTAAGCCTATGAAATGATAAAATGAGGCTAAACTAAGTCCTAGGGTGCTAAAACGTAAAAACGTGAAAAACCGAGAGCGACCCGAGCCATAAACATAAAACTTTTGCAATTTAAGGGATACGGGTGTGAAATCAATTTTCCTACGACCTAATTGACTAAAAATAATTTTAGAAAAAGACCGGGTATTTTTTCGACTCTTAAATTAATTACTACGAATTAAAAACTAATTTACACTAATTAATTAATTAAAAATATTAAACTAATTTATAAAAATTTGCAAAAATCACAGAAACTACTTTACACTATGGAGGATCGAAGAAAAATAAAATGGCCACAACAGCTTATACGGATAAGCTGTTAAATATAAGCTAAGGCTACTAAGCTACTACTAATCAAACTACCTTAAATAATAAAAGATGCAAACTATAACCAAGATAAGTCCCAAGGGCGCTGGTCATACAGGTACATGCTATCACTCTCTTTAAGTGTGGGAGGTCTCAGGTTCGAGCCTGGCTCCCACCCTTTTTGTCCTCTTATTTTTTTTCGATTTTGCTTTTGCAACTACTTTGTGAGATCAAAATAAAGAATACTTTGTACAAACGTTTTGTGTGAAAAGCTTTAAATAAGCTGTTTTACACAGCTTATTCCAACAGTAGCTTATCAAGAACAACCAAACACCCTTTTTAGCTACTGAATGGGACAAATAAGCTATACAAACAGTAAGCTAAGCTAAAGATGAAAATAGGACAAGCGACTTTATACTAAGCTAAGTCTAAATGAAGCTAGGGAGTTCTAAAAGGCAGAAGGTGATCCTAAGTACTCATGGGAATAAGCAGTTAGTTAAAAATATTAGTCTAGGGGATCCTTACAGCTAAATGGGAACTAAGCAATAAAAAATTTAAACACTAAGCATTAATAAGCTCAAAGCCTAATCTAAATTAATAAAGGACACTAACAAATAACTAATTAATCTTAATCTAAGCACTTGAAGACCAAACTGACCCGTTTCAATTTGCTGCTGCAGGTTCGAAAACGACCCTAAAGGGTCTTGATTTCAAACTTATTTCCAAGCTGAATGGGTGGCTTCCAAGGCCATTAAAAGCTGCAATAACACAATTAGGGTGGTGGAGATTCAAAAGAGACAAAGTATAAGGCGCGAAAGGGCTTAGATCACTTAAAATAAGCTGATTCGGCTTGTTTTGACCACGCGTTACAACGATGCATACACAAAAAAATTTAAATGGGACAAACTTGGACTTCTATTTAAACTGAGTTAGGAGACTCTTTGGTGCATAAAACTTAAATTAGAGTGAGTTGGGAACATTAAGACTTAAGAAAAACAAGATTTGCATATTTTGGACACCAATTAAACTGAGAAAAAAAACGCCTCAAGAAACCCTTTTGGCTGTGATGTAGTCTGCGCAAAAGAAAACAGAACACCCTTTTTTGTACTCAAATCTTTATGTGGAACTTATGACACAATTTACGGACTTAGAAGACTAAATTAAACCTTGAAAAACTTTTGACTCTTAAAGTCAAACGGGCAAAAATGGTTTTTGACCTTATGAACCAGATAAACCAAACACCCGATGCAAAGGTTTGACACAAATTGCTTTATTGAAACTGAATTTGGAGAAAAACTTAAGCAGATAACTAATACAAAAAGTAAATAACTGAAATAACTTGAATATTAAAAAGACTGATCAAAATTAATTTTCATTGAATAAAAACATATTACAAATAAAAGAAAACTAAGACTTTACTGAAAAAAAAACTAAAAACTAGGGGTGCCTTATAACTTTGGCTACAAAGGAGCTTTTATACTACAATTATCTAGGGCTTCATGGTCTTCACTCTTCACTTCTTGTGTTTCTTCTACGTGTGAGGTAAAACAGCTAAGCAACCTTTGTGCTTTCTTCAAATGATCCAGTCCATCCATTAAGTAGGTACCATTGAGCATGAATAAAGCCCTTCATTGAAGCCTTTTTGACATGGATTGCTGAGGTGGAGTGGGAAAGAGGAGGGAAAAGGTTAGTAGTGGGTTTGGGAAATGGGTATAAGCGGGTAAGAGTTGTGATTCAGGTTGAGTGTTTTGGGGTTGGGTGATGTTGGGTAAAAGGTTGTAACTGGTTTCTGGGAAGCAGATAAAGGAGAAGAGGATGGGGAAAAGTAGTTTTGGAGGGAAAAGGGTCGTGGGTGAGGTATTATTGGTGAGGGGGTTCAAATGGTAGGGAGGTCAAGTGGAAGGTGGGGTTCAAGAAGGAAGGGGTTGGATTAAAGGGAGGTTAGGTATTTTAATCACAAGGACCATTCTTGTAATTCACCAAACTTGAGGGACCAAAGTCAATTTTCCAAATTTCATCATAAGGACTAATTATGACAAGATTAATTTTCCCAAGGACCAAAAATGATAATTTTCAAATTAAAAATGTCCAGGGGTAATTTCTGTCAATCTTTGAAACTTCAGGGACCAAAGCTGCCATTTTGTAAAACTGAACTTTGACGGGTTTATTTTGACAACTTTTGAAACTTGGGGGACTAAAACTGCCAATTATGCAAACTTGATATGTTTTTCATCTGATTTTGGTATTTTTGCATTTGAAACACATAAAACACTTATTTGTGATATTTTTATCATTTTGATGCATTTCTGAGTGTTTTTAAATGTTTTGCAGTTCAGAGTTGACCAAAAATGATGAGTATTTACACACTCATCAACCCTAAACCCTAAACAATGACTATACACGAAACTGAACACAAGGAAGTGTTGTCGAATGAAGAACAGATTCAACCAAAGAAATATGCTACATCGGACGCAAGCATATGGTATTTAGATAATGGTGCAAGTAACCATTTGACGGGAATAAAGAGTAATTTTAGGGATATTGATGAAAGTGTAACAGGACGAGTACGTTTTGGAGATGGATCGTATGTACAAATAATGGGTAGAGGGTCTATACTATTAGGTTGTAAGAACCAGGAACAGAAGGTAGTATCGAAAGTATACTACATACCAAACCTCAAGAGAAACATACTTAGTCTAGGAAAACTTACGGAAATAGGTTGTAAGGTCATTATGGACGGAAACTTGTTGACTTTGTATGATAAGAACAAGAAGTTGTTGATGAAAGTAGAAAGATCTAAGAATCGACTCTAAAAGATTCAGTTACAGATAGAAGCACCTATATGTCTCTTAGCAAATATAGATAACCAAGCATGGTTATGGCATGCTAGACTAGGTCATCTGAACTTTGACGATATTAACAAGATGACTAGGAAAGGTCTAGTGGAAGGAATTCCAAGGATAAATCATGCCGGACAGATACGCATGTTTATTAGGAAAACACAGTAGAACACCATTTCCAAACCAAGCTAAATTCAGATCAAAGAACCCGTTGGACTTAGTATACGGAGACCTTTGCGGTCCTATAAGTCCAACAACACACTCAGGCAAGAAACTCATTTTCTTGTTAGTAGACGATTGTACACATTTTATGTGGGCCTACTTTCTGACATCGAAAGATGAGGCGTTTAGTACATTCAAGGAATTTAGACAGAAGATAGAAATGGAAATGAGATTGAAAATAAGGATGCTAAGAACGGATAGAGGTGGTGAATTCACATCAAATGAATTCACAAGGTACTGTAAGGAAAACGGAATAGCACGACAGTTGACAACACCGTACTCCCCACAACAAAATGGAGTAGTGGAGAGAAGGAACAGGACAGTGTTATCAACTTCAAGAAGTATGATGAAAGCAATGAAGTTACCCTTAACTTTTTAGGCGGAAGCAGTAAAACATGCAATTTACATACTCAATAGGGTACCAACGAGGGCCCTGATAGATAAAACTCCATATGAGGCACTCTAAAATAGAAAACCGAATCTGGAAAACCTAAGAATATTCGGATGCACAGCTTATGCAAAGGTAACGATACCTCACTTGAAGAAGCTGGACGACATAAGCATACCATTGATTTACTTAGGAGTAGAGGAAGGATCAAAAGCATGTAGGTTATATGATCCAATAGCCAAGAAGAAACATGTTAGTAGGGACGTAAAGTTTATGGAAACAAAACCGTAGGATTGGAATAAAGATGAAGAAGATACGAGCACACAAGACACATTTTGGACAAGTTTTGTGGTAGAAGGAGTTGACAATGAAAACCTTACACCAGTCAACACAGAAAACGATGACAACACGTATCATGAACAAGATCGATTCCTGATCCAGTTTCACCAATCACACCACCGACATATAATTACGACCCACACTCAGAAGAGGAAGAAGAAGCTACTACTAGTTCTATAAAGAACTCAAGAGATAGATTTGATGATACACCCGTACGTGAATATAGAGATATGACGGAAATATACAAGTATGCACGTAGAGTTGAACCACAAAGTTTGTTATTTACGGAAGAAGAACCCCGTAATTACAAGGAAGCATCAACAGATGGGAAATGGATTGAGGCCATGGAGATTGAATTGGATTCAATCAACAAGAATAATACATGGACTCTTACTACATTGCCAGAAAATCAAAAGGCAATAGGACTCAAATGGGTTTACAAGACCAAGAGGGATGCAAAAGGAAATATCATCAAATATAAAGCACGGTTAGTGGCAAAAGGTTATGTACAAGAACAAGCAATAGACTTCGATGAAGTATTTGCACCGGTTGCTCAGCTAGAGACAGTTCGGTTGATATTAGCATTAGCAGCATATCATGGATGGCAAGTACATCACTTAGATGTAAAATCGGCATTTTTACATGGAGATTTAAAGGAAGAAGTCTACGTTACACAACCTGAAGGATTTATTCAACAAGGAAATACAGGAAAAGTCTATAAGCTTACTAAAGCTTTATATGGCTTAAGACAAGCACCGAGAGCTTGGAATGTGAAGCTTGATCAAATGCTAAAGTCTTTAGACTTTAAGAAATGTAATCTCGAACAAGCAGTTTATACGAAGAGAAACAAGAATTCTACACTTATTGTTGGAGTCTACGTAGATGATCTGATAATCACTGGCACTCCAAAGAAAGAAATCAAAGAATTCAAATCCCAGATGAAGGATATATTTGAAATGAGCGACTTAGGATTGTTAGCTTATTACCTTGGGATAGAAGTCACCTGAGACGGAGGAGAGATTACAATCAAGCAGACATGTTATATTAACAAGATTTTGAAGGAAACAAGTATGGCGGACATGTGATACGAAGATACCTATGGATACCGGTACTAAGTTGGTCAAGGCGGAAGATGGAAACTCAGTTGACGCAACTTATTATAGAAGCTTATTCGGAAGTCTCAGGTACTTACTGCATACAAGACCAGATCTTAGTTACTCAGTCGGACTACTCGTGATTCATGCAAGACCGAAGGATCATCACAGAAAGCGTAAAGCAAGTAATCCGATACATCAAAGGAACAAAAGAGCATGGCATAATATACAAGCAAGAAGGCGGTACGCAAGATTACAGTTATGGCGGCAGTAGTTATGGAATCAACACTGATCAAGGAAAAGGAACTACTGGGATTGTATTTTACTTCGGAGAGTCACCTATTACGGTGTACTTTCGAAGCAACCAACGAGTGGCGCTATCATCATGTGAATCAGAAATTCATGGCTGCTACTGCAGCGGCATGTCAAGCCTTATGGTTATATCGATTGCTCGTGAACTAACGGATGGGAAGAGAAAAGGATAACGCTGAAGGTCGACAACATTTCGAGCAATAGCACTCGTCGAAACCCAGTTTTCATGGAAGAAGCAAGCACATCGATATTCGCTACCATTTCATTCGGTAAACGTAGATAATGGGCACATCAATGTGGAACATGTCGTGAAAACTACAAAGAGCAGATATTCTAACAAAGGCTCTACCAAGATTGAAGTTCGTGACTATGCAACAAATGCTCGGAGTTCAAGACTTAGGACGAAGCAACGATCAAGATTAAGGAGGAGAATGTGAACCAATAATCTTAATTCTTATGTTTCTTATGTAAATATTATTAGACGAGGGACCAAACTCGTTATCTAGGAACTTAATAACCGCAAAGTAGTTATTTTTGGCGGTTAGAAAACAGTTACAATCACAAACCGTTACAACGGTTGGACATACCATTTGAAAACATATATATGTACCATGTACAATTCGATTTATAGTTAATAGACAATTTACTTATTCATTTCACTTTTACTTTGCAATCTATATATATTGATCTAGAGTTTGGGACAACAGTATGCTGTTAAAAGAAGCATAAAAAATCTATACTAGGACACAGAAAGGTACGGCTTTTCCCGAGATACTTTGTTTAAGAATCAATAAACTGTTAAGTGACATATATAAACATGATAGTAATTAAGTAATGAAAACGTAATTTTTTTTATTTTTTATTTTTATTTTATTTTTCTCTAAAAATGAGGTAAATGTAACTAGTAATCATGAACTTAACGAGGTCTCCTAGTTTGCTAAATGAAAACGTAACGAGATTTGGTTCGAGTCGCGGGTCTGTAAGAAAATCAGTTGTGAAAGACAATTGATTGCATGCTTTCATGTGCCATTTATGATTTTACACTTTCTACCCTAAGTTATCTTATATTAATGATTATAACTTTACATGTTAGTATAAGATTATGAGATAATCAGTTAACTAGTTTAATGATCAATATTAAATGAGACTCATACTAATTTTCTTATATAACGAGGTAGTGAGACTTAACCAAATAGTACATGAAACCATGGAAACAAAATATTAAGATTGGTTTTAGTAAATGTTAGCCATTAGAATTTATGGGCACCTAATAAATCTTATAAAAGTATGAACTAAGGTGTTGACAAAGGAACACCGTGTGTGAACAGAGCGATGGTCATCCTCAATATAATATGCACTTGTCTTTTGTAAATTTCATGCAGAGACAAATTCTTGTAATTATTTTTATAACACTATTATTATATAGTAGCAATGAAATTTAAAGAAGTTATCATTAGAATGGGTAACACGGGGTTGCATATAATTTGGACGCGATACAATGATTTCATGAGAACATAAGGATAAATACTAAAAAAAAACTATCTGTTATTATGTTATATAGATAGATAAAAGGAAGTCATAAAGTTACAAAAATGGTTACTTGTAACCGTGCCTAAAATGGTAGTTTAATAAATAACCATGTGGTATAATAATAATCGTACTAATTTAATTAGTCCAAAATTATTGTAGATCATTTGACAGATCAATAGGTTGATCACTATTATTGAGTGTACGTTCATTCTTTAAGATTATTTGATTGGATTTGTGCTCTTACTCTCATTCGCTTCAAGGTGAGTTTTCGTAGCCTTTTTTTCATTATGTTTTCCTTGGGGTGGAAATGGTACTCAAATATTTTCTAAATGCTTTTATGCTGTGATCTACTGTTTTCATATTTTTTGAACAATAAGTACGTTTTGATTGGCATTACGTGCCTAATATGTGGTTATCATTGTGTGAATTCATTTTGTTTGGTTGCAAGAGGTTAGGATTGTATTGATAGTACCATTTGGGAAGTAGCGCCCGGTACTATTTGGGTTGACACCTACACCCCTTTAAAGGTGAATACACTCTGAACAAGTTACGAGATTAGGATGTATTGATAGAAATACTTGGGATGACACCAACACCCTCAAAAGGTTGAATACTATCCGCGCAAGCTATACGAATAAGACACAGAATCACAAGTCGCTATTGTATCCCAAGCCTTATTCAACAAGACAACATCGATCACATGGTTTAGATATAAAAATACATTCAAAATTTGCACATCCACCAATGTGGGACAAGTTTCACTTTCATTTTCTTTTTCCAAATTTTCCATTTGTCTTTACCTTGTGTGAGAGAGATAATATTTCATCTACAACACCTAACTCTAATCTTGACACATTATAGTTAGTTGCGAAATTCTAAATAGTTACAAGCCCCCATAAAGTCTTAATTGTACATATATCAGTATAACAATGTCTAAGTGAACAAAAATCTCACTGACAGTTTATTTTCTTATTTTGATTCCAAAAGTTCTCTCAAGAAAATGATTACATGAAAGTCCATCAGGAGCTTTGTTATTGTTGTCTCGTAAAGAGTAGAGTTAAGGTCCGCACGATGTTGCGAATCAATACAAAACTTCTAGTATGTGACCCTTTTTGAGTATACCAAATTAAACAATGCAACATTTGACATGTGTCGAGTTAGATAAGTTTTTATTTATATTCATGTTTACTAGTTGGAGCTTCGGAGGTATAACATGACACTACAACAATCGCGACTTTCGCAGGCGAATTATCAGGGCTTTCGCCGGGGACATGTCACCTGTGAAACCTATTACCGGGGACATGTCCCCGGCGAAAGTCCCCCGGCAATACCCTCTCGGGAATACTTTTCCCGGGGACTAAAACCTACTTTTACCGGGGACATGTGGGTCCCGCACCAATTCTACGCTGGTCAAACACGTCCGACGTGGCACTTTCTTTTGCCGTGGACTGTCCCCGGGGAAAAGGGTAAATAAAGATTACCTTTGACACCTTCGCCGGGGACAAGTCCCCGGGGAAAATGACAAACTAATATTATCTATAACTCTTTCGCCGGGGGCATGTCCCCGGGGAAAGACTTTGACCCATTTTGCATAAAATTGCTACAAAATGGGTAATTTCCATATTTTTTTCGGAAAAAATCTACAATGTAACAACCTGTTTTCAGAACCTATTTTATGCTACAACAACAAAAATTCGCTAAACTTAATATCATATATAACCAAATGGTCCAAATTAAGCTACAACACAATCGATAACATAAAATGTGTTTCCAAAATCGCCAATGGTCCAAAACTATACATAAGCTACCTATACAGAAATGGTCCAAAACTATACGTATAATCCATTTAGCGGGAATCCTAACCATGTTATTCTCTACAAACATATCCTAACACATAAGGCTAGAACTCGTGTTCACCAGGCGGTTTTGTCAGTTGACTTCCGATATCTTTTGCTTCTTCGAGTTTGTCCAAAGCTTAACCTGTGTATTTTAAATAGTTTGGGGTTTTAGGTAATGAGAACTATCCAAGCATCGGGTATCAGAAAGACCCTTTAAACCATTAGGGTTGAATTGGTCATTTTAACAATTAGGGTAGGAGGGTAGGATGGTGGATTTTGGGACCTAAACCAAGATCTTGGCAGGGTGTTGGGGTCCACCCCCTTCATGTGTAATAGCACTTTAACTATGTTAATGAGATCATGTTGTTTCATCTGCTTGTGATACAAATGATTTGATCATGTTTGCGTCACTGACTTTTGAACAGTGTGTCTAGGGTTGAGGGTTGGTGAAAACATGAGAATGGTGTTAGTGTGTCTAGTTAAAGTGCTATTACACCATTTCCCGACATCATTTCATTCTCCTTTTTACAATGATATTCCCAAAAACTCACCAACAATTCTCTCCTATATTATCAACCAACAAAATTGAAGTTAGCGGCGGTGACACGTGGCTTCTCCGATGGTTTACGGTGAGAAGGTACACAGTTTCTTGGTCCAGTAGATACAGGAAAAGTGTACAGCCCATTTCTTGTTACGGTTTGTTATGGTTACCTAATGATGATGGTTGAATCTTGACGGGTAGAAAGGTGGTGCAAAAGGGTTTAGCTTGCTTTGAGACTTCATAACTATGTGTGTGTTTTTAGTGTGTGTTTTTAGATGTGAAACTCTGTGGTAATGCGTGTAGAGAGAGAGATGATAAGAAGAGAGATCAAAGGGTTTGTAATGATAGTGCTGGAATGGTGCCGAGTGAAGTGGGGTTAATGAGGCACCCTCACAAACCCTTTCATCTCTCGCCACCATACCATCACTATCTTTACCAACCCATTCATCTCTCTTCTTATCATCTCGGCTCTCTCTCTCTCTCTCTCTCTCTCTCACACACACACACACACAGAGTATAGGTGCTATGGTATACGTATCATGTTAAACAACCAACTATAGGTGCTATGGTATACGTATCATGTTAAACGCCCGAGTATAGGTGCTATGGTATACGTATCATGTTAAACGACCAACTATAGGTGCTATGGTATACGTCTCATGTTAAACGGCCGAGTATAGGTGCTATGGTATACGTATCATGTTAAACGACCAACTATAGGTGCTATGGTATACGTATCATGTTAAACGGCCGAGTATAGGTGCTATGGTATACGTATCATGTTAAACGACCAACTATAGGTGCTATGATATACGTATCATTTTAAATGGCCGAGTATAGGTTCTATGGTATACGTATCATGTTAAATGACCAACTATAGGTGCTATGGTATACGTATCATGTTAAACGGTCGAGTATAGGTGCTATGGTATACGTATCATGTTAAAAGACCAACTATAGGTGCTATGGTATACATATCATGTTAAACAGCCGAGTATAGGTGTTATGGTACGTATCATGTTAAACGACCAACTATAGGTGCTATGGTATACGTATCATGTTAAACGGTCGAGTATAGGTGCTATGGTATACTTATCATGTTAAACGACCAACTATAGGTGCTATGGTATACGTATCATGTTAAACAACCGAGTATAGGTGCTATGGTATACGTATCATGTTAAATGACCAACTATAGAATAGGTGCTATGGTACACGTATCATGTTAAATGACCAACTATAGGTGCTATGGTATACGTATCATGTTAAATGATCAAGTATATGGACCAAACAAAATTAACTTTACGTATTTATGAAAAGTTGAAGACCGACTCCAATTATAATGCAAAGTTAACTAAAAAGATACTACTTACTTGAATATAGGAGCAATCAAATTTCTTATAAGCATATTTATATCGAAGTACATCATTGTACATGTATCTCCTTATCTAAAATAAGCAACACATACATACATACAAAAAGTAATCTAACAAAAGCTGACATTTGTTAGTAAAAAAGATGTATCAAAAAGGAAAGAATTACCACCATTGTTGTTACCTTGGACGCCTTGAATGCCCTCTGTTATACGATCAAATGTTGTACTCAGGAAACCACAAAACTTTTGGTACACTGTAACTTTTAACCATTTTTTTTGTTTAACTATCTTTTATTAATCGGGACATGAAGCTAGCATGTTTCAATTTAACGACCAACTATAGGTGCTATGGTATACGTATCATGTTAAACGACCAACTATAGGTGCTATGTTATACGTATCATGTTAAACGGCCGAGTATAGGTGCTATGGTATACATATCATGTTAAATGACCAAGTATAGGTGCTATGGTATACGTATCATGTTAACAAGATTATGGTTTTCAAACACCCCTTTTCCAATACTAAATTACACATGAATAAAGAAACAACTTGACAACAAAACAAAACAGATCAAACGAAACAACTCGGCAAGCAAGCGAAACAACTCAAACGATATGATACGCAAGACATAGACCATAACAAACATCGCCCATTCAATTTTTTTCCACTCTACTTCCCTCTGCTAGAACACCGCACCATCTTTTCCCTTCCTTTGTTGCCGAATTGTTCAAACAATGCTTCAAGATTTGTTACCCTATTTCCTGCATCATCAAATGTGTAATCGAACGGGCTTTTAAACTTCATCTTTTTCCTTCCTTTGCTTGACGAACTCCTCAAACATTGCTTCACTTCCGTGTTTTCTCCTCCAACACCATTAGCTTCACGGTCCAAATACACCACGTAGAATGGCTCTTTCCTTAACCATTCCGAATCGCGGTCTCTCATTAACGGGTGTATGTTCTTATAAGAACCATAATCATCATAAATTTCGACCCATACATTATCAAGAACTCGGTGAGATATATCGGCGATAAAACCGGTGACCACTCTTTTTCCGGCGTGTAATGAGCCATTATATTGTATTCACGTGTGTTTTGTGAGAATTGGCGATTGGGTTATTTATGTTTTCCAAACATCGGGGTTCTAGTTATGTATTAATAGTTGCAATAAAGTGTATTTTGTAAATATAACTTTTGGAGGACATGTCTTAGGAAAGAAAAGTTTGGCGGGAATTTTCATGAACAATTAGCATGCTTTAGACTTTGGTCAAACTTTGGTAAGCGTGAAATACACTTTCGTAGGGGACATGTCCCGGAGAATACGTTGAATTTTGACTAGGCGGTCAAAGTTTTATAAAAATCAAGCGTAGGGTCATGTCCCGAGAAAATATCGTTGAATTTTCCATAACAGTCGGTAGTATTCATGTGCCACGTCAGATTTTATTTTGTCGTTTAGTGACTTTCGCCGGGGACTTTGTGTCCCCGGCGAAAGTCTTCTCTTAGATCCATCCGATTGTTGTAGTGTGATATGACCAAACTTAACATATCTATATATATATGTTAAAGTATGTTCGAACCGTACGGTTCAATCTTTATGTTGCTTCGGAGGTATAACATGACCAGCAACGAAGTGGATGAAGTCCAAGGTGGTTTTTGTCTTGGCGTTGCTACTTTCGTTTTGGCTCACTTTCTTGTTGTCTAGAAAGTGTTCAGATTAGTTTAAAGGACAAAAATATCAGTAAGGTACATCATATAATTTGGTTGAACAATACATATGATTATATCGTATTTAATATTACACAAGATAGTGCAATGGAAATACGTCGTTTATATATTCAACAAGGATATCTTCCTAAGCTTATCTAACAATGAGCCTTTCAAAAAATAAATAAATACAAAGTGCTTATCTAATAATGAAAGCAAAGTTTATGATCACAATTCCATTGAAATATGATTTTATTCAGTCACAAAATGGCAATTCATGAGATAAGTCAACATAGAAAAAATAAAAAAAAGCGTAAGCATTATAATTTGTTTTTCAATGATATGAGCCTTTTGCCCGTTTGTCATTCAAGTATGGGGATCAAAAGCAGAAAGTGCACAGATGTGTTCTTAATATTTATCTTTGATTTGCCTTCGGATATGCTCAAAAGCAAATTCATCATACAAGGAGATCCCGGTAGGAGTGATTCTAGATATGGGATCATGGGTCGGAAAGATTGTTCATAGCTGCATGACCATGGCACTATCTGACTTTTATACCTCTAACAACCACTACAAAACAAGGATACTTCTCCATAGTAGGGATACATATGGAGAACCACTGCATGCTCTATCCGCAGGTAAATAACTATTTCATATTATATTTGATGGGTATGTTTGGCACGGAGCGGTGTGAAGCTTTTTGGAGCGATGAGCGGTGAACAATGAGCATTTTAATTTTTACTAGTTGTTTGGCAAAGGAACGGTGAGCTTTCCTATTTTTTAGGAATGCTCAATTTACCAATGCTTCTTTAAGAGCTGCGCGATGGCTGTGGAACACCGCGGCCCTTGTTCACGGCTCACGCGACTCTTGCTCACTACTACAGCTCACAACTACTTTAGCCAAACACACCCGATATATGCTTAAGACGATAAAATATCTCTTACAACTTCCAAGATATAAAGGGTCGAACTAAAGTAAAGTGATACTTGCCATATCTAATTGAAGAAAAAATAGAGAGCAAACTATAACTCAAACCTCTGTTGTAAAAATCGGCCCAGGCGGCCGATTATGCGGGCGATTAATCCCCGCATAATCGCTGATCGCTCACTAAGCGGCTTGATTTATCTTAATCGGCCTATTTAATCGGTTTTGTCAAAGATCGCTTAAAAATCATTCAACAAACCGATTAATCATACAAAATCGAACAAAATCGGATTAATTGGACAAAATCGCTTACAAATTGGTCAACAAAAGCACTTAAAAGTCAGGAAAATGGCTTAAAAATCGGTCAAAAAACCGATTAATCGTACATAATTTGTCAAAGATCGCTTAAAAATGGTCACGAAACCGAGTAATATCTATGTTTGACTTTGAACTTTGAAAAATTATGTATTATGTTTATATTTGAACACTTGAAATATTTGAACTTCGATGCACTAGCTTCTTTGCTCATATACATATAATATAATATAATATCTAAAATGACAATTTTGTGCATAAATATTCCAATCTGATTAATCCCCGATTAATGCCCGCCTTGTTGCCCAGTGGGGTTTCAATCAAACATGAATTAGGTAAATAACAAACGTAAACAATTGATTCAAACGCTTTATTACTGAATCAAAGTATTCGGTTTCTTGAGTGGTTTTTGTACCAATCTGATTACATATAAATGAAAATAATAACCCTATTTATACTAGTTGAGGAGCGATTATTCTTGAATCATCATGAACCTTCAATCTGCTTGTATCCTTTCCTGAACCAACATGTTGCTTCATTCTGTAGTGCTTCATCTGAATGAAGCGTTCCCAGCGATTATTAAGATACAAAAGTCATGATTCTAGCCTATTGACTTTCTTAAGTATACACATAACCCCTCCTACTTTTACTAAGGACAAGATTAGCCTAACATTCACCCCCTAATCTCGTTCCTATTCCTTTAGATCCTTCACGCCTAGCAAATCTCTCATTTCTGCGAACTTGATCCTTGCTAATGCTTTAGTGAGTATGTCCGCCATTTTAAGTCTCCACTTATGTGCTTGACTTCGATCTGATTCTTTTCAACACCGTCTGTGATAAAGTGATAACGTATATCAATGTGTTTGCTTCTTCCATGAAACAAAGGGTTATTCATAAGTGCTATTTCGATTTGTTTATGGACTCTAATCGTAACCCTTTCTTCCTTCCAGCTTGTTAATGCATTCAATAGTCTTTGTAGCCATAATGCTTGACAAAATTTTATTCTTTATTCTTTGCCATAAATTCACTCATGATGATAATGCAACATGATAGGTTGTTTCGAGAGCTCCAGCTTATTGGTGAGTTCCCTAATTAAAATACGATCCCTGTTGTTCCTTTGCCTTCTTCTATGTTGATACCATAACTCCTGTCACTATATCCAAGTAGTTTGCATCCAGCTTCCTTGTAGTAGGTTATCCCAAAGTTTAAGGTGCCTTTGATATATATCGTAATACTTGTCTAATTGCCTTCATATGTTGTTCCCTTGGTTCTTGCATGAACCGGCTCAACAAGCCAACTGAGTAACTAAGATCTGGTCTTGTATGAAGTAAGTATCTTAAACATCCAATTAGACTTATGTATTATGTAGAATCAACTAGTTCTCCTCCTTCTATTTTTATTAACTTTGTTCTTGGATCCACGGGAATCTTGGTTTCGTTGCAATCTTCCATTTTTTCTTCCTTAAGAATCTTGTTGGCATATCCTGATTGCTTTATTGAGATTCCATCCCCTGTTTGGGTAACCTCTATTCCCAAGTAGTAAGCTAATAAGCTTAAGTCACTCATCTTAAACTTTTCTTTCATTTGTGACTTAAACTTTTGAAGGTCTTTCTTCTTTGCTTCCGGTAACTATTAAATCATCTACATAAACTCCAACAAGCAACATAGCGTCTTTACTTATCCTTGTATAGATTGCTTGTTCCAATGTGCATTTCTTGAAATATAGTGATTTCAAAGTTTGATCTAATTTTATGTTCCATGCACGTGGTGCTTGCTTTAACCCATAAAGTTCTTTAACAAGTACGTACACTTTATTTTCATTTCCTGGTTTCCTAAAACCTTTTGGTTGTGTAACATAAACTTTTTCTTTAAGTTCGCCATGTAAAAAATGCTGATTTTACATCTAGGTGGTGAACTTCCCATCCATGATAAGCTGATAATTCAAGAATTAGCCTAACTGTCTCTATTCTTGCTACAGGAGCAAAGACTTCATCATAGTCTATTCCATGCTCTTGTACATATCCCTTGGCTACTAAACGAGCCTTGTATCTTATAATCTTCCCATATGCATCTCGTTTAGTCTTAAATACCTATTTCAGACCAATAGCCTTTTGATTATCCGGTAGGGTGGCTAGCTTCCATGTCTTGTTTTTATTGATTGAGTCAATTTCTATCTGCATTGGCTCAATCCATTTCTTATCTTTTGCAGCTTCTTTGTAATTTCTAGGTTCTTCTTCTAGTAGCAGTAATTCATCACTTTGCACTTTTGGTGCTTGTTCATAAATTTCAGATATGTTTCTGTATCCCTGAACTGGCGTATGATCAAACGACCTTAATGATCTTGTTGTTGGTGATGTATATCTAGTAGCTTCTACTGAATTAGGCTCATAGGTATATGGCGGAGATGTTGATGGATTGTCTTTTGGTTGTTCAATCTCATCATCAGACATATCACCATGACTGTTATTCTGCATAGGACTTGGTGCACTCTCTTCGTCATTTCTTTCCGAATCTTGAGTGCTAACTTCATCAATGATCCTTGAACTTGATATTTGGTTTTCACTTATAATAAAGTCCCTCCATTCTGGTTCACTTGGATAAATATTATCCAAGTAACCTTTTCAGTCCCATCCTTCATCTTCCTTAAATTTTACATCTTCACTTACAATCATATCCTTAGTTAGAAGATCAAATAATCGATAAGCCTTTGATCCTGGTTCAGTTCCAAGGTAAACCAATTCCTTGCTCCTATCAGCTAACTTCTTTAGATGTGGTTTGGTTACCTTAGCATAGGCTTTGCATCCAAAAACTCTAAGGTGTCTCATATTTGGTTTTCTACCCTTTAAAGCTTCATAAGGTGTAGAATGCTTTAGGGCTTTTGTAGGTACTCTATTTAAGACATATATTATATGTCTAATAGCTTCAGCCCAAAATTTTTGTGGCATATGCATAGCCTTTAACATACTCCTTGCCATGCTCGTTATAGAACTATTCCTTCTTTCTACTATGCCATTACATTTGTAGAGTATGGTCTTTGTAAGTTGTCTAAGTATCCCATTCTCCTTACAATAAAGTGTGAATTCCCTTGATGTGAATTCACCTCCTCTGTCTGTCCTAAAAGACTTTAATTTTTTCCCGACCTCATTTTCCACCTTTAACTTGAATTCCTTAAAAATCTCAAATGCTTCATCTTTTGACTTTAAAGTATACCACATGTATCTAAATGAGTCATCTACTAGCAGAACATGTACTTCTTTCCTGATTCTGTTTCTACGGAAATAGGTCCACATAAATCTCCAAATACTAAGTTCAAAGGTCCTAATGACTTAGTATTTGTTTGGTTGGGAAACGGAGCTCTACTGTGCTTTCCTAGTAAGCAGGCGTTGCATTCTTTACTTTTGTGATTAATATTGGGTATCCTTTCCACTAATTTCTTTTGAGTCATTTGTTTAATTGAATCGAAATTCAAATGACCCAACCTAGCATGCCAAAGCCATGCATGATTTTCCAAATTAGCCAATAAACACATAGGCATACCAACTTTCAAATTGATTTTGTAAAGTCGGTTTCTTGATCTCTCAACTCTCATAAGGAGTTTTTTATCCTGACCATATACCAATAGTATGTTGTTTTGCATAATGATCTTACAGCCATTCTCTGTTAATTGTCCTAGGCTCAGAATATTTCTTTTTAGATTGGGAATGTAATAAACATTAGGAATTACTCTTTGTTCCTTGTTTTTATATTCGAGTAATATAGAGCCTCTACCCTTAATCTCTACATATGACCCATCACCAAAACGGACCCTTCCTGAAATCTTTTCATCCACTTCCTTAAAGTGTGTCCTAATTTCGGTCATATGGTTACTAGCACCATTATCCAAGTACCATAAGCTTTCATCCGTGCTTATGTACTTCTTAGGTTCATTCTCCTCATTTAAGAAGATTTCCTCACCATTATCTCCTTTTCTGTAAAAGCGCCATCAAGAGCATTGGTTCCACATCTTCTTGAACCAAGTTTGATTGCTCGTGTCCTCTATCCTTTAGTTTGTAGTTTCTCCTGACGTGTCCTAACTTGTTACAATTGTAACATTTAACCTTACTAGAGTCCTTTGTACCTTTCTGAAAACTATTGTTTCTTAAACTTGTGTGAAGGTTTCCTTTCATTTTTGAATTGTTTGGTTTTTCTGTCTTGTTTGTTATCCTGAGATGACCTAAACTTCTCTTGTCCACCATTCCTAAAACCCTTCTCATGATTTGTATTATTATAGTAGTTTGTGAACAGAAGTTTATCTTGATTGTCACTTGGGCTTCCATTAAAGAGATTCACCCTTTCTTCAAAGGTTTTCAGCCTACCAATTGTCTCATCTAAAGTTGTTCTCTCTAGATCAGTAAATTGTTCTATGGCTGCCACAATTTGTATAAACCTCGTTGGTACAGAACTTAAAAGTTTTCGTACTAGGGTTTGCTGATCAAAAGTTGATTCTAAGCCACTTGCCCCTGTGACAATACTATTGAGTTTTGCTGAAAAATCATCAATACTATCATCTTCTTTCATTTTTAACATCTCAAATTTTATTTTGAGAGTTTGTAGTCATGCCTTTTGCACTCTATCTACACCTATGTGTTTAGTTTGCAGTGCTTCCCAAATTTCCTTTGCACTTTTACAACTAGCAACTTGTAAAATCATATCCTCTGGTAATGCCTGGTAAAGATATGCAGTTGTTGCCATATCTTTCTTTATGTCTAGTTGTGCATTATCCTCAGGTTCTATTATTTCCCAAAGCCCATTTGCCCTTAGTATAGTTTTTATACGAAGAGCCCATACTGTGTAATTTGTAGATTTCAAAATGGGGCATTGAAATTGAGAAAATGATGTAACCTCTTTGTGAATTATAATTTCCTTGTTTTTATCTTCACTCATTGTGCTTAAAAACTATTCCTAACTCTATTAAGACCTAAAGAAGTAGGAATCTAGGAAATCTATAGGTTCAACCAGGAATCAAAACAATTTCTAATCTTATCTATGTATATATAAGACTAAAAATAATGAAATTCAGATTTTGTTAGAACGAAAAAACTCGATTTTTTGATGATTTCTCCTCTGATATGCTTTTCTCCTTTTGTTGCCTTTCGAACCAGTAAGAATACAGAAACTGTTCTTCTTCTTCCTTGTACAACCAACGAATACCCTCTGGTGTTTTTTTCTTTTTTCTTTTCCTCTTTATTTTCGAACCAGGAAAAACACCAATATGTGTTCTTCCTCTTTTTTTCGTCCCTGTTCTATTTGTCCAAAGAACCTGCCTGTTCTTTGCTTGTTTCGGTCCGAACCAGAAAGCACTCAAAGTTTGTATTTTCGGTTTTAAGTTTTAATACAGAAAACTGTCCCTTAACGCCTTTGATTCCTCTTCCTTCTTGAATCGTTAAAACGAAGTTAGGCTCTGATGCCAATTTGTTGCCCGATGGGGTTTCAATCAAACATGAAACAGGTAAATAACGAACGTAAACAATTGATTCAAACGCTTTTATTACTGAATCAAAGTATTCGGTTTCTTGAGTAATTTTTGTACAAATCTGATTACATATAAACGAAAATAATAGCCCTATTTATACTAGTTGAGGAGCGGTTATTCTTGAACCATCATGACCCTTCAATCACCTTGTAGCCTTTCTGAATCGACATGTGCTTCATTGTGTATTGCTTCATCACGGATGAAGCGTTCAGTGGGTTATTAAGATACATAAGTCACGATTCTACCCTATTGACTTTCTTTAGTATGCACATAACCCCTCCTACTTTTACTAAGGACGAGATTAGCCTAACACGCCTAACCGATTAATCGCTAGGCCCTACCCGACCGCCTCACTAGCGCCTAGCGATTTTTACAACCTTGACTGAAACTAGAATCACAACGGGTCTAGTATCCTAAACCGTAATGGTTTATATTGTAGTGGTTGGTAAGACATTCTAAAAGTTAACCAGATACTAAACTTAAGCGTCACAAATTTTATACGATTTTCTTGTTTTCCTGCCAGGTCTTGATCTATTGGAGAAGCAGAAAGTCCAAGCAATCATAGCTTCCGAGTCAGCAACCGAAGCAAAGTTTCTTGCAGTATTAGGAGACGAAGCTAGAGTATCTATTCTTTCTTTTTCTCCAACTCCATCTTCCAACAAACATCCTTATTTCCTTCAAGTTTCACAAGATGAAGCTACTCAATTTAAAGCCATTGCTGCAATGGCAGAATCGTTTAAATGGAAGAATGTCATTCTCATATGTGAGGACGCTGAAAATGAGATAGAAGTGGCGAAGCTTATGACTAATACCTTACAAGAGAAGAACATATTTGTAACGTATATGAGCCTAATTTCAAACTCTTCCAGCAATGGACTAATTCATGAAGAGCTTCACAAGCTTTCAGCTATGCAAACAAATATATACATCATGCATGCTTGTCATTCTCTTGCATCCCGTGTTTTATCAAAAGCAAAATATTTAGGATTAATGGATGCAGGATACAAATGGATTATCACGAGTAAAACTGTGGACTTTTTTAACTTCATGGATGGTGAAGTTGTCGAGTCTATGCAAGGTGTGGTGGGTTTTAGATCGTATATTCCACAGTCAAGGGATCTCCACAATTTCACATTGAAATGGAGAAAGGAACAGCAAGCTATGGACCCTTTGATGGAGCTCAAGAAAATAAACCCTTACGGTGTCTGGGCATATGATGCAGTTTCAGCACTAGCAATGGCTATAGAGAGGACACAAACTGCAGGGCAGGTCGTTCTTAAATAAAATACAAAAAACTGGGAAAAATCTAGCAAAATTCCAAGGAATACATCTCTTATGGATCAGATGTTAAGAATTTCATTTCGTGGTTTGGCTGGTACTTTCCAGCTAATGAATGGTAGTATGAGTACACACGTCTTAGAAATAATAAATGTGATAGGTAACAGGGAGGGAAGGGTTGGGTTTTGGACAAAGGGTGTTGGTTTAACCAGAAAGATTAATGAGCTAAATTCAATTCCTGATATCATCTGGCCAGGAGGTATCTCGACTAATCCATATAGGATGCTACAAACGAGCAGAAAAACCCTCAGAATCGGCCTTCCAGTGGTAAATAGAACAGGGACACTTTTCAAGTGAGTTATGATGATCAAACTAATTCAACAATCGTTTCAGGGTTTTGTGCAGAAGTATTCTGGGCCGCCTTTAATGGATTAGGTCGCAATGTAGCATTTGAATATATACCACTTACGGGAGAAATTGGCAAAACTTACAATGACCTAATGGATCGAGTCCATAACGGGGTATGCATATTATAAATACCAGTATTCTTTGCCATCAATATATATTGGAAAAGAAATATAACGTGTAATTTATTATTATCATTTGCATCAGGAATTTGATGCTGCAATTGGAGATATAACAATCACAGCTAATAGATCTAAATATGTTGACTTCACATTGCCATTTACGGATATTGGCCTTGCAATACTATCAAGAAACGCCAAAACAACAAGCATTTGGATCTTTATGAAACCACTAAGTTCAGGTCTTTGGATTGTGTCTGCTTGTTTCTTTATTTTGACTGGCATTGTCGTTTGGATCCTTGCACATCGGATAAATGAAGAATTTCAAGGTTCAACAGCAGAACAAATCGGGACAACCTTCTGGTTTGCCTTTTCAACACTTGTTTATGCTCATAGTAAGCTCTAGCCCCATGTTTTCATTGCCTTTTTTTTTGGCTACAAACACATCTAAGTATAATGGCGAACAGAAATTTAGTAAGAGCTAAACCAATTTATGTTTCGTTTTGAAAATTTTCAGGGGAGAAGCTGCAGAGTAATTTGTCAAGATTTGTAGTCATAGTGTGGTTGTTCGTAGTGCTTGTGCTCGTTTCAAGTTACACTGCAACATTAACTTTCTATTAACTATTGAACAACTTCAGTTAGCATCAAAGAGAGGGTCTATTGGATACCCGTATGACCCTGTACAGGAAGCCGTTGCTAGGAACTTGAATTTTAAAGCCTCCAGGTTGAAGTATTCTACACTTTAGGAATATGCTAATGCTTTGACACGTGGCAGTAAAAACGGTGGTATTGATGCAGTTGTTGCTGAAATTCCTTATATTAAGGAATTTCTTGCACAATATCCATCTGGCTACTCGATGACAGTATCTGAAACTATCACCAATGGTTTTGGCTTTGTGAGTCTCTTCACTATACAATTCTTTAATTATAGCGTTAGCATGGGTAAGAGGTCAAAGCAGGTCAATCTTTTGAATGGATGAGAACTATATTAGCCAATATAAAAACAAATCCAAGTCTTTTTTCTTGATTAAAATGAATTAGGAGGGTTTATGCATTTAACATATAATGTGGGTCACTTTTGACACAAGCAACCACGTTGTTTAAGCTAACCTGCTTCTTTACCTTCATTTTGACCCGCTAAAGATAAAATGTAACCGGAATTGACCCGTTCAATCTCAAATAGGTCGAAATTTGTTGCATGTAAAAGGCTTAAGTTAAATATGAAAATTTGACATTGTAGATTATGTCTATCCTAGTCAAGTGCTAAATATAAAAATGTGCAGGCATTCCCGAAAGGTTCAACGTTGGCCCCTGAGATGTCAACTCAGATTGCCAAATTACGAGAAGACGGGACTTTAAAGTCATTGGAGGATAAGTGGTTTAATAAGCAATTAGATTCCGCGACTGCGCCAAAAATTTTAAACCTTCAAGGTTTCCGTGGTCTATTTCTTATCAGTGGGGTTTCAATGGCATCTGCACTTTTCCTATACATGCTTTATTTTGTACATGAGAAAGTGCATTTCAAGTACACGATGCTGGCACGAGGAAAGCTAGCATTCATCATGAGGTTTCTCATACCTAGATTTGCAATTCGCTAGTGATGTTTTAAGAATATGGCCCAAATTTGAATGACAACGTTCACATGAATTTGTATTTGTTGTACTGTACTGGTTATCCCCTTCCTTTGTTGGCTTGCACATATGCACCCCGATAACATCAATATGATTAGCATAGGTTACCAACTTATGAGGATTTGGCTGCTATGGAGGAGGATCAAATAGAGAGCTTGTGATTTATATTAGAAGATACTGCAGTGTGTGTTTATGAAGACGGATGAAAAAGCTACTATGTACATTCTTCTTTATGAACACTCCAATGTGATATACTAAGCAAAAGTATTACTAGCACTGTAGCACATAGAGTTATCAGTTACGAACATCAACCTTATGATGATCACATGGCACAAGTGATTTTAAAACGCATAGACATTGGTTACATACTACGGAGTACTACCAAAAGTTCGTAACAAAATTATTCCGGCTATATCCGGTTAGACCCGGCTAGACCCGGTTATATGTGTGATATTTGATTTAGAGAGGGTAGTTGTGACTTATGGAGTAAATTAGCAGTTAATTCAGTATTTAATCATAATTAGGGTTTTAATAAACCTGATCATAAACGGAGCAATAAAATACGGCGCCACAACCGTCGAAAGCTGGCCCATTTGATATAATTCAACTACATAAAACGATCACCTGATAAGTAGCCCCCCGCGAAAAACTAAAAGGGAAGTCATTAAGCAGCTCCGCAGAGCACATTTGTCGTTTTAGCCTTTCACATTCTTCTTTATGAACACTCCAATGTGATATCTTAAACATAATTAATAAGTACACAGTCAGTTATAAGCATCAAAATTTGATAACCACATACTGAATTAGTCATAATACTGAACAACTTTTTTAGATGAACACACTCATGAAACAGTTACTTAATACTCTTCTATGTGAACACTCCAATGTGATATTTTACGTAAAATTATTACCAAATGATTAGTTACAAGCATCAACTTATGATAATCAATTAATCACATAGCACAAGTGGTCTCACAAAATGCATAGCCATTGTAGGACAAATAAGAGTAATCAACTGACTATAGTCAACAATTCCGACATTTGTTGCATTATGATTGTGTACAGGTTTGTTGCCAAAGTATCTTGGTTTCAAAAGGTTCTTCATTGTATTGATAATCGAATTGCAGAATAGATAAGTGCAGTGAAAGAATAATGGGTATAAGGTAAATAACAATAACAGGTAATGCATAAATAAGTTGATAATGTCGAATTGATTTCTGCCTACATAAATCTACATATTTATATGTTTCTAAAAGGCACCAAAATGGCAGTTATGTTTCCAAACGTTGTGACTTTGGGAATAACTGTCATTGGTAACTGTCAATCCTAACTGCCACAATATGGGCTGCAGTGACCCATTTTGTGCAGGCCTATTTCGTCCAAATACATAACACAAATATGTCCATAAACATAAATACTAAACATAATAATACTACTAAGTATACTTGACTCAAATGCAATTAACAAGGGACTAACAATCTCCCTCTTAATTCATTTAGGGTCAAGTCCTTCAAAGTTGATCTTCACTTGTTCAAGCAATGATCGAAAATCATTGCTATCCTTGCTGCTTTCATATCCATCTTTTTCTCAATTGCCTAGCTTGACTCCAACCGTTTGCTCCATCTCCACTTGCACCATCCATCACTGCATCTTCCCTCTGGCAAGATAGGTCCTTGGCCATCTTCTTTTGACTGGTTTCACCTATTTCATGTTGCATTTCACCCCAAGTACTACTTGCAGTTTCATGATAAATAACAAGGAGATCAATGAAATTTCTGTAGCAAACTCTAACTGTGTTACCATCTTCTATATCCAAGCCTTGCAACTGTGCAATTGTACCCACTTGTCACCCATGGTGACAGTGAAATAACCCCCCATACTATCAACAGCTTTATGTAAACATAGCAAGTTTATCTCAACATCTTTAACCCTTGGTGGTATTGCATCTAGTGTATCATAATTAAGATGCACCAAATAAAACCACTTAACCAAATCAATGAATCTCTTATTGAAGATTTCCCAGTTTCTATATAGAAGATCATATTTTTCCAATAGTTTCATGAATGATATGTACCTTGAAAAGGAATTGACTTTGAGTGCATAAAGAGTACCATTATAACTGATGTAATCTTCATCAATATAGTCCTGTACATCATTCTTGTTCCAATCTAGATCTTCTATGCCCTTAATGAGAGAGCATTCATCAGTGGGATCCATTTGCTTGAATTGATCCTCCAAAAACTGGTTGTGTTCATTGATAACTTCATTCATATCAACCTTTTCTTTGCCTTTTCCTAACATTGGTGTCGAACATGGTTTTCATCATGGTACATGTAAAATATGCTACATACACCATCTTCAATCTCTGTCCTATACCCTTGAGTCTTAAGTAGATCTAAACTAATCATGTTTGATACCTCAGAGTATATTGTATGCACTTAACCACTACTTCCCTACATCAGTTCTAATTGGGACATCTCCCACCCCATATGAGAAAATAAATTTTCTCTCATGCTCTTCCTTGCCTATCATTTTGAACTTATACTCTATATCATTAAACATGGCTCTTGAGGGACACATATGAAACTGATAGGAATCACTAGCATACCATATATCATTCCAATTATGTAAATCAGTACCTTTTACCACATAATTTCTGTGACTTTTTCTGGTGTTCCTGTCTTCTTTTTGTTATAACCCTTCTCAGTCATTTTCTTTTCTTGTTCAAGTTCAAGTGCTTTAGCCTTTTTCTGTCTTTGCATGCCCAGAATGCATGCCCTTTTTCCTTGCAAATATGGCACTTGGCTTTCTTGTCTTTCTTCATCTTCATGATCTTTCTTTTCAGTTTCAACAGATCTGCACTTTCTCTTTCAGTGTTAAACGCTTCATTCTCCATAACTGTTTGTGTCAGGATGTTTTTTCCTTTTGGTGATATTGTTGTTTTCTTTCTTCGGCACCCATAGGTTTACCCTATTTGGAGTTTCTAAGGAGATACCTCCCCTGCATGAAACCAGAGTTTGGCCTATCCCAAGAATAAGAGCCTAAGCTCTGATGCCATTTGTGTACAGGTTTGTTGCCAAAGTATCTTGGTTTCAAAAGGTTCTTCATTGTATTGATAATCGAATTGCAGAATAGATAAGTGCAGTGAAAGAATAATGGGTATAAGGTAAATAACAATAACAGGTAATGCATAAATAAGTTGATAATGTCGAATTGATTTCTGCCTACAGAAATCTACATATTTATATGTTTCTAAAAGGCACCAAAACGGCAGTTATGTTTCCCTCCAAACGTTGTGACTTTTGGGAATAACTGTCATTGGTAACTGTCAATCCTAACTGCCACAATATGGGCTGCAGTGACCCATTTTGTGCAGGCCTATTTCGTCCAAATACATAACACAAATATGTCCATAAACATAAATACTAAACATAATACTGCTAATTATACTTGACTCAAATGCAATTAACAAGGGACTAACAATGATGGCCTGCTTCTATTAAAGTTACTAACAAAACTAGTCATATGAATCGATCACTTCGCTTACTACTGGAATTTAAGCAACCTATAGACAGCACAAAATCGCACCGCAACCACCATACCACGTTTGCGGCGCACTCAATAATTGGATGTGCTTCTGCAATTTTAATAGACGATTTCTGACTTTGTAAACATTATTCACTTGGAAGTATCTCATCCTATGAAATACATACATTCTTCTCTATTTCACTACTGTAGTCATTACTAGTTACTCTATAAACATTATGCATTTCTACTGGATACATACATTCTTACGCGAACACGATTAGTTACAACTAACGAGCCATCAAATTGGACATTTGTTGCATTACAACAACCAGCTTCTACTTAACGATTACTTCGCTTACTATGTAAACCACCACAATACGAACAAAAACCCGGCTATATGTGTGATATTTGAGTTAGAGAGGGTAGTTGTGAATTATGGAGTAAATTAGCATTTAATTCAGTATTTAACCATAATTAGGGTTTGAATAAACCTGGTCATAAACGGAGCAATAAAAGACAGCGCCACAACCGTCTCAGCGGTGGTTAGGTTCGCCTGAGCAACGGCGGCGGCTACCTTTTCCGGCACACTCTATTATTTCCGAAGTTGTTACACACAGTCACTGTATTTTTTTTTTAAACATTGTTCATTTTGTACCACTCTATTATGTTACACATTTCACTTCTATTCATCCTTGTCTCCCGGGAAAAGTAAATGAAGAAAGTACGGTTGTTGTTTCTTGTTATATCTGTAAGCGGGAAGAGTAATCGAAAGAAGCGTGTTTGTTTAGTTTTAGACATAAGCGCCAAAGATGGCTTTTTTTTCCTTTTCAGTTTTATAGAGTATTTTTTTGTCTGACTATCGCTTCTAGTATTTTAAAAACTTACATTCACCTTTTCTCTCGCAAACATGATTTTGTAAATCAGACAAACATGTGAAAAAACAAACACAACCCTCATTGCAATAAATGGTGATTAGGCTGAAAAAGTCTTGTTTTATCGAGGTCAACTCAATTTTATTGGAGTACGTTGAGTGTTTATTATCCAATAAGAATTTGAGGTTTAAGAGGGATATATATGAAATAGCTACCCTTTATTAAACGAATCGGTGTATTTCAATTGTTTGAAATGTTTGGAGTTGTTATGTATTTTAAACAAGTGTCTTTAGCCTACTACTTATAAAAAAAAGTACTAACTTCCCAATGTAAAACCGGCCTTTTTCAAATTATTATCGTAAAACTAATCCAACTACTAATTACGCCTTTGTCAGCTTGATGTTAATACATTTTTTAGCAGGCATTCAAAAAGTATATATTTTTGTTTTATTTTTTTCCCCTTTTAAAATCTGAAATATTGTTTAGTAAGAGACAAACAAGAAAACAATTTATATGTATGTCTTTAAAGGCCATAAATCCATTTATGGTAGTTGTATGATTTAACTTCGTTCTCGATTTATGGTAGTTGTATAATTTTAACTTCGTTCTCAATATATGATAAATCAACCTATATATTACTAAATAAACATTACTATGGTCGGGAGTCTTCCTTGGAAGATCTCCGAAGGATGCTTTCCGCTTTGAATGAACAAGGCAAATCCGCGAGTTGTGCGAGTAGGCTCCGCCATAATATTTCCCATTGGAATTGGAAAGAATGAAAAAGATTTACTATTTTATGCAGATTGACTATAGAAGTATGTTCTCCTTTGGACTTGGTCGTGCAAGGGATCCCCCCTTGGAAAAAAAAAAGTCGATTCATTACCTCTAAACGGAAGGGCCGCCGTTATGTAGTTTTTTTGGCTGAATAAATGAGAGAGAGTGGGAGGGTGGGTCTCTTCTCATTGGGCCCGCTTGGATTTTGGTTGGGGCACGCCCCACTGAGGTTTTCTTAAGAAATCATATCAGAATGCTATTCTTCGCTCATCCATCGGAGAGAGGAACAGCCCTAGCTGAGCTTTCACTCCTCGATTCAAGAAGGGTTCAAGGGTAGGAGGAGAATAAGAGGTTAGCAACGTACGCACGTTTTCCAAGCGAGCCATGGGAGTCTAGGTTTTGCGAACTAGTCCGGATACAACCAGCGGGGAGGATGGCACTAGTGGCAAAGACCGTCTGACGAAAACGCCGCAGGCGCGAAGCGTGGTAGGCCTGCCCGAGGGAGGGCCATAATTTGTTTAATAGGCCCATGTTCTAAATCAGATTATATACTTGTCTTGTGAGCCTTTAACAATATGTGGTAGCATTTAAGCTTAGTTAGTTTCGAAGAAAGAAAATAGTCTTTTTACTTGCCTTTGAAAACCATATGATACATAAATCGATCGATCATTTGACCTATCTATAATTGGTTGTTTCTTGTTCTCTTATTCCTCATCCTTATATATATTTCAATCTTTTTTAACGTTTGGGGAACACATACCATAATGGTTTTTTGTGATGGAGCTTCTTACAAAGACATAACCCAAGTACTAGACGGTGCATAAGAAAAAAGGTTGAGAAAATAGGACATGGAGAGCGAATTTGGAATTTAAGCCTGGAAAATGGAAAGAGTAAATTTGGAAAAAAAAAAAGAAAAGAAAAAAAGAAAAGAAAAAAAAGACTTGATTGCATATGATTTGGTGATCTCAAAGCGAATCAACTTTTGTATCACCGATCATATACAAGAAGACAAATACCGTACATTACAGTAAAACCTCTATAAATTAATACTCAATAAAATAATCACGTCAATACAACAACTGCCGATCAAGACGGGCTTGGCCACGAGAAATTTGTTGTTGAAAAAGATACTGAACTGTTTATAGTGCATGTACATTGCAGGACAAGTAAGATTTATAAACTGACTATAGGCATCGATTCGGACATTGGTTACATAACCACTGCCTATATCCGGCCAGACCCGGCTATATACGGCTAGACCCGGCCAAAACCCGGCTATATCCGGGTAGACCTAGTTAGACCCGGCCAAGACCCGGATTTTTAAGTAAGAGAGGGTAGTTGTGAAATGAATAACTTGATGAGAAACAGAGCAATAAAAGACGGCGCCGCAACCGTCGCAGCAATGGCTAGGTTCACCGGAGCAACGGTGTCCACTTCCTTTTCCGGCGCACTCCATTTTTTCCGAAGGTTGTTACACACGGTCACTGTGTGTTTTTTTTTCCTTAAAACATTGTTCATTTTGTACCCCTCTATTATATTACACGTTGCACTTTTGCCTCCCATTAAAACTTTCGTATTTGCATATTTAGTTATTTACCGATAAAATGTTTAAACAACTTTGTACGTTATGTATTAAAAACTTGTATTTTGAAAAAGTACGCAAATATTCAAGTTTATTTTGGGTATAAATGTAATTTTGCTTTAAATCAACAGAACTATTATTCGTGCTAGAAAAGGTCAAAACTTTTTTATAAAAATAAGTACGTGCTCAGGCCGTGTGTGAGAACCGAGCACGAGGCTGATTCGCCTATTATGCTTTATCCTAACTTCGTCATGGGTTCATTTGATGAAACAAAAGGTTATATGATACTTGAGGTTGTGGAATTGTTTGAAAGGATGCTAAAGGGTGGAAAACTTATTCGCTTAATCCTATACTTCAAGTTGTGGTCATAATTTCTGGAAAGCATAATTGGAACATTTTGTTTTACCCCATTACAACTTGGAATCAGCAGTCGTATGATATTTTTCGCTACTTCTTCTATCTCATTTCCGTTGTCTTCCAAGGAAGTCACTTATTTGAGCATGTAAGTTTAAGCATTTGTGTTTGGTCAATATGTTATTTGTTTGTATATATTATTTAACTTCCTGCTGATCTCATTGCGTTTGACCATATATGTGCGTCTTAATGCTGATTGTCTATTTTTAAATGAAACAAAGAAGCTTTCAATCAGTTATGACGTTTAAACCTTAAGGGTGATGTATTTAGAATCTATTTAGACTTGACTTCACCGCATGAGATTAGTCAATGGAAAGTGAAATGACAGAGAAACTACAGGGGAAAAAAATCCTATAAGGTATAATTTGTAGTTTCAGTGATAGGAGCCTTTTGCTCATTTGTCATTAAAGTATGGAGATCAAAAGCAGGAAGTTTGCCAAGGTGTCATTTTTAATATTTATGCTGATTTGCTTTCAGATATGCTCAAAAGCACAAGAAGATTCGTCATACGAAGAGATCCCGGTGGGAGTGATTCTAGATATGGGATCATGGGTCGGAAAGATTGTTCATAGTATAGCTGCATGACCATGGCACTATCTGACTTCTACACCGCTAACAACCACTACAAAACAAGGATAGTTCTCCACAGTAGGGATACACATGGACAACCACTGCATGCTCTATCGGCAGGTAAATAACATACTATTTCAGATTATATTTGATATATACTTGAGAAGATAAAATATCTCTTACAACTTCCAATATATATAAAGGGTTAAAAAAAAAGCAAAGTGATACTTGCCATATCTAAGAGTGATTGGTGTGGTGAAGGCGAATAACGCGTTATGCGTCTGTCACCTCAGCGCCACATCATCAGGGTACCAATAACAAACCAATCATTAAAATACCCTCCCAGCAAAAAAAACTCAATAGCACGTTATTCGCCCCATTATTTTCCCTTTTATTTTATTTAAAAAAAACACACATTTTATTAAAAATTACAATACATAAAATAAAATACAACATTTTGAAATAAAAAAGTACAATGCATACCTAGACTACATATCGCCTTGTTGTCGTTCTAGCTGTTGCCAAAGATGATCCAAAAGATCATGTCGAAGGTCGGTATGCACTTATTTTTCACATAGCCCCTTTCGGTTCTTTGCATGTAAGTCGCATCTTTCGATCCATGTTTGTTGTATATTGGCGACGGGACTAACATATATCTCATTATATATACTTATTTGAAAATTTTGATTTTTTAGTATCCTATTATTTAATATGATACAACAATACATAATCCTGAAAGGTTTTATGGATATTTAAATAATAGTATGTCCGGATTCGAACTCGAGACTTCGGGATTGCACACATTACGTATGAGAATTGATGTATATAATTAATATAAATAAAATGTTATTATTATTAATTATTAGTCACGAAATAAAACATAACGATAGTTAAATAATTAACGAGGTTTGGTTAACGGTCGTTAAATATTAACTAGAAGGACTAAGAATGAAATTAGAAGTCGGGAAGGTTCTAGAATCCCTTTTGGGAACCTAGGCCTCGGTTGGGGACAAACCAATCCCACACAAACTTGGTCACCAAGTTAAGTTACCTATAAATACAATTCATTGTATTCATTCATAACCTAATCTTGGATCACCAAATAACCTAATTTCTCTCCTCCTCTCTTCCTCTTTGTGTGACCGTCGAAAACACCCAACCTCAAGGGTTTTTCGATTTTGTTCAACTCAAAGATACAAGTGTTGGTTTATTTGTGATTCAAGGAACTAGCTTTTCCACATCAAATCGCTATTAGTAAGTGTGTACAAGAACGAAGGACAAGCACACTTGAGCTTGTGAATCTTGGTGGTCGACTTTTATTTGGGTCGAATATATAAACCCTAATTATTAGGGTTTTGGGTTTTGTTCTTGATTTATCAACGTTTGATTCTTGAATTGCTAAAAGGTACGCGTTTCTTGTTTGGTTAATTATTTACATATATTATTCCTATTGTCTTCCGCTGCATGCTTTGATGATGTTATTTGTTTTATATATAATTATTATGAGTATAAAATCAACAAAGTGGCATCACGAGCCGTTAATATGATGTAATTAATTACCGAAACACATAAAATTGAATCTTTATGATTATTTGCATGTTTTTATGGTTTCTAGGGTTTTGAATTCGAAACCCTAATTTTATTTAATAAGGGTCGATTACCCTAATTTTATTTTAATTAGGTTTTAATTTTGTAAAACTTGTAGAAACCCTAGGATTGCATGCTAATTTTATGTGGTTAATTAATGAATAATTGTTATGTGCCATGTAATATGTGTATCTTGGGTGATAATTATATGAATCCATGGTGGAACATGCATGTTTTGCCATGGAGTATTGTTTATTGGTTATTGATTAATTGTTAAGTGATACACACATGTTTTATTTATTTAATAAGTATCAAATTGGGGAAGACCTCAATTATAACTAATAAAAATTCGTTATGTGCTATTTGGTATATTGTTAACTTTGGCTTACGCAATCGACTTGTCGATGTATGTGGCTCATCTACCTTGTAGTTGAAAGCCCTAGTTAATATATGCATAATTTTACGCATAGAATTGTTTATTAGAGTTTATTGAAATAATTATGCATGTGGCTAATTGTTTTTACATATGTTAAATTGTTTAGTTTTATGTTTATATTATTTGAGTGTGTTTAATTTTTATTAAAGTGCTTTTTGTTTATAAATTGTTTGACATGTTAGTAAGCAAAAAGGGTTTTTTGGAATAGAAAATTAAATAGACTAAATAATGGCGAAATTGATTTGTTATCTAAGAATTATTCTTGAACTTTTAATCGACTGATGTGACTGTACTAAATGGTTAGAACGGCTCACCCACTAGAACAAACTATAAAAGGGTTATTTAAGAAGTGAGCACACTCACGAAAGGATGTCTAAGGTTATGCTTTGCGCTTACCTGGTCCTCTTCCCTCTGTGAGTTCGATTGGAGCTACCTAGTATAACCATTCAATGTACGAAGCATCTTAGTGCAAAGTTGTAAGTTTCTCAACGCATCGATTAAAACTTTGTAGAATTCAATCTTAGCAATTAAAATTTTATGTAAGTTTTTTCAAAAATTTTATGTCATAAAGTTGTATGCATGCTTCTTTATACATAAGTTTTGATTACACGTCAAAAATTGTACCCTTTAAATTTAAGTTTATGCCATCTAATGATATGAAACACTTGAAGTTGTAATTTAGTTATGTGAGACCTTGATCTAGATTACAATAACGAGGTGAATTATTTTGTTGTGTGAGACCTCAGCTTTATGATTTGCAGTTTCTAAATTAGATAACTTAATTAAGTTGTTAGTGAGACCTAAGGCTTAAGGCATAAGATGGGATGAAACATGCTTACGTTTTGCATTAATTGTTTTGGCAAAATTGTAAATCCCATAACTTTTGGAATTGAAAACTTGTTTATCAATTATCGTTTTTCAACGATTACCTATTCTATACTTTCACCACTAGCAGATCAACTGATGTGGTGAAACTATGATAATGAGGATCCAAAATTCAAGGAAAATTCTATGGTTAATATTTATATTGACCAAAGGGTATTTTATTTTCTTGAATGTTTACTTATCGAAAGTACTAACTTTTGAACTTTTATTTCTGTAGAAATGGCGCAAGCTGAATCTACTGCACTAGCCTCGTCGTTCAAATCTATGTTTGATCGAGAGAAATTGACTGGTAGCGCGAATTTCAATGATTGGTATCGGCAAATAAGAATTGTCTTGAGGGTTGCCAAAAGACTCAATTATTTGACTACGCCTTGTCCTCCAACTGCAGCTGATGCATCGCTGGCACGAGCTGCATGGCAATCTGAGTATGACAAGTATAATGAGGTCGCCCGCATTATGCTCGGGAGTATGAACTCAAGCTTGCAAAAGCAGTTTGAGAATTACTTCCATAATCTCATGCTTGAAGAATTGCAAAGGTTGTTTGAAAAGCTGTGGACTGTAGAGTGTATGATTTGATAGATGCTCTTCATAGTTGCAAGCAAGGCGAGACGGAAACCTGTAAGTGCCCACTGCCTGGAAATGATGAGTTACATGGACCAGTTGGGGCGTTTGAACTATGTCTACCCTAATGACATACAAATTAGCCTTATCAACAGATCCCTTAATAAGGAGTTTGATGGATTCGTGCGCAATTATAATATGCATTGCACGGGGAAGACAGTCAGTGAGGTACATGCAATGCTCATTGATTACGAAAAAGGTTTGCCCAAGAAGGCTTCTACACCTGCGGTTTTGACCATCCCGAAGGGTAGAATTTCTAAGCCTAATAAGCCGCTAGCGAACAAGAAAGGGAAAGGTAAGGTGTGATAAAGGAAAACAAGTTATGATTTATCAGCAAGAACCCAAAAAGTACCCTCCCAAGAAGCGTGAAAATCCGAAGAAGGATATGGCTTGTCATCACTGCACCGAGGTTGGACACTGGAAGAGGAATTGTCCATTGTACCTTGATGAGTTGCATAATAAGAGGTATAAAAAATACCGCTGTGGCCAGTACTTCAGGTACTCTTTTGATGATAGAATTATTTGCTTTTCCTCATAAAATAAATTCCTGGGTATATGATACTGGATGTGGTATTCACATATGTAATACACTGCAGGGACTTAGAGGAGCAATGAAGCTTGCCTATGGAAGCAATACCGCACGTGGGTAATGGAGCACATGCAGTCGTTGAAGCTATAGGCACGTTTGTTTTAGTTTTACCTTCGTCTAGTACTCGTCATTAAACGATTGTCATTACGCACCTTCCATTGTTAGGGGTGTCGTTTCTGTTTCCTTGTTAAAAGATATTGGTTTCGTTCATACATTTACTGATTATGGAATTTCGATTTCTTTAAATGATGTTTTTTACTTTAATGTTATTCCAGTAAATGGTGTGTTTGAAATTGATTTGCATGATAATGTGAATGATAAAAATAATTCTGTTTTTAGCATCAATAATAAAAGAATCAAAGGTGATTTGGATTCTTCATTTCTTTGGCATTGTAGACTTGCTCATATTGGCAAGAAACGCATGCAAAAGCTGCAACACGATGGGGTTTTGCAAGACATCAATGATGAATCATTTGATAAATGCGAATCTTGCATATCTGGGAAGATGACCAAGAAACCTTTACAAATAGTTTAGAAAGGGCTTCTGATCTTCTTGGTGTGATACATACTGACGTATGTGGACCACTAAGACATGTGTCAATAAAGGGTGCTAGCTACTTAACCTTTATGATTTCAGTCGTTATGGTTATGTTTATTTACTTAAAGATAAACATGAAGTCTTTGAAACATTTAAGGTTTTTAAGAGTGAAGTAGAACCGCAACTAGGAAAGAAGATTAAAGCTCTTCGATCCGATAGAGGTGGTGAATATTTAAGCCAAGAGTTTAAAGATTATCTAGCTGAGTGTGGTATCGTCCAGCAACTCACATCTCCATATACTCCACAACAAAATGGTGTATCTGAGAGAAGGAATCGTACATTGCTAGACATGGTGCGATCTATGTTTAATCTTACAACTCTTCCTTTATCCTTTTGGGATTATGCTTTAGAAACTGCTGTTCGCATATTGAATATGGTTCCAACTAAGAAGGTTGATAAGACTCCTTATGAAGTGTGGTATGGGAAACTTCCCAACTTGTCTTACTTAAAGGTTTGGGGTTGTGAGGCGTTTGTTAAACGTGACTCTGCTGATTAGTTGCAACCTAGATCTGTTAAGTGTATTCGTAGGATACCCAAAGGAAACTATGGGTTACTACTTTTACTTTCCACCTGAAAACAAAGTAATTGTTGCTAGGTATGGAGACTTTCTTGAAAAGGATCTCATATCTCATGAATTCAGTGGGAGAGTTTATGATCTGGAAGATGATCTAGAAGATACAACACCTTCTGAAAACACTAGCCAACCTCAAGTAGAACCTGAAAATCTGGGCGTTCCACCCTGAGATTAGTGGTTCCCATTCGTAGATCCGCAAGGGCTACGCCGTGCACTGAGCGTCTATGTCTCAACGTAGAAGCGGAGGAATATATGTTAGGGGATCTTGGTGAACCTGCTAACTATAAAGCTGCCATGATGAGTCCTGAAAAGGAGAAATGGCGAGTTGCAATGAATGGGGTAATGCAATCCATGAAAGATAATGAAGTCTGGATAGAGGTTGACTTACCTTCAAATGCTAAGGTAGTTGGAAGTAAGTGGCTCTTTAAGATAAAGACTGACATGGATGGCAATGCACACACCTATAAAGCTCGTCTTGTAGCTCAAGGTTATACTCAAACCTATGGGGTAGACTACGAGGAGACATTTTCTCCTGTAGAGACATTAGAGCTATTAGGATTCTTATAGCCATAGCTGCGTACTATGACTATGAGATATGGAAAATGGATGTAAAAACCTTCTTAAACGGCGCCTAGATGAGGACATCTATATGGCGCAGCCTGAAGGGTTTGTGAATCCAAAGTATCCGAAGCGTGTATGCAAACTTCAAAGATCCATTTATGGATTGAAGCAAGCATCAAGGCAATGGAACAAGAAGTTTGATGAAGAAATCAAAAAATTTGGTTTTACTCAAAATCTTGATGAGCCATGTGTGTATCACAAAGCTAGTGGGAGTAATGTTATTTTCCTTTTCTTATATGTCGATGACATATTGATCATGGGAAAAGACATTCCAAGTATGAAAGATGTAAAGTCTTATCTTGGAGAGTGCTTTTCTATGAAGGACTTAGGGGAAGCATCATTTATTTGCGGGAATCAAAATCTACCGAGATAGATCAAGGCGGTTAATTGGACTAAGCCAAAGTGCTTACATTGATAAAATACTGAAGAGATTTAGTATGCAAAATTCCAAGAAGGGATATTTGCCGATGCAAGTAGAACATGGCTTAAGTAATAAACTATGCGCGTCAACACTTGAAGAGGTGGCTTACATGAAGAGAGTTCCTTATGCTTCTGGCGGAGGATCTATCATGTATGCTGTAAGATGTACAAGGCCTGATGTGGCGTTTGCACAAAATATTACCAGTCGATATCAATGAACCAGTGTGTGAAACACTAGCAAGTTAAGAACATTCTTAAGTATCTAAGGGCTACTAAAGAAATGTTTCTAGTGTATGGAGGAAATCAGATGCGAACTTGATGTTACAGGTTTTTGCGATGCGTCTTTCCAAACTGATAAAGATGATACGAAGTCTCAAACTGGTTATGTCTTTGTCATTAATGGAGGAGCAGTTGACTGAAAGAGCAAGAAGCAAACAACGGTTATGTCTATCACGAAGCTGAGTACATAAACGCCTGAAATGTGTATTGTGACAACTCTGCTGCAATAACATTTGCCAATGAGCCGGAGTCATGAAGGGCGCCAGACATTTTCCTCGTCGATATCACTATGTTCGAGAACAAGTCGACATAGGTGAAATCAATCTACTCAAAGTTCATACAGATGATAATCTAGCTGATCCCTTTACGAAGCCTTTGCCTAAAGAAAAACTTACTGGACCATGCTGGGGATAGGACTTCGTTTAGCTAGTAGTTTCATGCAGATCTGTGATTAGTATTTGGATAAAGGATGTTATGAACAAATATTACTTTAATGAAATAAAATAGTTGTTATGTTTATTTTTCATTTTATTAATATTATATCCTATATTTGCATGTTTAATCCGTGAATAACTTATGTTATTCTAAATTGTCCGTTGTTAATCAATGATATGGGAATATCATTGAATTAAGACAAATCTGAGTTTTGGTAGAATATACTTTTAAAGTATATTGATGCGTGGGACATATCAGATTCACATGATATTCAATGAATTGAATATACGACTCATCCCAACTTTACATGATGATACTTTTGGATTTTGTTATTAAGTATATCATGAAGTGTTTATCCTCAGACTTGAGATACCAGATAACTGATATGAATGTAGTGCATTTGTGTAAGATAGTCTAACGCTATCCGTAAATGGTAGTTATAAGGGCTATTTTCGGAAGTGTTGCAAAAATTCATGAGTTATGTTTGTAGTCAAGAGAATTTGTTCCTTTGAATTTGTTTCAAAGCATAATACTATTTTGGGCCCCTCGTAGGGTTGACAAGATGTTTGTATGGCCATACCCAAGATCTATCCGGAATACGTTCAGATGATTTGGTAATCTTGTTCAATCATATACAACGAGAAACAGAATGTTAACTTATGAAATGACTTAATCCATATTCATAGTTAATGTAGTATTAGTAACAAAAGGATAAGTAAAAATGATGAATCATTAAATGGTTTTTTCCAGGAGTCCATACTCGATTCAATCAGCGTTGAAAGCTAGACTAACCAATGTCATTACTATATTTAGTAATATCCAAGTGGGAGCTAAAAGGTTTTATGGATATTTAAATAATAGTATGTCGGATTCGAACTTCGAGACTTCGGGATTGCACACATTACGTATGAGAATTGATGTAAATAATTAATATAAATAAATATTATTATTAATTATTAGTCACGAAATAAAACATAACGATAGTTAAATAATTAACGAGGTTTGGTTGACGGTCGTTAAATATTAACTAGAAGGACTAAGAATGAAATTAGAAGTCGGAAAGGTTCTAGAATCCCTTTTGGGAACCTAGGCCGATCGGTTGGGGTTACAAACCCAATCCACACAAACTTGGTCACCAAGTTAAGTTACCTATAAATACAATTCATTGTATTCATTCATAACCTAATCTTGGATCACCAAATAATCTAATTTCTCTCCTCTCTCTCCTCTTTGTGTGACCGGTCGAAACACCCAACCAAGGGTTTTCGATTTTGTTCAACTCAAAGATACAAGTGTTGTTTATTTGTGATTCAAGGAACTAGCCTTTCCACATCAAATCGCTATTAGTACGTGTGTACAAGAACGAAGAGCAAGCACACTTGAGCTTGTGAATCTTGGTGGTCGACTTTTATTTGGGTCGAATATATAAACCCTAATTATTAGGGTTTTGGGTTTTGTTCTTGATTTATCAACGTTTGATTCTTGAATTGCTAAAAGGTACGCGTTTCTTGTTTGGTTAATTATTTACATATATTATTCCTATTGTCTTCCGCTGCATGCTTTGATGATGTTATTTGTTTTATATATAATTGTTATGAGTATAAAATTCCAACAAATCCTACGTATGTTGCTCACCTGGTAAGCACGTGTGGTTGTGCTATAATCCCCCAAAGACCGTGAAGGATACCAAAAGCTAGTTTCACATTTTTTCTTGCACTTTAAATTTTAAATCAAGGTGAGATCCACGATCGTATATGATTTGAAAAAAGTACCCCAAGTGGGATAAATACTGCTAGGTAATATCCTTTGATGTAGGTTTTACCATTCACCGTAAACTGGTCCTCTGAGCGCGATCGTCAATGAGGTTGTCAAACAAATTCGACCAATATAGAACATTTAGATAGATATTTGCACTCGGAATACCAAAAAATGCATGCCAAAAATCCACAAAATCTACACTACCAAGCAATGCATACAATCTACACTACCAAGCATACCCGGGAACTCATGATAGTTTTCGTATTTTACATATAGCCCACATAATATCATTAGGGGAGAGTTTTCTTAAATATTCCTACGAGTATAAATCCCATATACATTTGGTAAAATTGTCTAAACTAGCACGAATACAACGTTCACCAATATGTAAATATTCATCGAAAGCATCGGGTGTTACCCCGTACGTCAGTTGGCGTATAACGGCTGTGGATTTCATTGTGGGTGAATACTCATTTTACCAAGGGCATTTGCTGTAATCTAAAAATTTAAAGTGCTCGAGAATAGGTTCTATTTGTAAAATAGTCTCGACTCTTCCGTATCCATCGCCTAAAATTTTTTTCGGGATACTTTGGATCATCCCCAAAATAATCATTCAGTCCACGGCTTCATATTCTCGGGCTATATACGTCCAGGTGTGTGAACTAGTTGCTTCATCGTTAACGAAGGCTAGAAATTCTTCATGGTAATCGTATAAATGTAATAATTCTTCGGCTCGAGTTTCACTGTCAAAAAGATCCATGAAAATTAAAAGTATATGAAATATGGATGAGTTGATTAAAATGTAAGTGAAAGTGTATATAAATTGTGATTTGGTTGGAATGTTTGAAAAATAAATGTTAAAAGTGGGTATTTATAGGTGAAAATGGGGGTTCAATTTATTTTGTGCCCTTTTTTTGTACCGTTATATAACATATATAAATTGAAAAAAATAATAATAACGAAAGGCGATATTTAGGCGAACACGATGGCTAGC
>OU343225.1:325852718-325894563 GCA_910596185.1 Chrysanthemum makinoi | reverse complement strand
GATCGTTTGTAAGCTCTAGGGTTAACAATAACAATGACAATAAACATGGTATACAACGGAATAAAACAAATCATAGTTATTGACACAAGGTTTTTCATTATAATCATTCCAAGCCTCAAATATTATTTGATCAGAATAATACGGTTACACTAAACTTGTAACAGGGATCAAAGATCCTTGAGGCTAAACCAAACAAACTCTAACCCTAGACGTTTATAGAAACACGTCTAGGTTACAAACACACACCTTTAATGACTACATTATGGAAGACTTATTTGATAAAACCTACACCCCATGTCCTCTTTATATACTAGAAAATTAGGGTTTACAAAATACTACGAAGGACTAAATAATAAATCTTCTTTTGCAAGCAAGTCCTTCCATATTTTAGTAGGTTTCATCTCTTTCACTTTAAGTCCCTTTGTTTCATTCTTGTATTTATTTTGTCTCATCAAATCCAAGGAACCTAAAACCCAACAATCTTCCCTATTTGATGATGACAAAACAAACAAAGAAATCGTGTACGAAACTTCCCTAGACGATGTAGCAGAAGTTGAGATGTAAACATCTCCCTAAATGAAACAAATCTTGTCTTCCTTTGTCTTCCCTTAATCCATGCCACGCTACTCCAATATTTCTTCCCCTTTTTGTTATCAACAAATAGAGAATATAAGCAGAGAAACTTCCCCTTGAATGGTGCATGAACATCAAATGATTCTTCAAATCTGTAAGCTCCTTGTAATGATCACTTGTGAAGAAAACCAAATATAACAAACTTGATAAAGAAGTAGAATAACCCAATCTTGTGTCTTATGTGTTGTTTATCCACGTGACTCCAAACTTATACTAACACCATATAAGTAGACCGCAATCTCTTGACAAAATCCTCATCTTCAATGAGACGCTGAGCACTACAATGTAACTCCTTTAAGTGATAGTTAACTAGGTCTTCATCCATCCACCCCTTGACCTATGAAAACTAGATTTTGCAAGTCTTCGTCAACATCCTTTAAGCACGAACAAGTTATCTCGAAAGTGTAACACCCACTTTAAGATATGATAAGAGCACAAATCTGTGTTACTCAACTACAATATCAAATAGGTTATGATCAATCATCTTCGTAATCACCTATTCAATAAATCTCCAAAATGAGCTTTTTAAATCCTTTTAAGAACAAATACCAATCTTCTTGTGTGTGAGAACTAAAATCCCATGTGTGTCATCAAAATCTCAGATTACCAAAACATATACGGCTTCCCCTCAATTCAAAACCTCATGTGAAGCGAATAACGCAAGAAACACCAGTGATAGATTGAGATAACACTAGCAATGGTTTCGAGAAAACACTAGGAGTGGTTTCGAGAAAAACACTAGAAGTGGTTTCAGAAAAACACTAGAAGTGGTTTCAGAAAAACACTAGAAGTGGTTTAAGAAAAACACTAGAAGTGGTTTCAGAAAAACACTAGAAGTGGTTTAAGAAAAACACTAGAAGTGGTTTCAGAAAAACACTAGAAGTGGTTTCGAGAATACACTATCGGTGGTTTCGAGAATACACTATCATTGTTTCGAGAATACTATCATGGTTCAGAAACACTAGAAGTGGTTCGTAAAAACACTAGGAAATCTGCTTCTAACCATGAATCATAAACACCACACAATGTATAAACAACTTCCATCAAGAATTAGAACAAGTAACACAAATTCAAGAAGTTGAATATTCATGAAAACCCAAAAATTCGTTATAAACCGGTTTACTGCAGCCAACTTCGACATAGAATAACTTTTGATAGAGAGCTCATATCGAAAATCCCTTCGGTGAAAAGTTAGATGAATATATAGAGAACGTCCACCGAAAAATTCGTTACGATCCAACGGTTAATGAAAAGGTTATCGTGTTTTTAAAACTGTGCTGCAGAAAAATACGAGAATTTTCAGATTCGTAGTTTTTCTTCTTTTCGCCATTCTTCGACCAATAAAACCTTGCGAATCCCTAGGTAACGAGCTCCCCAAGATCTGATACCAATTTTTGAGTTTGATAGGACTCCATGAGATCGTTTTGAGCCTTAGGGTTTAACAATAACAATGGTCATACGCAGCGGAACATAGAACAAAATATTAATTGTTATTGACACAAGGTTTATATTTAATAATCATTCCAAGCCTCAAATATTATTTGATCGGAATAGTACGGTTACACTAAACTTGTAACAGGGATCAAAGATCCTTGAGGCTAAACCAAACAAACTCTAACCCTAGACGTTTATAGAAACACGTCTAGGTTACAAACACACACCTTTAATGACTACATTATGGAAGAATTATTTGATAAAACCTACACCCCATGTCCTCTTTATATACTAGAGAATTAGGGTTTACAAAATACTACGAATGACTAAATAATAAATCTTCTTTTGCAAGCAAGTCCTTCCATCTTTTAGTAGGTTTCATCTCTTTCACTTTAAGTCCCTTTGTTTCATTCTTGTATTTATTTTGTCTCATAAAATCCAAGGAACCTAAAACCCAACATTAGGTTATCCGTAACCCATGCACATAACGTAACAATTTAATACTTGAAAAGCTAGTGTTAAATGCCCATAATTGGCATATATCGATAAACGTGTACTCGAAACATTAATTGTTTATTTATAATAAAACAATTTCCATTTTTAGTCGTTAGTTTCCGTTAAAAATAGTAAATAACAAGATAATTCTGGTTATCGTTATTTTTGGTACAAAACCCATTTATTATTTATATTTCATAGTTTATTAGCATTTTCACCCATAAATATATGTTTCGTCAATTTCCAATATTAGTCTCATATTGTTATTCGTTTTGAGTCCACAAGCCGAGTCATAACTTCTTGGATCTTAATCAATCAATAGTCCAAATTATACTAAAGTCCATGTTACGGCTTTTAGAGTCAATGTTGACTAAAAAGTCAAAGTAACATCGACGTAGCTCAAAGTTGACAATTATATATATCAAGTCCAAATTAAAGTCATTATAGCGCAATTCAATCCCAAACCAACTCAAAACAATCTCGCCAACCAATCAATCAACCAAATTGTTGGGAATTATGTGAAGTACGAATTATGTTATTGTTATTTATTCTTCTGAATGGATTCTCACGCCGAAGGGTATGGATTCACTGAAGACATGGTTCTGCAGAAGTTTAGTTTGTTTCTGCGGAAGTTATTATTCCGTGTTTAGTTTATTTAGTTTGGATATACATGAGCTTTATTAGGAAGTGATTGTGTATATCTTATTTAGTTTATGTTTATACGTTTCTTGAGAAACGGTTTAGGGTTTTGTTTAGGTTTCCTTGTCTATAAAAGGAACACAATAGAATGAATTATGTACGTGCTTAAAACAAGTTTTTAATATAACGATCCATAGAGGATCAAAGAAGTTCTTAGTTATCGGTGTTTTATACTTGTGTTTATATTCCGCTACAAAATACAAGTTGTAGAGATTTTCTTTTAGTTTGTTTGTGATTACACAGGCAATACTAACGATCTACTGAAGCTCAAGATCTATCAAGGTCTATTAGTTTTCAACAAGTGGTATCAGAGCCTTGTGAGAGTCTCTACGATACTAAGGACAGGATTTTCTAAACACCAATACATCCAATACATAACTCACTATGCCTGCGGATCAGACGTTGATCTGAAATCACCAACAACCATAACACCACCCATCGCAACATCTTAGTCTCTCCAACAGCAATGCTAAGTTTCCTTACCTTAAAAGGGAGGAGTATGACCTTAGGGCGATGAAAATGCAGAACTGGATCTCCAACATTGATTGGAATCTATGGGAGATAGTCTGAAGGAAATAGTTTAAAGAGAACTACCACGATCTGCTGGTAAGATGACTCATGTTCCTCCCAAAACTGGCGAAGAGTTCTTGGCAGCTTGAGAGAGAAACCAAGGTAAGAACCATTCTTCTTCAAGCTATTCCTGAGGATCACTTAAGTGATTTTCACTTTGTGGAAGATGCCAAGGACATATGGTTAGCTATTAAGGCTAAGTTCGGTGAGAATGAGGAGTCTAGAAGAATGAGAAAGTCCATGCTTAGACAACAGTTTCAAGACTTTCAAATCAATGAAGAGGAAGGAATTCATAAGGGCTATGACAAGTTTCACAAGATTTTAAGTCATTAAATCAGCAGAGGCAAAGCCAGATAATTATGATTGTAATTCTAAGTTCTTGAGGTCTTTACCTCAATCCTGGCTACAAGTGAGCATTGCTTTAAAAGCAAAAGGTGGTTTGGATATGCTTACTTTTGATGAGTCAGTACAACAAACTTAAAGCTCTTGAACATGATGTAAGAAGTCCTTTTAAATCATCATCTACTGCAAGTCACACAGCATTCATAGGAGCCTCTACCCCTACGATGAGTCATGGTCCAAGTCCAACTTACTCATCATCATCTTACACTACCACTCCATCAACTTCTAAATCTGGAGGTATAATGGAAGATGTGCTTGGATCCTTCTTTGCTGATTATGATCCTCAGAAGGCGGCATATGAGGATTTAGATCGGGTGGATCCACTGGAGATGGAAGAGATGAAGCTGAAGTGGCAGGTGGCTATGTTGTCCATGGATATCAAGAATTTTGAGCGCAAAGTGGCGAGAAGGTTTGGATTCTAAGGAAGAGATCCAGCGAGGTTTGACGAAAGGAAGGTCAAGTGCTTCACTTGTCAACAGATGGGTCACTTCTCCAGAGAGTGCAAAGACAGGAAAGATGGTGATGAGACGAGATACTCTACTTATCAGCCAGAATCGAGAGAGTCTGGAACTTCAAAGGGATCAACAGCTTTGGTTACTCTTGACAGCAATGTGGACTGGAAGCATCATGAGCGAGATAATGATGGTCCGATAATGTTGGTTTGATTGCAAGCGTCTTCAGAGGATAAGCATGATCAGATTGCTCTGATGGGCATCTCTCAGGTACAAAATTGTTTGTTTGGTTGTAGTGAGCGTTATAATGAACTAAAAGAAGCTTATGATATTTTGAAACCTAAATATAATGAATACTTTGTAGAAGTTGAAGCTTATAAACAGGCTTTAAAAAAACTAGAAAGACAAAAGGTTTGGTTTCATAAGAATCAAATAGCTTATGCTGAGAAAATAAGTGTGTTGGAAAGGGATCTTGAATGTGCTAAGAATGAGTTGAAATATTCTGAGAAGTTGAGAGCAATGTAGTGTCAAAAAATCTAGAACTAAAAGAGAAACTAGATAAGGAAATTGCTAGGCATAACGAATGGTTATTAAATGGAAAAAAGTTAGCTAGTCATTTATATAGTAGTCAAGCTCCTAATTCTGGGATAGGTTTAGGCTTTAAGAAATATGTAGGATTAGAAGCTAGAGATGACACACGTAAATCCACACCCGCAAGCTTAGCTAATTATGTTAAAGAAGGTGACCTACATGCTATACGTGGATCTATTAGAGGAATACCTATGCCATTTGACCTTATCCTTTCTGATGACTTTGATGGATCACACCATCTCTATGGCAAAAGTCCAAAGACTTGCCGACCCGATACTTCTTCTAATAACTTTGTCTCTTGTGTTAACAGTGACAAGTCCTCCGAGCAAGGGTCTACAGAGTGTGATTCAAATGACAAGTCCTGACCTTCCCAAGTCAACACCCCGCACCCAAGACTACCAATAAGCATGTCAGAGTTGCTGGCAAGGAATCCACTTCCAAGACAGTTGCCTCACGAAGACTTGCTTTTTAATTTTTTGCATAATAATACTGTTAAAAACAATTCTTTTCATGGTTTTGGTTTGAATACTTTTGCTTGTAATAGAACATCTTTTGGTTTGAATAAATCTTCTAAACCGAAGACATGTTTTGTGTGTAGAAGTAAATTTCATTTAATTAAGGATTGTGATTTTCATGAGCAAAGAGTGAATAGGTGTGGTGATTCTAGGACATCTAGACCAATGTGGACCAATGTCAATGCTATACCACCTTATGTTCCACAAGCAACTAATTCTCCTTTTCCTTGGAGAAGACCAGTTGCAAGACCATATGTACAACCAACAAGTTCATACTTTAAGAATGGTTATTGGCCAGGATATGTTGACTCAATGACTGACGGGACAGGACTGGGATCTGTTGTCAAGTCCTCAGTAGGTTGTTCTTGGAATAAAAAAGGACCTAAATTTCAATGGAAACCCAAGAACAAGAGTGGATCTTATACATCTGCATGGCATAACTCATATGATCCACAAGGCAGGTTCAAGTCAACAATGACTTGAGCCTCAATAGTGTACTAATATTTTGTATATTTTTGTTGTTGTAGAATCATCCTCTTAAGCATAAAGATGTTGGCATTGTTGATAGTGGGTGTTCAAGAAGCATGTCGGGAAACAGGGATATGATGCATAACTTTGTATCAATTGAAGGAGGAGGCAATGTAACCTTTGGAGGAAGTGATGGAAGAATTACTGGGAAAGGGACCATCAAAACACCTCAACTGGACTTTGAGAATGTATACTATGTCAAGGAACTCCAACACTTCAATTTGTTCTCGGTGTGACACCAAGAACAAAATACTCTTCACAGAGGATGAATGTCTTGTGCTATCTAAAGACTACAAACTCCCCGAAGACACTTCAATTCTCTGAAAGTTCCTCGAAATCACAATCTCTATACATTCAACTTAACTGATGTTAAACCAGAAGGTGACTTAACTTGTTTGGTGGCTAAAGCATCTTTGGATGAGTCTACCAAATGGCATAGGAGGATGGCCCATGTCAACTTCAAGACCATAAACAAGCTCTCTAAACTAGGTCTTGTTGAAGGTCTTCCTTCCAAAGTATTTACTAATGATCATAACTGTGTTGCTTGCAATAAAGGAAAGCAACATAGAGCCTCATACAAAGTTGTGACTGCTGTGAGCATAATTTCTGAACCTCTTCAGTTGCTTCATATGGATATGTTTGGTCCAACTCAAGTTCGAAGCATTGACCAAAAGTATTTTTGTCTAGTGATCACTGATGGTTATAGCAAATTTTGTTGGGTATTCTTTCTAAGGACCAAAGATGAAACATCTCAAGTGCTGAAAGAGTTCATTACCCTTATTGAGAATCAGTTGAACAAAAAGGTTAAAGGAATTCGGTGTGATAATGGGACAGAGTTCAAGAATGCTATTCTAATAGAACTCTGTAGGTCAAAAGGTATCAAAAGGGACTATAGCACTCCAAGAACCCCACAACAAAATGGGGTGTGCGAAAGGAAAAATAGGACCTTGATAGAGGCTGCAAGATCAATGCTTGCAGACTCTAAGCTACCCACCATGTTTTGGACTGAAGCTGTTGGCACAACTTGTTATGTATTGAATAGAGTGTCCATTACTCGACCACACTTCAAAACACCATATGAACTTCTCTATGGGAAAGTTCCTACTATTCATTACCTTAAACCTTTTGGGTGTCAAGTGACTATTCTGATTACAAGTGATCCATTGGGCAAATTTGATGAAAAGACTGATGATGGTTATATGTGGGATATTCACTCATAGTAAGGCGTACATCTGAGTTTACAATTTATCTGCTAAGAAGATTGAGGAGACATTGAACCCGAGGTTTCTAGAAGACAAGCCTAATGTTCAAGGACAGGGTCATGTTTGGTCTTTTGACCTTGATTACTTAACGGATTATTTGGGTTATTCTAGACATATGGCTAACCAACAAACAGATACTCAAGAGTCTCCAACTAACAAAGGCATTCCCGGATCTGATTCTGACGTGAGTTTGAAGATGATGAACAACCCATTGTAGTGCCTTCTTTCTCCCCTAACAATTTTTTAGGTGACACTTCTAAAGTTACTTCTGCTGAGAGTGAAGACGAGTCCAATTATGCAGAGGATCTTGCTAGGCTGAAGAAACAAGAGTATGCATCTAATCTAAATGCTGAAAGGAATGCTGAGGAGAGTGCAAGTGAAACAATAAGTGGAAACATCAATTCTACTGAACATGATCCGGTTTCTCCTATCATTTATGCTGAAGGCTATGCTGTTTCTACTCCCATTTCTACTCAAGTGTCCACAGACTTTGGAGATCCTTATACTCGTTTCCAAGACCCTCAGATCTTGGTAATAATCAACCCAAAGCTGGAATCTTCACCTCACCTTCTTATGACACCGATTTTGAACCTACTATGACTAATCTTGATTCTTCCATTGAAGTCAACACCACTACTACTAAAAGGATTCACAATACTCATCCACAATCCAATATTATTGGTGATCCTAATGCACCTGTTAGAACAAGGGGTACTGTGGCAAGTTCTAAATATGGTCAAGTGGCTTTTCTCTCTTATGTCATATCGCAAAGAGACAATCACACTGACTATGAACATTGTCTGTTTGCTTGTTTTCTTTCTCAAGTGGAACCAACCAGTGTTACTCAGGCTCTTTAAGATTCAAGTTGGCTTGAGGCAATGCAGGAAGAGATGCAACAATTTCAAAATCAGCAGGTTTGGATATTGGTACCACTACCTGATGGCAAGTATGCAATTGGTACTAAATGGATTTTGAAGAATAAGAGAGATGCAAGAGGTGTTGTCATTAAAAACAAAGCAAGATTGGTTGCTCGGGGTTATAGACAAGAGGAGGGGATTGATTATGATGAAGTGTTTGCACTGCGTGGCTAGAGTTGAGGACATACGGATTTTCTTGGCTTATGCATCCTACATGGGATTTATGGTATATCAAATGGATGTTAAAGGGGCCTTCCTGTATGGTGAAATAGAAGAAGAGGTTTATGTCACTCAACCTAAAGGATTTGAAGATCTTGATCATCCTACTCATGTTTACAAGGTAGTCAAAGCTCTCTATGGACTACATCAGGCACCACGAGCTTGGTATGCTAGGCTTTCATCGTTTCTGCTGAAGCATGGATATCGAAGAGGTGCCATAGATAAAACACTTTTCCCAAGAAGAATTCCACATACATTATTCTTGTGCAAGTGTATGTGGATGACATTATTTTTGGATCCACAAAGGAAGCTTGGTGCAAGGAGTTTGAGGAGCTAATGAAGGGAGAGTTTCAGATGAGTGCCATGGGGGAAATGACTTTCTTTTTGGGTCTTCAAGTTCAGCAGAAAACTGATGGTATCTTTATAAGTCAGGACAAATATGTGAGGGACATATTAAAGAAGTTTGGAATGGAAAGTGTGAGGACTGCCACTACACCGTATGAAGCTCCAAAGTCAAAAATCAACAATGAAATAGATCCACCAGTGAATGTACACCTTTACAGATCTATGATTGGTTCTTTGATGTATCTAACAGCTTCACGACCTGATATTACTTTTGCTGTAAGTGTGTGTTCTCGACATCAAGTTACTCCACTAACTTCCCATCTCAATGCTGTTAAGAAGATCTTTAAGTACCTCAAAGGCCAACCTCATTTAGGCCTTTGGTACCCAAAGGAATCTCCATTTAAGCTGGAAGCATATAGTGATAGTGACTATTCTGGTGCAAATCTGGATAGGAGGTCCACCAATTGGAAGGTTGCCAATTCCTTGGAAAGAGATTGATTTCTTGGCAATGCAAGAAACAGACTATTGTGGCTACCTCATCTCTGAGCACGTTGCTTTGTGCCAAATTCTTTGTCAGGACAGGTTCTTTGGATTTAAAATCAATTGTTGGATTATGGGTATAATTTCATGAACACAACAATTTTTATTGATAATCAAAGTACCATATGCATTGTTAAAAATCCAGTTTTTCACAGTCGAACAAAACATATTGAAATCAGGCACCACTTTATAAGAGATGCATATGACAAACATTTGATAAAAGTGGTTAAAATTCACACTGATGATAATGTGGCAGATTTGTTAACAAGGCTTTTGATGGACCAAGGTTTCAACACCTTGTAGTCCATATTGGTATGCTTAACCCTTAACTGCAAAGTTTAAGGGGAGGCATAGGCCTCGGGGGAGGCATATGCCTCAGGGGAGGATTTGTGTATACTTTGCATTGTTTTATGTAAATTTCTTTGATTTTTGGTTTATGATTCTGTTCTCTAACACTAACCACCTAATGTAATGATAGTTTGTTTGTCTTTGTTTGGTTTGTGTGTTTCTCTGTGTTTGTTATGATTTGCAGTTGGTTATTCAGTTGGGATTTACCATGGTTGTTAAGTTGGAATATGGTCAAGAAAGCTCTAAAGCTTGTTTCTACTTAATTCAAAGTGCTGAAGTGAGTTATTTGTTTCTACTGAAGACAAAGTACTGAAGTTACAATGTTCATTCAAGAAAAGTACTGAAGCAAATTGTTCATTCATTCATTCGAGAAACAGTTTCATGACTTACGACTTACATAGTACTATCAACATCAAATGCAACTACAAGGAAAGTGCTTTACTTGAATTACTAATCCTAACCTAGTGATATCATCTATTCCAACATCTAACAGGCTGTTGGATATGCATGATCGCTCACATCTTTCACACTAGATGCTGGATATGCTTTTGTGAAGTCTTGCATAACCACCCATTCATTCTATCTCGATGACTGGACATGCATAACCAACACTAACAAGCAGCTAAGGATCAATTTGGTGTGGATGGATTGATGAAAACGTTGATGACGACGATGACCACGCATGATGAGGAGAAAAATAACATATGTTTTTGTGGTTCATCTACATATTTCAACCAAAATGCAACCCTTCCACCATCCTTAAGCACTTCCTTTATACGATATGTGATGATGCACCATGATATGAAGCAGGAAGTGCTAGAACCACCTCTCTATCCTTAGAGAGTGGCGGATTTCTAGCACGTGGCCTTCGTTGAGGCTGAGGTGCTGGAGGTTGGGAGTAAGATGTTCTCTCCTTACAGGAGTCATCAGAATCATCAACGACAATGGAAGACACATTCACACAATGCGAGAACAGGCTCTTTCATTCTCTTTGAAGTTGCTTCCTCATCTGAGTATTCATAAGGTGATACATAAGAACTTATGGATGAGTTGTCTTCATCATTGCACGGATTGCTTGACAAATAATTCTTCTTCCACCTTTCGAGACTTCTTATGGAGGATGTATCGTCATCTGATGAAAGGGTGATTGGGGAGGATCTTCTCATGGTTGATTGTAGTTAATTTTGGAGCATTGATGCAATTAGGGTTTGTGATGTTATTTGGGGTTTTTGATGAAGAGTTATGTGTGCATTGGGATTGTTTTATAGACAGCTTCAAGACTTAATGAGAGTTAATGCGTATAGGTGAAACAGTAAAAAGATATTTACTGAAGCTTCTTGAATACGTGATCTGTTTCTGCTGATTAGTATTCTTCTTGCAGATTGATTAGTGTTTCTGCGAGTTGAAAGTTAATTTAGGGAAAAGTAGTAATACACGTCAGCTCTGGTCAACATTTGACCAAAATTGGGAAAATACTACTTATTCTCGGTTTGCATATCTTCGTCTCATTAAAAGTTTCCCTCATTACTCACATTCAAAACACTTCCAATTGTGTGACTCTTAACCCTAACTTTCAATTTTTCTCATGGCGCTTCAATTCAAGCATGATCATATAAAGTCGCCTTTCTGGGAATAGCGAAGGGTGATGAGTTGTATAGACCAATGGTAGAATTCTTACAGAGGTCCAAGATTCATTATGCTTTAACGCATTCTCCCGAAGTGATTTATGAATCGTTGGTTAAACAATTTTGGGTAACTGCTGAAAAGAGGAATGATACAGAGATTGTAGCTATTGTTGATGGAACAGATATTGTGACAGAGGAGTTGATAAGAAGACAACTTCGTTTGGATGATGCAAATGGGGTTTATCATTCTAATGCGGTGGATATTCTTGCTGGATTAAGAGCTATTGGATATCAGGGTGCAAGGACCGATATGTGGTTGAAGAATCAGTTGTGTCCTATGTGGAGATTTTTGGTTCACACCTTGCTTCAATGTATGAGCAATAAATCTGGAGGATGGGATCAATTTTCTACGCAGCTGGGATGTGGTATTGTTTGTCTTTCTCAGGGTTTGACTTATAATTTCTCTAAGTATATTTTTGATAATATGGTTGAAAATATAGATAGGAAAAAGCATAAGTTTTTGATGTACCCTAGGTTTCTTCAGATAATTTTAGACATTACCACACAAGCCCAAGACTTTTATCCCATAGGAGCGTTAAGCGCTAAACTATTTGCTTCAATGAGAACTAAGTATGAGGGGCACATCATCCTTTGCTAGCGGCTATGTTGCTTCAGGGCAATGCATCTGTTGAAGAAGGAAATGTTGTTGGTTCTCCACCTTCTACTCTCTGCGATGGGAAACCATTAGTGACAATGGATGAAGGCCCTTCTAATACTGCTGAAACCCATTTTGTTGCTCCTGAACAACATTTGTCCACTTCTTCACCTAGACCTAGTTCACCATCTACACAGGTTCCTCATGATGAGGTGGAGAATGAATTTAATAGATTGCCTACTCCTAGTCCTATTAGAGATCCAGTTGATGATAATGTTTCATTCATAGAGCATGTTGATGTTTCTTCTGAAAGGCCCAATGATGTTCCCATTCCCACAGAGCAATCTGCTGGTGGAGCTGAGGACCCTATTACACTTACATCTTTATATGCTTTAGTGAACAGGTATGGAGCTGAGATCACTGATCTCAAAAAGGATCTGGCAGAGACTAAATTTAAGCTGGGTGGTGAGATTGTAGATTTGAAAAGAAAGGTTAAGGACTTGGAAATACAACTGAGTCAGAAAAGAAAAAGGAGACTGGAGGTTTCTTCGGATGAGGAGGATGTGAATGCTCAGTTTGAGTCACTTGATATGTTGGCTAATGTGGCTCAAGAATCTAATGTCTCTATGTCAAAGGTTGGTACATCTGTGCAGCAAAAGGAGCCAATTTTGTTTACTAGACGAAGGAGAAGCAACCTGTGCATAAGGATACAGTTCAAAGTGTTTCCACTCTTGAAGAACATGTTGTTGCAGATACTCCTTTAATGGACATTGATGGTACTGATGTTCAAACTTCAAATGTGCTATCTGAATCTGTTTCTGAAGTTTTTCTTCCGGAAGGAAGTTTTATTTGAATCCAGAAGTAGATGTATTTTCTACATCTATTGAAGATTTTTCTACACATGTTTCTTCTGAAGCACATCTGGATGAAACTTCTGAAGTTCCTGTTATGGATACTCCTTCAACTGATGATATTTCTGAATCTCTGATAAAGGAAAGGAGTAATGGTTGATACTGAGCTTGGTCCAGATCTAGTCAGTGAACAGGAAAGGCTAGCTCAAAAGAGAATGTTAGATGAATGTGCCAATTTGAAGAAAAGTGCTGAATTGACTAAACAGATTGAAGTTGAGTCTATTTCTAAATTGACTCCTGAGAGACAAAAAGAATTAGATGCATTGGCTACTCAGATGCCTGCTGAACACTGGGATGTGTATACTCAGCAAGCTGTTTCTAATCCTTCCATTGCTCAGAGTATTTTGGGAGCTGACTTTAATAGTGATGATTTTGTGGCTCAGATGATGGCTCTTGGACTACAAAAGAAGCAAGACGCAATGGCAAAAAGGAAAGCTATGCAAACACAAATGATCATGACTAAGAAATTGAGAGCACAATCTGCAGCTCCAACAAAAGGTTATATGCAGAAAGTAGTGAAATATCAGAGTTGCTCTCTCTATAACTCTGGTATGACTATGAAGCAGGTTAAGGCTTTATCTGATGATGAGTTAATCAGTTGTTATAATAAGATTATGAAGTTTACTTCATCTAGTCCTGCTTCTGCATCTACTTTGAAAAGAATTGCTGATGTTCCAGATGCTCCTAAATCCAAAAGATCAAGGATAGTTGAAATTGTAGATTCTTTTGAGGATCCTGTTTCAAAGTCAAGTACTTCTGTTGCTTCCGTATCTTCTGAAGTATCTGCTAAAGCTATTCCTTCCGTATCTGCTGAAGCTATTTCTTCTGTATCTAATGAAGCTATTCCTACAGTTGTTAAAGTTCAATCTTATGTTGCTTCATCTGGATTGTCATCTTGTGCTGCAGTACCTTTAGTTGATCCTTTAGACAAAGTTGGCCAAGAGTTGGGTTGTCAAGCTAAATTACAGGCAGCTAAATCTAAAAAGGCCAGAGTAGTAGCTGAGAAGATGTATGCCTTACGTGGTGGTGTTTCAAAGCAGGTTGATTCTATTTCTTCCACACAACTTAAAGATGTTACTGAAGAACCTATACCATCTTCAGACATTTATCTACCAGGTAGGAGGAAGAAAAGAATGGCTAGAAAACGATCTGGTTCATTCTAGAGATCTGTGAAATCTGCTGAGGCACATAAATCTAAGGTTACTGAATCTTCAAGGGTTAGTTCTTTGGATATCAATGCTGTTGATTCAACATTTATTCAAGAGGGATCTTCTGATGTTTTTCCTGAAGGGTCTCATGATGTTTTGGTCAATTGGTCATTGCAAAAGGATGAGCTGAATGTGATTCACCAATTGGATCAAACGACCATGGAATTTAATTTTTTGAAGGAGATCTTGCATCTAGTGGATAGAGCAGACTTGGTTACGCTATATACTCTTGTAAATAAGTACTATCATTCTACTGCACCTAAGGGTTCTGGTTTATACTTATTGGGTGATCTTCATGTTTTGTTTGATTCAACATCTCCCAATGGTAAAGGATACTTTATTTGGAAGAACTCTCACTTATGGCAGGTTACATCTTGGAGATTTTATCCTCTGCCTCGTGTGCATGTAGTTGAGACAAAGGGTGGTATTACTGTTTGCATGTTTGCTGAGCGAACGTATCCATTATCTGTGAAACTTATGGAAAGAATGCTTCTTCAGAAGTTGGAAGTTCCTCCAGATCCTGTTGGCAATGATCTTTTGCATGCTGAACAATGTGTCGGTGTTATTAAGAATCAGCTTATGGCACATAGGAGTTCATCATAATTCTGGTATTTTGTAATTTGTATGATTTGTAATTTTTGTTTCTTTGTTTTCTTCTTAGTTAAAAAAAATTATATATGTGTATGTTTTGTTTTTACTAACTTTTATTGCAGGTTTGTTGTATATTATTGCTGGTTATTAACTCACCAGATATACCTTGTGTATGTCAAAGAGTTAGCTAGTCCAAAGGGTACAGCTTTGGTAAAGACACCTCAAATCTGTTGATAGCTGTAATGGTTTGCTCAAAATCATAGGGTTTGCAACCACCCATGCTTCATTGCTGAGTGTTGTATGGTTCTCAATTCACCATGATTTATTCCTTTTTGGAATCCAAGAATTGACTAGCCCACATGTATATGGCTTGTGGTAAAGGCAGTGGAATACCATATTTGGTAATCAGTTCACCAATTTTAAGAATTGACTAGTCCTGAGCAAACGGCTACAGGTAAAGACATTTCAAATCCGTTCATGGTTGCTGGTTTGCTAATAAATCAAATGGTTATCAGTGTACCATGGTTTTCGAACTTAAACATATGGCTACTCCAGTAGTGATGGCTATTGGTAAAGAGACATCAAATCCATTATTTTCAATGATTCACCTCTCACAGGAGTTAACACACCTGGATGTGATGAGAATAGTTTGCAACTTTTATGTTTTGATGTACATGTTGTCATTTGTTGCTGCAAAGATATGGAGTTTCAGAGTTTCTTCATCAAAGAGATGATTTTGTTTTGATTCTTTGCTGATGATGTTCAAGTACAATCCTCTAGTGCTGCAAGGTTAAAGATCTATCAAAAAACTGGAACTTAACCAAGTCAAATTCCAGTTTAGGGGAGGATTGTTGGGAATTATGTGAAGTACGAATTATGTTATTGTTACTGCTGAATGGATTCTGCCGAAGGGTATGGATTCTGCTGAAGACATGGTTCTGCTGAAGTTTAGTTTGTTTCTGCGGAAGTTATTATTCCGTGTTTAGTTTATTTAGTTTGGATATACATGAGCTTTATTAGGAAGTGATTGTGTATATCTTATTTAGTTTTATGTTTATACGTTTCTTGAGAAACGGTTTAGGGTTTTGTTTAGGTTTCCTTGTCTATAAAAGGAACACAATAGAATGAATTATGTACGTGCTTAAAACAAGTTTTTAATATAACGATCCATAGAGGATCAAAGAAGTTCTTAGTTATCAGTGTTTTATACTTGTGTTTATATTCCGCTACAGAATACAAGTTGTAGAGATTTTCTTTTAGTTTGTTTGTGATTACACAGGCAATACTAACGATCTACGAAGCTCAAGATCTATTAAGGTCTATTAGTTTTCAACACAAATGGACTCGAAACCAAGGTTATGACCCTAATGGTCATGACATGATCGCGGTCAAGACCACGTGAACCAAACAAGCTTCTAAAAGCTTTTCGGCTCCACGCGTCTCATCCAAACCTCAACAAAGCCAATCAATAAGCTACCAAATCGACCCGACCCGGACCCAAGGTCCATGTGGGTCTCGTACGCCCCTCGTGAGCCACGTACGAGCCCAAGGTGGCTCGTCCACCATCCCAAATCCATCCAAACACAATCAAAACAATTCTACAACACTCAAACCCAATCATTCAAGCTCCAAACACAATCCAAACACAAAACCCATAAACCATTCTTAATAAAAAACATGCAACTAAACCCTAAAATGCAAAACTCATCAAATTAATACACCACACATGTACCAAACACTAATTACTTGTTTATTTCATCACTAATTAGCCTTAATTTCATGTTTAAACCAAAAGCCCCAAATTATAAAAATTAGGTCGAAACCCTAATAATCAATTCGTGGTTTTTTATTGCCCAATCAAGCTCAAAACATGTTCCATTTACGTTTTCTAATCACCAATTGCAAAAGCCCTTTGAAAAACTAAAAGTACGAATCTTGATTCAAGGATTTGAAGGTGTTATTGAAGTCCAAATGGAGCTTGTTATATATGGTTGGAAAGAGGAGAAAGAGAGCTTCAAGATGGTGGTGGAGGTGGGGGGTGACGCGCCGCCGTGTGGCCGGAATTTCGCCGGAGGTGGCTGGCGGTGGTGGTGGTGTTGTGATTAGGGTTTTTAGTGAGAGAAAGTTGAGAGAGAAAGGTGTATTGTGTGTGTTTTTAGTGAGAGAATGAAAGGTGGAAGTGAGGGTGGATGACCCTTTATATACATGGGACTTAGGGACCTCAAAATAATTAAATTAGGGGGGGGCGTAAGCACAAAGGGGAGGGTCGGAGTTGTTATTTTTCGTAACTATCCCGTTTGCCCATTCCCGAGCTCATAAATTGTCCCCCGAGTGTCCCACGACGTTCATTTAACTTTCCAACATCGTTACTTACGTTTTTCCACGAGTTTTGACTATTTATTTGTCAATTTTCGAGTTACGGTCTAAAGAATTACAATCTTTCTCGTTTATAGGTTTTTCTAGCGCCGAAGCGAATAGTGCCTACCAAATAGAGTTAAAACCCATACGATAACTCATTCAATAGTGAAATAAACCGTAAAAACCAATAGATGATATAAAATCAAGTCATGGTTTATAAAAATAGTGTTAAATGCAAAGCTCGGTTCAGTTTAACATAATGCGGTTACTTAAAATAGACTCCCTAAATTTGCCAGTTGTCACAATAGACTACACTCACCTTAGTTTAGATAATTAGATAAGTAGAGTAATCGTAGAAATACCAACCCCCCAAATCCAATACCCCGAGATTTGTACCTTTTCATTTTCTAAAAAAATATAAAAAAAGATAAAAAATAATCTTCCTCAACCCCAATCTTAGCGTAGTAATTTCTAACTAGCATTCCTATTCCCCTTGAGAACGATATCAATTCTCGAGGCTTACCATAATACTACACTACAACGATTAGGTTCACTGCCTAGGGTGTTGAAAAACTTGCTCGACGAAAAGGAAGTTCCTTTGACCCCGAACGCGCGTTGTACGCGTATCAACACTGCGGCTTTGCTACTGTGTTCCACCCATTGCCTGTCCATGCCAGGCTCAGGCATCAGCGACAGTGTTGATGCAATCAGATGTGTAACACGCTACACTCCAAGAGGTGTTAGGTACCATAGGGAGCTCATACGGGTCCACGTCTTCAGCCTCAAGATACTGGGTGAAGCTACCTGGTAAAATTATTGCATGAGGCACAAAACAAGTTATATCACAGAGAACGAAACGATTAATAAGATGTCGGTGCAATTGCTCCCCCTTATGTTCTGGATTGTGTTTATAATTACATTTACATTTTACTCCAATGATATTATGTGTTTATAATTACATATTACACCTGACATGCCTAACTCCTCACCGGTGAATCAGAATTAATTGGATTGTGTTTATAGTAACAACTATGAATCGGTTAACGCCTCCATGAAAGCCATGGATGGACAGGTTAGAAAATAATATCAGGCGATGCCTTCTTCAATTGCACACCTGTAGTTGAGATTTTGGTTAATGAAACTGGCGCCATCCGTGGGACCCGCATTCAATCTACTAGAGCTATAAGATGACGGGTTCGACACCACCTGAAACTTTCGGAGGGGGAGAGGAAGTTCCACACCATTGACGAGAGAGCAGTTGGAAGGGTATGTAACAGCTCTTAAATCCATGATAAAAGAGCACAACAGCCGGAGGGACACCGTTGAACCAATACGATTGGATTTTGAAGATGAAGCGTCTCTTGACATGGGCGAGCCGGCGGATAAGAAGAAGGAAATAGTCACGGGGAGTAAAGTGAAAGACGAAGACCTGGCAAAGCCCTTCAAGGAAGTCTCGAAATCTCCATTCAGTAGGCGAATCATCGAGTTCTCCGCTCCGGAACACAAGATGCCCACCCACATCAAGTTGTATGATGGGTCGACGGATCCTCAAGATCATCTCAACAGGTTCACCGGGGCCGCAGGTCATGGAGAATGGCCAATGCCCGTGTGGTGCCGCATGTTTCAGCAAACTCTGGACGGAAAAGCCAGGGGATGGTTCGATGGACTCCCGCCGGGGAGCATAGACGAATGGGCGGCTTTTAGGGATCAGTTCGAGACTCGTTTCTCCTTGCACAAACCTTGTGTCAAGGACCCTACCGAGATCACCAAAATAGTAAGGAAGGCAAACGAAACGCTGCCGAAATTTAAAGAGAGATGGACCACTGAGACAGGATTCATACAGGGAGCGCCGAATATCATGAGGATCTCTTCGTTCATGGACGGGTGTAAATGTCCTGAGTTAGCCAAGTGATTCGCCGATACGATCCCCAAAACCGTAGAGGAGATGATGCCTAGGGTCGATGATTTTGTGAGATCAGAAGCAGCCTTTGCCAGCACCGAACTCCCCCGAGGAGAACATTATGATACGACCCGAAGAGCCCCAACGGGTCCCTTCCGGAAGGATGAGAGAGTCGCCAGGAGCCACTATGGAGGGGACAGGAAGAATGAAGGGCGTTACACCTACACAGGGAAAGATCGGGGTAACACACACCGCCACGGTGATCGGTCAGCGCCTTATTTGCCCCATCGCGGCGATCACCTGAATCGAGGCCATCCCCGTCTAACCTTGGACTCGCTCACAAAACCCCCAAAAGAAATATTGGCCACGAAACACCAGCTACGTCTACCTCCTCCAAAGCCGATGCATGACCCACCCCGCCGGAAACCAAGACGATCTGTGATTATCATGGTGAAAAAGGGCACTACACGAACGACTGTTATCAACTCAAGAAGCAGTTAGAGCTGGCGTTGGAGTCGAGAAAACTGAATCATCTGATTAAGGACCTCCGCCAAAAGGAAGGAGAGATCCCCCTAAGAATGATGTGGGAACCAAAGATAAAGTCATCAATATGATCCGAACATGGCCCGGGCGAAAGAAGAGGAAGTCGTCCGAGCAAGGAGAGAGATGGATGAACGTGCCCATAACTTTTCCCCCTCTTCCCGAAGGGGACATATCAGACGACCCCCTTGTTGTCGAAGCCACCATGGAGGGGTATCTAGTAAGAAGACTTTTTGTGGATGAAGGAGCTTCGGTGGAAGTAATGTTTGAACATTGTTTCAACAACTTACCTCATGAGATAAGGGCCCGTATGAAACAGACGCAGACGGATCTACTTGGGTTCGTCGGGCAGGTGACCCGGCCACTTGGGAAAATTGAGTTGGATGTTTCATTCGGAGATGAAGGGTTATACAGAAAGGTCAGAATGAAGTTCACAGTTATTCGGGCACCATCGTCGTATAACGTAATCTTGGGAAGAACCGGATTGAAGATCCTACGGGCCATACCTTCCACGGTTCACTCCATGATGAAGTTCCCAACACCCCAGGGAATCGCCACGCTTGTCACTCGCTCCGTCATCATTTCGGAATGTAGAAGGTTGGAAAGACTACAGGCGGTCATGCCGAGCAGGATAAGGTAGAAGCAGAAGCGCAGGGAGGTCGGTTTGACGGAAGAAGTGATGATCAACCCAGCCTTCCCTGAGCAAGATGTAATGATAGGGGGTGCCATGTCCTCCGAAGGCAAAAGGCGCCTTAAAGAACTGCTGCAAAATAATCTTGATGTATTTGCGTGGGAGCCAGCGGACATGACGGGAGTCCCTAGAGGAATCATCGAACACACTCTAAATGCTAACCCTTCAGTAGACCTAGTGTGTCAAAAACGCCGAATGTTAGCTTCCGATCGAAGTCAGGCGGTCACAAGAGAGGTGGAGGAATGGGTCAAGGCAGGTATTGTCAGACCGGTGAAATACCCTACTTGGATATCTAACCCCGTTTTGGTAAAGAAGGTGACGGAAACGGCGGATGTGCATTGACTTCAAGAACATCAACTCGCCTGCCTAAGGATTACTACCCTTTGCCGGAGATCGACTGGAAGATTGAGTCGGTCATGGGGTATAAATACAAGTGTTTCTTGGATGCTTATAAAGGATATCACCAGGTACAGATGGCAAGGGAAGATGAAGAGAAAATTGCATTCTACACCGAGCAGGGGACCTACTGCTACACTAAGATGCCATTCGGTCTGAAGAATGCAGGAGCTACCTACCAACGGATTATAGACTCCGCCTCCAGACCAAGGGAGGAACCTGGAAGCATATGTGGATGACATGGTCATCAAGAGCAGGAAGAACTGGAATGCTAGCGGACATAGCAAAACATTGACAACCTCCGAAAGATAAACATGAAGCTAAATCCCAAGAAATGCTCTTTCGGGATGGAAGAAGGAAAATTCCTGGGATACATGGTAACTTCGGAAGGAATCCGGCAAACCCCAAAAACAAAGGCGATAGTGGATCACACCTAGGACCTTGAAGGAGATGCAGAGCCTCAGCGCCAAACTGGCAGCACTTAATCGTTTCTTATCCCGTTTCGCCGAAAGATCCCTACCCTTCTTCGAAACGCTTAAAAACATCACCAAGGAGAATAAGGACGAGTATCGGTGGACGGAGAAAGCGGAAGAGGCATTCCAGGAGCTGAAGAAGTTAATAATAGACCTCTCCTCGTTAAGGACACCAAAGGCGAAGGAGATGTTGTACGTGTACCTTGCGGCGGCTGACGAAGCGGTCAGGGCGGTCCTGCTCACCGAAAGGAAAGGAAAACAGCTGCCAATCCGCTATGTAAGCCGGACGCTCAATGAAGCGGAAAGGAACTATGCTCTAATCGAAAAGCTAGCACTCTGTTTACTACACATGTCAAGAAGACTCCGGAGGTACTTTGAGGCGCACCCCATAAAGGTGATCACAGATCAACCCATAAAGCAGATCCTCAACAAGCCAGAAGCATCTGGGAAGCTAGCCAAATACTCAGTGGAATTGGGCGCTTACAACATCACCTACGAGCCCCGGAACGCAATCAAAGGTCAAGTTTTGGCAGACTTTCTGTCAGAAACCCCCATCGGAGAAAAGGGTAATAAGTATTTTGAACAGCCGGCGGTGAAAAAGAAGGAAGAAGGAAAGTGGCTTTTGTATACGGACGGAGCGTCCAACAACAAGGGTTCCGGAGCTGGCCTTGTACTGATCAACCCAGAAGGAATGGAGTTCACTTACGCCATCCGGCTTGAGTTTGAGAGCACTAACAATGAAGCCGAATACGAAGCCCTGCTGGCAGGACTAAGGATGGCGGAAAGCATGAAGGTCCACGACCTTGAAGTTCGGGTGGACTCTAAGCTGGTGGCCAATCAGATAAACGGGGACTATGTGGCAAGTCATGAAAGTATGATCAAGTATTTGACGAAGGCAAAAGAATACATAGCTGGGTTCAAAACTTTTTCCATCCGGAACATCCCCAGAGGTCAGAATCAAAAGGCAGATGTCCTTAGTAAACTAGCCACCGTCGCTTTCGACCACTTGACGAAGGAGGTACTAGTGGAGGTGCTGAGAGAAAGGTCGACGGAAAGTAAGGAGGTTAATAACGTCGTTGAAGAAGAAGGAGACAACTGGATGACCCCTATCATCCGGTGTCTTGAGGAAGGAATTTGGCCGGAAGACCCCAACGAAGCCCGCACCCTGAGGATGAAAATCAGCCAATATGTCATGGAAGACGGAGTGCTCTACAAAAAAGCTTACCTGGTGCCTATGATGAGGTGCGTCGGTCCTCTACAAGCGAACTACGTCATAAGGGAAATACACATGGGGGCATGCAGAATGCACTCCGGTCCTCGCTCAGTGGTAGCGAAAGCCATGCGGCAAGGGTACTACTGGCCCACTATGCACCGGGATGCTCGAAACGAAATAATTAAGTGTGACTCCTGCCAGATCCACTCCACGGTACCGCAACTCCCGAAAACCAAGCTCACGCCCATCATGGCTCCATGGCCTTTTTACCAATGGGGTATGGACATTGTGGGTCCCCTGCCTTTAGCGGCCGGAAAGGTCAAGTTCTTCTTGGTCGCCATTGACTACTTCACCAAGTGGACGGAGGCCAAACCATTGGCAAAGATCACGGGAAAAGACGTCACTAAATTCGTATGGGATAATATAGTGTGCCGCTTCGGACTTCCTGCCATCATTGTCACAGATAATGCTAAACAGTTCGTAGACAACCCCTTCAAGCTGGTGTGAAAAACCACATAAAGCACAACACCTCCGTGGCACATCCACAGGCCAACGGACTGGTGGAAAGGGAAAACAAAAGCTTGATGGAGGGAATCAAAACAAGGTTAGGGCGTGCAAAGGCAGGATGGGGGACGAGTTGCGAATGTTCTCTGGGCGCTGGCCGACATCCATCAAGACAAGTAATGGAGAGACGCCTTTCAGCCTCACCTATGGAAGCGAGGCGGTAATACCGGCAGAAATAGGCATGCCGACCTACAGAGTGAGGAGAATAAGGGAAGGCCTCGAAGAAGATGATCCTCGCCGGACGGAAGAGAAAAACGAAGAGGAAATTCGCCTCAATCTAGACCTGCTACAGGAAAGAAGGGAAGAAGCAGCGGTGATGGAAGCTCGATACAAAACAAAGCTGGAAAAATACTACAACCGAAAGGCACGACTGGTATCCTTCAAACCGGAAGAATTCGTATACCGAAAGAATGAAGCCAGCAGAGCTGAAGATCAAGGCAAGTTGGGACCAAAGTGGGAAGGTCCTTATCGGGTCAAGGAAGCAGGTCTCAACGGGTCCTACAAGCTAGAGACTCTAGACGAAGAAGAAATTCCCCGGAAATGGCATGCAATGAATTTGAAGAAGTGTTTTCTTTAGAAGCATTCAAAAAAAATGTGTAAGCCTACGGGCATAAATTACTTTGTTTTCATTATCAGTAAGAAATGATATATTCCCCTACCTATGACGGAGGAGGAAAATTTTCCATGATTACATCTCACACAAAAGAGAAAGGCATGAACCGGCATGAACAGGCGGGGATTAGCTACCCCCGTCCATACATCCGTAAACCCTTCGGTCAAGATAAATGTACCCCCGTAAGTGCAATGACACTAGGGAAGGCCATATACCCTTCGGTAGGCGACTGCATACCCCCGAATAATGCTAAGACATTAAGGGATGAGCCGAGGCATATATGCCCAAACGGCACGCAGATACCCTGGAGGCATGACGACGCCAGGGATGAGCCCCCATGTAAATTTACCAACAGGCGAAACATTACCCCAAAGTTGCTAAGTCACTAGGGAAGGCCGCAGCATATTTGCTCACGGGCATAATTTAACGTGAAAAGTGCTAAGTCACTAACAAAAACGCAAAAGACATACTCAAGCATATACATATCAAAATGTCGTCCGGGTATACGGACGACCTGAATAACACTGCGAAGGTGCAAGAATAAATTGTTTAATTACATGTCACAAGGGGCCATCTGGATATACGGATGACCTAAATAGCATTACGAAGATGCAAGTAAATTGTTTGATTACAACCCAAAGGCACGCAGGCCCACCGTAGTACAAACATAACATTATCCTAACATTACGAAGACGATCCAAGGCAACAATAAAGGCTAAGATCCGCCAGAAGTGCCTGCACCGGGAGTGGATCCGGATCCTTCAGGGAGTATGTTCATCAAATCCGCTAGAGGAAGGTGATAAGAACGCTTGATCTTCTCAACATAGGGGAAAGACCTCTCGAACATCTCATCGTACGCAACCATAAACCCCTTAACCGCTTCCATATTAAAATCTTTCTGCTGGGCAAGGATCCTGTGAAGATCGTTGTAAGCTCTTAGACGAGGTCTAATATTATATCTAGGAACACATAATAACGAAAGCGGAATATTCAATAAGAATTAACGTTATAATGAACAAGGTTTTTCATTATCATAAACTAACTAAACAATAATAAAGATCAAAGACTTGATCTTTAACACTAACTAACTAAACCACTAAACCACTAAACCACTAAACCCTAGGCATTTTCCTAATCCCTACGCCTAGGTTCCCACACACACACACACACCTTTAGACGTCTACATCTTGTACGTACGTGCTAAAACTAATGACCCTATGTCTCTTTATATACTAGAGACATCTAGGGTTTTACAAGAGGAATCATAATATAATTAGGAAACAATACAATTAGGAAACTAAATATTATTTTAAGCATATTTCTAGAATCTTCCAAATCCTCCATCTTTTTGTAGTTTCCCTTCTTGTCACTTTAAGTCCTTGATGTTTCATTCTTCTTGTTTTGTATTATCAAATCTATAATAGACCCAACAATCTTCCCCTTTGATGATGACAAAACAAACACTTCTTGTATACGAACTTCCCTAGACAAAGTAGCAGAAGTTGAGATAATTAAATCTCACCATGAATGAAACACTCTTATCTTCCATGCTTCCCCTTGACTTGAACATGTCACTCAAACATCTATTCCCCTTTTTGTTATTATCTAAATAGGGAACATATACAAACTTGATCTTGACCACCACGAACCAATATCATACTTCCAATCTAAGACTTCCAATGCTTCAAATCGCCCACCATTACGCATCATAAGAAAAATAGATCCAAAACAATAGAAAACTTCAACTAGCAGTAGTAATAATGATCAACAGTAGTAAAAATCAAACACTTTCCCTTGAGTAATGCATGTAGATGGTTAAACATTTAACAATAAGCTTCCCCTAAAACTTATATGTTAACCATCTTCTTGATTCTTCAAAATCTGTAAGCTCCTTGTAATGATCACTTTGTGAAGAAAAGCAAATATAACGAACTTGATGAAGAAGTAAAATTTCGCAAACTTGTGTCTTAAATCTGTACTATCCACGGAACTCCATACTTATACGAACCAAATATAAGTAGACCGCAATCCCTTGAAAAGAATCCTCAACTAGTATGAGACACTGAGCACTACAATGTAACTCCTTTAAGTGATAGACAATGTGTGCATATAGCATCATAAGAAAAATCACACATTTCTAGATTCAACAAGCTAGATGATAAGAACACAAATCAAGCAATTCCACTTCACCTTCAAATAAGTGATAAATAATCCTCTTCGTAATCAATTCTTCAATAAATCAAATACTGAGCCTTTAAATCCTTTAAGAACAAATAACCAAAAACCAAACTCCTTGTGTGTGTAAACAATAACCATTCTGTGTGTGTGTCTCATCCAAAATCCATAACCATTATCACGAATTCCCCTTAAATCAAAAATATATGAGTACTTTCAATTTAACAGACTTTGAAACCTCCTCACAGTACTTTGAGAAGTAGCAGTTCCTTGAGCATAAGCAGTACTTTGAATAAAATCTGCAGTACTTTATGAACATAAGCAGTACTTAAGAATACCTACTCGCAGCAGTACTTAGACCTACGAGCAGTACTTTGATTATATAAGCAACAGCAGTACTTTAAAAACATCTAACAACAGTACTTTTAAACCAAGCAGTACTTTGAAAATACGCAGCAGTACTTTCAGCAGTACTTTCACATAAAAGCTCAGATGGAAAATCCCTTCGGTAGAAAGTTATATTAGTATATAGAGAAGATCCACCGAAAATTTCGTTACGATCCAACGGTTAACGAAAAAGTTATGATCGTTTCAAAACAGTGCTGTTGTAACCTTACGGATTTTCTGCAACAGAATTCGACTGCTTATATCTTTTGATTGAAAGCTCCGATTGACAAACCCTTCGGTGAGATTAAAGATAGATATACCAAGAAGCTCCAGTTCAAATTTTAGCCCAATCCAACGGTTCATTAAAAAGTTATGGCTGTTTGAAAACAGCCCTGCAGAAAGAAGGTGAGTACGAGGATATAACCACTAGTGATGGTGCCTGCTGGTAGTGTATGGTTCCTACTGGTAGTGTTGCAATAATTATTTTGTAACAGCTTTGACTCATTCAATTTGCTGTTATGACTGCTTTATGACCACGTTTAATTAGTCATGTACCACTATTTCTATGATTATGGAGGTTTATTATGGGTGATTAATTGGCCGTCAATCACACATAATGTCCATTGATTATTGTTGAGTATTCTCTACTATAAATAGAGATTGTCATCTTCTGCTTGAAGACACACTGAAACATACAATACCAGGAGAAACAAACTGAAAGCATAAACACTTGAAAGCAAAGGGTTATTGATTTGTGCCAGATTCAATAACATACATTTGGTCTTATCCCAAGTAGATATTCATGATACCCAGGCATTAGGGTCGAATAGTTTACTTTGGAAAGTGATTACACGATTCCAAGTGATATCCGGTAACCAACTAGTGGTATTTGCAGTTGCTACTGATTGTCTTAACCCTGTTCTGGGAACCAACCGCCAACAATAAGTAATGTTTAGTTTTTAAGAAACTAAAACATTCTAAAAACTACTATCATACATTATGATTAGAGTCATATCAAGATATGATTAATCACAATGTAAATGCTTGAGTGATGAAGATATTATTTGAAAAAGCTTGTTTTAATATCTATTAAACTTGACAATCATTAAGCTTTATAAAATTAAATTTACTTTTGTCGTTAACAAAACTTCGGTAAAGATCAAAAATATAAATAACGTTTAATGACGATATTTGTATTAACACGAGATTTTTAAAGAATTCAAGTTAAAGGTGGAAAATGAGGTCGGGAAAAAATTAAAGTCTTTTAGAACAGACAGAGGAGGTGAATTCACATCAAGGGAATTCACACGTTATTGTAAGGAGAATGGGATACTTAGACAACTTACAGCACCATACTCTCTACAACAGAATGGCATAGTAGAAAGAAGGAATAGGTCTATAACAAGCATGACAAGGTGTATGTTAAAGGCTATGCATATGCCACAAAACTTTTGGGCTGAAGCTATTAGACATACAATATATGTCTTAAATAGAGTACCTACAAAAGCTCTAAAGGATTCTACACCTTATGAAGCCTTAAAGGGTAGAAAAACAAATATGAGACACCTTAGAGTTTTTGGATGCAAAGCCTATACAAAGGTAACCAAACCACATCTAAAGAAGTTAGCTGATAGGAGCAAGGAATTGGTTTACCTTGGAACTGAACCAGGATCAAAGGCTTATCGATTATTTGATCTTCTAACTAAGGATATGATTGTAAGTGAAGATGTTAAATTTAAGGAAGATGAAGGATTGGACTGGAAAGGTTACTTGGATAATATTAATCCAAGTGAACTAGAATGGAGGGACTTTATTATAAGTGAAAACCAAATATCAAGTTCAAGGATCATTGATGAAGTTAGCACTCAAGATTCGGAAAGAAATGACGAAGAGAGTGCACCAAGTCCCATGCAGAATAACAGTCATGGTGATATGTCTGATGATGAGATTGAACAACTGTTGGATCGATATACTTTAATCAAACTATCTTAACTAGCTTGTTAAGGTTTAATAACCTCGGATAAATCCTAAGTTATTAACAAAGAAACACTGAGCAATCTTTATCAAGTACGCGGAATTTACTTAACAAAGCTAAGAAGAATAACCTTTTATTATAAACTCTAAATCTGCTTATTATGCAGATACTCTAATACAACTCTAAGATAATCGAACTTTTCTCTAAAACTCTAATTCTGAAATCGTAAGTCATATCTCTAATGCCAATCTAGGAGTCCTTTTATAGGCTCAAGGATATCCTAGTCGGTTAACAATTGATAACCTTGTACGACAAGTAATCTAAACATAGAATACAATTCTTTCCATAAACGAATATAACAGTTCTTTTGTTCTTGCAGGACTTTGACTTCATATTGCAGTACTTTGACTTTGTCTTTAACAGTACTTTGAGTCTTTAACTTCTTCCAGTACTTTGCAACTTACAGTACTTTGATATCTTCAGACTTTGATATCTTCAAAGACTTTCATATCCCAACAATCCTCCCTAACTTGAATTCTACTTGCTTGACTTCAAGTTCCTTTGTGAATATATCTTTAGCAGCTTCATCTTTTTAAAAAAACGGATTGTTTCTTAGTCTTTAAGCTTTTATCTCTGTAACATCTGTTCTTGTCAAAGTATCTCTTAGAATTGTTCTCTTTACAGCAGCATCCAGCAAGCTCCATCTTTTCAACAACACAGCAACATATGACAATTTGTACATTTAATTCAGTTTAAGTTGCATACTATTCTCATCACTTTCAAGTGAATCATTGAAAATTAATGGATTTAGAACTCTTTACCAAAGCCATTATCTCTGGAGTAGCAAATGTTTTGGTGTGTAAGACCATGGTACATTGATAACCATATGATTTCTAGCAAACCACCAGCTATCAACAGATTTGTTTTGTCTTTACCAAAAGCTGTACCCTTCTGGACTAGTTAGTTCTTCTATCTAATGGTGAACTAATTACCAATAATGGTTTTCCCACAGCCTTTACCACAAGCCATTTTCTTGTGGGCTAGCCAACTCTTCACATTACTGATATGGAGAATTGAATACCATCCAACTTATTAGCAAGTTGTCAACTAAAAACGATTTGATATATCTTTACCAGAGCCGTTTGCTCATGGATTATCAATCTTTTGTTACCATGGTGGATTGATAACCTATTGATGTTATCATCACAAAACCCATTTATTAAACCTTTATTTCAAAATATTTATTACTTAGCAACAAGGTTTCTTCTAAAATTTATTTAACTGGTTTAGTTCAGCAAACAATACTTTGATGAAAGTACTGTCTGATCAGCAGTACTTTGAATAAAAGTACTGATATATCAAAAGTATTTATTCAAATAAAATTCATACCAATTATTGATCATTCTCAGCAATGGTAGTCCAGTTTATAAACAAGTTGATAGCCATGCAAGCAGTTTCATTATCCTCTTCCACTTCCAATCCATGCTCTAGCATTCTTCTCATGAGCTCAACTGTGAGAGGATATCTTCTTTCTGCAAACATGTGTATCATTGTTCCATTTTCCGCCCAAAACATGAACTCCAGATTCTTCAAAGAATCTCCAGCCAACTATTTCCCAGCTTTCTTGATTCTTCCAGATACATCATGCTTTCTTCTTCAGTTTCCTATAAAGTTATAAGATCACCATGTAAAATCAAACCAATCCCTTCCAATGGATTATTTTCAAAGTAAGCCTTCACAACATGATATAAGTAGAATAGGTCTACTCTATCTATAATATTGATAAATCCCATAGCCTATTGAAAACTTTGAAGCTTTCATCTTCTTTATGAAAAATCATATAATCTCCATTCTTGGATTTCACAACTTTAAAAAACACTGATCTTTGATCTGTTCATCTTCATGTTATCATCTTCCTTTGTATAATCAAAATCTACCACTCTGAGATAATTCTTCAATTCATCTCTAGTCTCAGATCTTAATTCAACCTTTTCTTTCTTTGAAAACGAACATCTGACGTCAGTTTTTCTTTTTTTCTTTAAGCTCTTCTTCCTTTCAGATTTAGTCCAATGAGCTTCTTCTCTAAAGTCTTTAATATCGCACACTCTTCTTATAAGCTGTTGTTTCAGCATCATAAAGTCTTTTCATATCAACATAGTTTAACTTCTGCAAACCCTTATATCCTCGACCTTTTAAATAAGCCATCATAGCATTCCTATCCTTAGCTAAATTAGGTCTTCTTGGCATATATCTAACAGGTGTAGGGGACTGTAAAGGTTCAGTAGCTTCAGCATCTAATGTATCTTGCACCTTTTGAGTGCTTTCTATTCAGAGCTTCTTGAGCTTCTGTTCTTTCTATCTTGAGCATCTAACTCTTCTTGAACTTTTCTAGCTGCAGCTTCATTCCTAGCAACTTCAATTGCTCTAAGTTCTGCCAAAGTGAGTTTCTTTTTCTTTGTTTCAACCAAAATACCTTTCCCTTTATCTTGGATCAATGTAGGTTGAGATGTTCTTGTTTTCTTCTTCTTGTACATCTCTATAAGTAACTCCTCCTCTTGGTTGTGACAAATCTAATATTGTAGCAATTAATTCATCATCACTTGCAGAATAAATGGGTTTGAATGTAGCTTCCTCCTCTTCTTCTATAACAATTGTAGAAGGACCAGCATCTTCTTCAAAATTCAATACCCTTGGTGTAATTACTTCTTGACTAGATGTATCATGAAAAACATTACTTTGATGTTCAGTACCTTGAACATCAGTACCTTGAACTTGCACTTCTTCCTTAGAATCTGAAATAATCTTTTCTGCAGTACTTACAGATTCTTTCTTCTTCCAACATCTTCTTTCAAATTTTCCTTTCTAAATTCCTCCCAAGTTATGAAGATGATTTGGAACCTTCTTTCATTTTAATTCCTTACGAAGTTGTTTACGACGTTTGTTTTCCTCTTTAACCCATAAGTTGAAACCTTGAATATATGGTTTAATAAAATTCCTCAACCAAACATACCTACGCTTCAATTTCCTAAGTGCTTTAGCTTGAAACTCAACAGTTTTGTTCAACCTAACAAGCTCCCTTGTCAAAGCATAATTATCCAAAGTCAATCCTTCACGAGGTATAGTATGATCATCACCTTGAAGATGTGAATGTTCTTCTAACAGAACAGAATGTTGTGGAGATGGAGTAGGTGTTCCTTCAATCTCTCTTGAACCTCGGGCTTGAGAAACAGTACCTTTAAAGATGCATACCTTCAATGGAATCAGTACTTCAGATCAGTTACCTTGTGAGGCACACTTTGTGAAGCGATAATGGAGAAACAGAACTTTGAGAGCAAAGCACTTTGTGAAGCAGTACCATGTACAGAATCAGGAGCTTCACTTTCTTCATCCTCTCCAGCTTCATTACGTACAACATGAACAACTTCCATCATTGTAGAAGTTAATGGAATATCTCCACCTCTGAATAAAGCACTTCGCCTAGCCATAAATGTAAAGATTTTGGCTTGTTGCACAATAACAGTAACAAAGCGCGAGTTTTGGAACATCACCATTGCTTGTTTAAGAAAACCTGTACAAACCTTAGGTACATTAGCCATTTTGACCCAGAGGATATATGTGATAGCATCCCATCCAAAATAAGCTTTGAAAAATTAAACACTCTGTCAGTAGCTAGTCCAACCACTGCAGATGCTATATTAGACCCAACCTGCTCCCAAGAAGTACTTTTAGAACTTATCAATGAAGCGTACATGAATCAAGATCTTCCATTGAGGACAGAATAATGCTTTCTTGAATGTTTGTTCTGTTAAAGATCCTTCATAACCAAGATTCCGAAAAGTATCCCAAATCAGTTGCTTGTCAAATCGAATAGACCCATCTTCATCTCCAAATAATCTCTCGAATAGAGGCTTCGTAATCTTGATAGTCGTCCAAGAATCGAGATCTAATATAATATACATCCTCCTCCATGTTATCTCTAGCATTAGCCCAAAATTCTTGAATCCATGGTTCAATAACATCCGTTCAACCAAAGAGCATAACTAATTGGCGACCCAGTAAGATAATCAACAATATCATAAAAAGCCATATTCGCCTTAGTCTTGTCCAAATTAGCCACCATATTGTGCTTAAAATCATGACACTTAGAACATACCTCTGTGATAGGAGTTGATGCAGCTTCAGTCGACATCTTGAATATTGTTGTAGTAGGGTTTCTTCCTAGTCAGAGTTTCCCACAAGCTCGATACCACTTGTTGGATCGATATACTTTAATCAAACTATCTTAACTAGCTTGTAAAGGTTTAATAACCTCGGATAAATCCTAAGTTATTAACAAAGAAACACTGAGCAATCTTTATCAAGTACGTGGAATTTACTTAACAAAGCTAAGAAGAATAACCTTTTATTATAAACTCTAAATCTGCTTATTATGCAGATACTCTAATACAACTCTAAGATAATCGAACTTTTCTCTAAAACTCTAATTCGAAAATCGTAAGTCATATCTCTAATGCCAATCTAGGAGTCCTTTTATAGGCTCAAGGATATCCTAGTCGGTTTACAATTGATAACCTTGTACGACAAGTAATCTAAACATAGAATACAATTCTTTCCATAAACGAATATACCAGTTCTTTTGTTCTTGCAGTACTTTGACTTCATATTGCAGTACTTTGACTTTGTCTTTAACAGTACTTTGAGTCTTTAACTTCTTCCAGTACTTTGCAACTTACAGTACTTTGATTTCTTCAGTACTTTGATATCTTCAGCACTTTCATATCCCAACAACAACCAATAGACAATCCATCAACATCTCCACCATATACCTATGAGCCTAATTCAGAAGAAGCTACTGGATATACATCACCAACAGCAAGATCATTAAGGCCGTTTGATCATATGCCAGTTCAGGGATACAGAAACATAGCTGAAATTTATGAACAAGCACCAGAAGTGCAAAGTGATAAATTACTGCTACTAGAAGAAGAACCTAGAAATTACAAAGAAGCTGCACAAGATAAGAAATGGATTGAGGCAATGCAGATAGAAATTGACTCAATCAATAAAAACAAGACATGGAAGCTAGCCACCCTACCGGACAATCAAAAGGCTATTGGTCTGAAATAGGTATTTAAGACTAAACGAGATGCATATGGGAAGATTATAAGACACAAGGCTCATTTAGTAACCAAGGGATATGTACAAGAGCATGGAATAGACTATGACGAAGTCTTTGCTCCTGTAGCAAGAATAGAGACAGTTAGGCTAATTCTTGAATTATCAGCTTATCATGGATGGGAAGTTCACCACCTAGATGTAAAATCAGCATTTTTTACGTGGCGAACTTAAAGAAAAAGTTTATGTTACACAACCAAAAGGTTTTAGGAAACCAGGAAATGAAAATAAAGTGTACAGACTTGTTAAAGAACTTTATGGGTTAAAGCAAGCACCACGTGCATGGAACATAAAATTAGATCAAACTTTGAAATCACTATATTTCAAGAAATGCACATTGGAACAAGCAATCTATACAAGGATAAGTAAAGACGCTATGTTGCTTGTTGGAGTTTATGTAGATGATTTAATAGTTACTGGAAGCAGTAAGAAAGACCTTCAAAAGTTTAAGTCACAAATGAAAGAAAAGTTTAAGATGAGTGACTTAGGCTTATTAGCTTACTACTTGGGAATAGAGGTTACCCAAACAGGGGATGGAATCTCAATAAAGCAATCAGGATATGCCAACAAGATTCTTAAGGAAGCAAGAATGGAAGATTGCAATGAAACCAAGATTCTCGTGGATCCAAGAACAAAGCTAATAAAAATAGAAGGAGGAGAACTAGTTGATGCTACAGAATACATAAGTCTAATTGGATGTTTAAGATACTTACTTCATACAAGACCAGATCTTAGTTACTCAGTTGGCTTGTTGAGCCGGTTCATGCAAGAACCAAGGGAACAACATATGAAGGCAATTAGACAAGTATTACGATATATATCAAAGGCACCTTAAACTTTGGGATAACCTACTACAAGGAAGCTGGATGCAAACTACTTGGATATAGTGACAGGAGTTATGGTATCAACATAGAAGAAGGCAAAGGAACAACAGGGATCGTATTTTACTTAGGGAACTCACCAATAAGCTGGAGCTCTAAAAAACAACCTACTGTTGCATTATCATCATGTGAGTCAGAATTTTTGGCAGCAACAGCAGCAGCTTGTCAAGCATTATGGCTACAAAGACTATTGAATGCATTAACAAGCTGGAAGGAAGAAAGGGTTACGATTAGAGTCGACAACAAATCGGAAATAGCACTTATGAAGAACCCTTTGTTTCATGGAAGAAGCAAACACATTGATATACGTTATCACTTTATCAGAGAATGTGTTGAAAAGAACCAGATCGAAATCGAGCACATAAGTGGAGACTTAAAAGGGCGGACATTCTCACTAAAGCATTAGCAAGGATCAAGTTCGCAGAAATGAGAGAGTACGAGATTAGGGGGTGAATGTTAGGCTAATCTTGTCCTTAGTAAAAGTAGGAGGGGTTATGTGTATACTTAAGAAAGTCAATAGGGTAGAATCGTGACTTTTGTATCTTAATAATCGCTGGGAACGCTTCATTCATATGAAGCACTATAGAATGAAGCAACATGTTGGTTCAGGAAAGGCTACAAGCAGATTGAAGGTTCATGATGGTTCAAGAATAACCGCTCCTCAACTAGTATAAATAGGGCTATTATTTTCATTTATATGTAATCAGATTGGTACAAAAACCACTCAAGAAACCGAATACTTTGATTCAGTAATAAAAGCGTTTGAATCAATTGTTTACGTTTGTTATTTACCTAATTCATGTTTGATTGAAACCCCACTGGGCAACAAGGCGGGGATTAATTAGGGATTAATCGGATTGGAATTATATTATATTATATTATATGTATGAGATAAGCATAGTGCATCAAAGTTCAAATATTTCAAGTGTTCAAATATAAACATAATACATAATTTTTCAAAGTTCAAAGTCAAACATAGATATTACTCGGTTCGTTGACCATTTTTAAGCGATCTTTGACTGATTATGTACGATTAATCGGTTTTTTGACCGATTTTTAAGCCATTTTTTTCTGACTTTTAAGTGCTTTTGTTGACCGATTTGTAAGCGATTTTGTCCAATTAATCCGATTTTGTTCGATTTTGTCTGATTAATCGGTTTGTTGAATGATTTTTAAGCGATCTTTGACCAAACCGATTAAATAGGCCGATTACGATAAATCAAGGCGCTTAGTGAGCGATCAGCGATTATGCGGGGATTAATCGCCCGCATAATCAGCCGCCTGGGCCGATTTTTACAACAGAGGTTTCAGTTATAGTTTGCTCTCTATTTTTTCTTCAATTAGATATGGCAAGTATCACTTTACTTTAGTTTGACCCTTTATATCTTGGAAGTTGTAAGAGATATTTTATCGTCTTAAGCATATATCGGGTGTGTTTGGCAAAAGTAGCTGTGAGCTGTAGTAGTGAGCAGTAGCTGTGAACTGTGAGCAGTAGTTGTGCAGCTCACTGCTCACCGCTCGCAGCTTCTTAAAGAAGCATTGGTAAATTGAGCATTCCTAAAAAATAGGAAAGCTCATCGTTCCTTTGCCAAACAACTAGTAAAAATCAAAATGCTCATTGCTCACCGCTCATCGCTCCAAAAAGCTTCACACCGCTCCGTGCCAAACATACCCATCAAATATAATATGAAATAGTTATTTACCTGCGGATAGAGCATGCAGTGGTTCTCCATATGTATCCCTAATGTATCCTTGTTTTGTAGTGGTTGTTAGAGGTGTAAAAGTCAGATAGTGCCATGGTCATGCAGCTATGAACAATCTTTCCGACCCATGATCCCATATCTAGAATCACTCCCACCGGGATCTCCTTGTATGATGAATCTTCTTGTGCTTTTGAGCATATCCGAAGGCAAATCAGCATAAATATTAAGAACACATCTTTGCACTTTCTGCTTTTGATCCCCATACTTGAATGACAAACGGGCAAAAGGCTCGTATCACTGAAAGAACAAATTATACGTTGCGTTTTTTTTTTTTTTTTTTTTTTTTTTATTATTCGTCTGTATTTCTGTAGTTTCTATGTCGACTTATCTCATGAATTGCCATTTTGTGACTGAATAAAATCATATTTCAATGGAATTGTGATCATAAACATTGCTTTCATTATTAGATAAGCATTTTGTATTTATTTATTTTTTGAAAGGCTCATTGTTAGATAAGCTTAGGAAGATATCCTTGTTGAATATATAAACGACGTATTTCCATGCACTATCTTGTGTAATATTAAATACGATATAATCATATGTATTGTTCAACCAAATTATATGATGTACCTTACTGATATTTTTGTCCTTTAAACTAATCTGAACACTTTCTAGACAACAAGAAAGTGAGCCAAAACGTAGCAGCGCACACAAAACCACCTTGGACTTCATCCACTTCGTTGCTGATCATGTTATACCTCCGAAGCAACATAAAGATTGAACCGTACGGTTGGAACATACTTTAACATATATATAGATATCTTAAGCTTGGTCATATCATGTTATACCTCCGAAGCTCCAACTAGTAAACATGAATACTAAAAACTTATCTAACTCGACACATGTCAAATGTTGCATTGTTTAATTTGGTATACTCAAAATGGGTCACATACTAGAAGTTTTGTATCGATTCGCAACATCGTGCGGACCTTAACTCTACTCTTTACGAGACAACAATAACAAAGCTCCTAATGGACTTTCATGTAATCATTTGCTTTAGAGAACTTTTGGAATCAAAATAAGAAAATAAACAGTCAGTGAGATTTTTGTTCACTTGGACATTGTTATACTGATATATGTACAATTAAGACTTTATGGGGGTTTGTAACTATTTAGAATTTCGCAACTAACTATAATGTGTCAAGATTGGAGTTAGGTGTTGTAGATGAAATATTATCTCTCTCACACAAGGTAAAGACAAATGGAAAATTTGGAAAAAGAAAATGAAAGAGAAACTTGTCCCACATTGGTGGATGTGCAAATTTTGAATATGTTTTTATAGCTAAACCATGTGATCGATGTTGTCTTGTTGAATAAGGCTTGGGATACAATAGCGACTTGTGATTCTGTGTCTTATTCGTATAGCTTGCGCGGATAGTATTCAACCTTTTGAGGGTGTTGGTGTCATCCCAAGTATTTCTATCAATACATCCTAATCTCGTACTGCTCAAGTGTATTCACCTTTAAAGGGTGTAGGTGTCAACCCAAATAGTACCGGGCGCTACTTCCCAAATGGTACTATCAATACAATTCTAACCTCTTGCAACCAAACAAAATGAATTCAACCAAATATGAAGGGTGCGTAAATATCAATAGCCTAACCTCAACCAAACAAAGGAATGCACATGAAACACGTAGGCACGATGCAAGCAAAACGCACTTAGTTCAAAAAATTGAAACAGTAGATCATAGCATAAAAGCATTTAGAAAATATTTGAGTACCATTTCCGCCCTAAGGAAAACATAATGAAAAAAAGGCTACGAAAACTCACCTTGAAGCGAATGAGAGTAAAAGCACAAGTCCAATCAAATAATCTTAAAGAATCAACGTACACTCAATAATAGTGATCAACCTATTGATCTGTCAAATGATCTATAATAATTTTGGACTAATTATTAGTACGATTATTATTATACCACATAGTTATTTATTAAACTACAATATATGTGTTGTAATATATTTTATTGCGTAACCTCTATCACTGATATAATGTTTCCTCTTTATAATCAATTTTAGGCACGGTTACAAGTAACCATTTTTGTAACTTTATGACTTCCTTTTATCGATCTATATAACATAATAACAGATAGTTTTTTTTTAGTATTTATCCTTATGTTCTCATGAAATCATTGTATCGCGTCCAAATTATATGCAACCCCGTGTTACCCATTCTAATGATAACTTCTTTAAATTTCATTGCTACTATATAATAATAGTGTTATAAAAATAATTACAAGAATTTGTCTCTGCATGAAATTTACAAAAGACAAGTGCATATTATATTGAGGATGACCATCGCTCTGTTCACACACGGTGTTCCTTTGTCAACACCTTAGTTCATACTTTTATAAGATTTATTAGGTGCCCATAAATTCTAATGGCTAACATTTACTAAAACCAATCATAATATTTTGTTTCCATGGTTTCATTGTACTATTTGGTTAAGTCTCACTGCCTCGTTATATAAGAAAATTAGTATGAGTCTCATTTAATATTGATCATTAAACTAGTTAACTAATTATCTCATAATCTTATACTAACATGTAAAGTTATAATCATTAATTTAAGATAACTTAGGGTAGAAAGTGTAAAATCATAAATGGCACATGAAGGCATGCAATCAATTGTCTTTCACAACTGATTTTCTCACAGACCCGCAACTCGAACCAAATCTCGTTACGTTTTCATTTAGCAAACTAGGAGACCTCGTTAAGTTCATGATTACTAGTTACATTTACCTCATTTTTAGAGGGAAAAAAAATAAATAAACATAAAAAAAATTACGTTTTCGTTACTTAATTACTATCATGTTTATATATGTCACTTAACAGTTTATTGATTCTTAAACAAAGTATCTCGGGAAAAGCCGTACCTTTCTGTGTCCTAGTATAGATTTTTTATGCTTCTTTTAACAGCATATTGTTGTCCCAAACTCTAGATCAATATATATAGATTGCAAAGTAAAAGTGAAATGAATAAGTAAATTGTCTATTAACTATAAATCTAATTGTACATTGTACATATATATGTTTTCAAACGGTATATCCAACCGTTGTAACGGTTTGTGCTTGTAACCGTTTTCTAACCGCCAAACATAACTACTTTGCGGTTATTAAGTTCCTAGATAACGAGTTTGGTCCCTCGTCTAATAATATTTACATAAGAAGCATAAGAATTAAGATTATTGGTTCACATTCTCCTCCTTAATCTTGATCGTTGCTTCGTCCTAAGTCTTGAACTCCGAGCATTTGTCGCATAGTCAAGAACTTCAATCTTGGTAGAGTCTTTGTTACAATATCTGCTCTTTGTAGTTCTCCGCTGACATGTTCCACATTGATGTGCCCATTCTCTACGCTTCCACGAATGAAATGGTAGCGAATATCGATGTGCTTGCTTCTTTCATGAAAAATTGGGTTCCTGACGAGTGCTATTGCTGAAATGTGTCGACCTTCCGTTATCCTTTCTCTTCCCATCCGTTAGTTCACGGCAATCGCTTTAACCATAAGGCTTGACATGCTGTGCTGCAGTAGCGCCATGAATTTGATTCACATGATGATAGCGCCACTGTTGGTTGCTTTAGTACACCAGGTAATAGCTGACTCTCGAAGTAAAATACAATCCCAGTAGTTCCTTTTCCTTGATCAGTGTTGATTCCATAACTACTATCGCTATAACCTGTAATCTTGCAGCCGCCTTCTTGCTTGTATATTATGCCATGCTCCTTTGTTCCTTTGATATATAGGATTACTTGCTTTACTGCCTTCAGGTGATGATCCTTCGAATCTTGCATGAATCTGCTGAGTAGTCCGAGTAACTAAGATCGGTCTTGTATCGTTAAGTACCGAGACTTCCGATTAAGCTTCTGTAATAAGTTGTGTCAACTGAAGTTTCCATCTTCCTCCTTACCAACTTAGTACCGTATCCATAGGTATCTTCGATCATTGTCGTCTGCCATACTTGTTTCCTTCAAGATCTTGTTAATATAACATGTCTGCTTGATTGTAATCTCTCCTCCTTTCGTTAACTTCTATCCCAAGGTAATAAGCTAACAATCCTAAGTCGCTCATTTCAAATTTATCCTTCATCTGGGATTTGAATTCTTCAATTTCCTTCCTTGGAGTGGCTGTGATTATCAAATCATCTACGTAGACTCCAACTATAAGTGTAGAATTTTTGTTCCTCTTCGTATAAAATGCTTGTTCGAGATTACACTTCTTAAAGTCTAAAGACTTTAACGTTTGATCAAGCTTCACATTCCAAGCTCTCGGTGCTTGTCTTAAGCCATATAAAGCTTTAGTAAGCTTATAGACTTTTCCTGAGTTTCCTTGTTAAATAAATCCTTCAGGTTGTGTAACGTAGACTTCTTCCTTTAAATCTCCATGTAAAAATGCCGATTTTACATCTAAATGATGTACTTGCCATCCATGATATGCTGCTAATGCTAATATCAACCGAATGTCTCTATCCAGCACTGTGCAAATACTTCATCGAAGTCTATTCCTTGTTCTTGTACATAACCTTTTGCTGCTAACCGTGCTTTGTATTTGATGATATTTCCTTTTGCATCACTCTTGGTCTTGTAAACCCATTTGAGTCCTATTGCCTTTTGATTTTCTGGCAATGTAGTAAGAGTCCATGTATTATTCTTGTTGATTGAATCCAATTCAATCTCCATGGCCTCAATCCATTTCTCGTCTGTTGATGCTTCCTTATAATTACGGGGTTCTTCTTCCATAAATAATAAACTTTGTGGTTCAACTCTTCGTGCATACTTATATATTTCCGTCATATCTCTATATTCGCGTACGGGTGTATCATCAAATCTACCTCTTGAGTTCTCTACAGAACTAGTAGTAGCTTCTTCTTCCTCTTCTAAGTGTGGATTGTAATTATATGTCGATGGTGTGATTGGTGAAACTGGATCAGGAATCTGATCTTGTTCATGATACCGTTGTCATCGCCGTTCTCTGTGTTGTGGTGTAAGGTTTTCATTGTCAACTCCTTCTACCACAAAACTAGTCCAAAATGTGTCTTGTGTACTCGTATCCTCTTAATCTTTGTTCCAATCCCACGGTTTTGTTTCCATAAACTTTACGTCCCTACTAATGTGTTTCTTCTTGGCTTTTGGATCATATAGCCTACATGCTTTTGATCCTTCCTCTACTTCTAAGTAAATCATTGGTATGCTTATGTCGTCCAGCTTCTTTAAGTGAGGTATCATTATCTTTGCATAAGCTGTGCATCAGAATATTCTTAGGTTTTCCAGATTCGGTTTTCTATTGTAGAGTGCCTCATATGGAGTCTTATCTGTCAGGGCCCTCGTAGATACCCTATTGAGTATGTAAATTGCGTGTTTAATTGATTCCGCCCAAAAAGTTAAGGGTAACTTCATTGCTTTCATCATACTCCTTGTAGTTGATAACACTGTCTTGTTCCTTCTCTCCACTACTCCATTCTGTTGTGGGGAGTACGGTGCTGTCAATTGTCGTGCTATTTTGTTTTCCTTACAGTACCTTGTGAATTCATTTGATGTGAATTCACCACCTCTATCCGTTCTTAGCATCCTTATTTTCAATCTCATCTCCATTTCTATTTTCTGTCTAAATTCCTTGAATGTACTAAATGCCTCATCTTTTGATGTCAGAAAGTAGGCCCACATAAAACGTGTACAATCGTCCACTAACAAGAAAATGAGTTTCTTGCCTGAGTGTGTTGCTGGACTTATAGGACTACAAAGGTCTCCATATACTAAGTCTAACGGGTTCTTTGATCTGAATTTAGCTTGGTTTGGAAATGGTGT